>OU015756.1:49033857-49066579 GCA_907169655.1 Acomys percivali | reverse complement strand
TGTGTGTGTGTGTGTGTGTGTGTGTGTGTGTGTGTGTGTGTGTGTGTTTTGCAGGAATTATGAAGTATTTGCTTACCTTGTCCTTACAAAATCTGGCAACTTCTTCTGCATCTAGGCTGTCCAGTTTGGACCGCATACTGTCAGCAGTTGAAGCAAGGGCTGTAGACTCAATTTTCTTAACCAAAATATTTTATTAACAACTTATTGACCGAGCCTACATCAATTATAACCCTATTAAAAAAATAAAATAAAATTATAACCCGATTAACCAAAACAGTAGGAAATGAAGATTAATTGACACAACAACAAAACCTTAAGGATATCAGTCTGGAGGAATGATCCTCCGGTCAGAAGCCGCAGGATCTCTTCCACTGGAACCGGGGGTAACCAGACCCCAGAGCCTTAGCAGGAGCTGGAGCTCTGAAGCATTCCCTTGAGTGGTTTTCTCTAGGAGCATCTTGAAGGGCAGCGATGAACAGCCAAATCTATCCCAAGTCTCCAATCCACCCCGCCGCCAGTTCTGGGCTCATTTATATATTTCCTTCCAGAGTCTGTTCACGGGATCTTTTTCATCTGGTAGCAATTAAGCTCCTGCACGAGGTGGTTGCTCTTCTAGGGTATTAACGTCACCTGCTCTCTCACTAGACTGTTCCGATCCCACACTTGGGATCCTAAAGAACAGATTTCTCTCCTTCAAAAGGCAGCTTCTTGCATAGTGACTAGCTTGTCACATAAGAAGCAAAGTCCATAAAGAGGTTCTTCGATGCCCATCATCTTCTTTGAAGCAGAATAGGGGTGCTGCTAGGAGTTGACACGTCTCGTTTTAAAAGGCCTTTTAGTAATAAGACGTCTTTAAATACCATATTCTGTAGATCTCTGAGGTTTATGAAGACCATCTATCTATCTACAGTATATTTGAATAGGCACTCATTGTTTGTTTCTAGTTATTCACTATCTGTTTAACTTTGAAAAACGTTCAGAGGCAGGCAGATCTCTGTGAGTTTGGGGCTAGCCTGGTCTACAAAGCGAGTCCAGGACAGCCAGGACTACACAGAGAAACCTTGTCTCGAAAAACCAAAAGAAAAAAGAAAAAAGAAAGAAAATGTCTACAGGAGGCTAAATAAAGCTTATTTCTGTGATTAAACTAGTACCTAATATGACTATAAGTTTGATTGACTGACTATTAACTTATATTTCTTAATTATCATAAACATTATGCAGTAGTAGCTTTCAAAAGGACTAGAACTTCACATTGCATTGTTGTTGTTGTTTTTTAGAGACAGGGTTTCTCTTGGCTGTCTTGCACTCACTTTGCTAACCAGGCTTGCCTGGAACTCACAGGGTCCTGCCTGCCTCTGCCTCCCCAAGTGCTGGAATCACAGGCGTGCGCCCCTGCGCCCGGCTTCACATGCATTTTTAAATGAGTTGCATAGGTACACTGTCTTGAACAAGAGTCGAAATAGATATATATTGTAGCCAATTATAATCTTAAATTTGTATCAAAATATAAAAGTTCATACCAATGTAAAATATTTCACTTGTTAATGCTCTTCAGTTTAAAAGTAGATTCAATAATCTACCCTTTTGTGCTATCATTCCTATATCTCCCCTTTTTTTCCTTTTGATCCGTTCTCTCCCCTTTTTTCTTTAACACTAGATAGGATAGAAAGAAAGACAGAAGAAACAAAAAGAGAGAAAGAAAGAGGTCCCTGAATCTAACCTCTTATATTTTGTTTCTGCTCTGACCAAAACCGTTAACAACTTGTGACCGAACCCCCTTTAACAACGACAAATATCCGTCATCCACGAATCACCAAAAACCACTTACCCCACTTTTTGGGAATGGGGTGCTGTTCTCTTAAAATTGCTTCATGCTGTCTGGGGGTGACATTCTATTTTGAGGACCCTAAGAATATTGGGATAATGGTCAAGCCCTAAGAAAGATAGCTGCAACATGTGCTGCCTAGTCTCTGTGTGACAGAAAAGTTCAGAGCTTCCCTGAAGTCCTGGCTGCAACAGTCTGTGCAGCTGAATGATCTAACTGGCTATATAGAGTTGTTTTGAATGTAGAGTTTTGAGGAAACAGCTATTGATGAAGTCTGTGAGGTTGAATCTTCTTTGCTGTTTTGTCTTTTTGCTCTATAAACAACAACAAAAAAAAACTTTTAAAGGTAATATACCTTTCTGCATTAACACATGTATAGAACATGCAATGTGCACAAATCAGCTAAAGACAATTCTCTGTTTTATGTTCATGCAGGAAAGGTATTTTGTCTTTCTTTGTAAATCAATTTGGACTGTAAAACCAAACTGTTTTTGTTTTTGTTTTTTTGAGACAGGGTTTCTCTGTGTAGCCCTCGCTGTCCTGGACTTGCTTTGTAGGCCAGGCTGGCCTCAAACTCACAGAGATCTGCCTGCCTCTGCCTCCTGAGTGCTGGGATTAAAGGCACGCACCACCACACCTGGCTGTAAAACCAAACTTAATATAAATTTTTATCCGTGTTATGTGAAAGGATGGCATAAGTCCAAGAAACTCATCAGCTGAGGCTGAGAGAGAATTTGCTGTGGCAGAAAAAAAGTTACAAGATGCACATGTGGATCTCTTAGATCTAAAGCTCAAGTGTATTTAGTTATTTTGCCTTCTACTCCTTTTCCCACAGGAATTCTTATGCAGAGAGATTATATCTTAGAATGGAGCTTTAGCACATAAACAGAATAAAAAAATTAAAAACCTATATAGAAAAAGTTTCTGAATTGATTCTGAAAGAATAAAAGACAAAATTCTGTGTACTTCATCAAACTGTTTTTTCCTAAGCTGTCTCCATCTGAAGCAGGCAGGAACTCTCATCCACATAATGATAAATTATGGATTGAAGAAATTGCATACAAATTGTTTTTAATGGCGGTTTGCAAAATACTGACATTAAGTAGGACTGTTCAAATTCCTTTTGGAAGCACTTTCCACTGATATCTCTTTTATTGGACAAGTATCATTACAAATAGGTAATGAGAAAGCAAACCTTTCCCTTGTTGCATGTTGGTCTGGTGCTGTGCATTCTAATGTTAATGATTTTGCTCCCCGAGGTCGGCTTGCTGTCTCTTATGAGCAAACTATTATGTACCCCAAATGTTGCAGTGCAACCTTGCTTCCAAAATTATCCCTGATTGGCTCAATGAAAGGCCTACACACCTGGGCAGGGCAGAAGTGAGAGGCCAGGGAAAGGTTCGTGGACTTTGAGGACAGAAGGATCATGGGAAGAGGAGAGACAGGTAGGAGGGAAAGAAGGAGGCAGAGCAGCCATGGGATAAGTAATGGAATACTACTCAGCTATTAAAAACAAGGAATTCCCGAAATCTGTGGACAAATGGATTGAACTAGAAATTATCATAATGAGTGAGTTCACCCAGAAGCAAAAAGAGACAAATGGTATATGCTCACTTATATGGAGACACTAGTCCAAGGGGTATGTCCCATGAAAAACTTTAATTACCAGGAAAGAGGGTCAGAGGGGAGGACATTCTATTGAGACTTTAGGTGAGAGAAGCATGGGAGAATGAGGAAATAGAAGGATCCAGAGGGTCCTGGAAACCTACAAGAACTTTATGACAGGCTGATCTGGGTCCTGGGGTCTTCCTCAAACTATGGCACCAGCCAAGGAAAATATAGGCAGTAAACTTCAAACCCCTACCCAGACCTAGCCGATGGACAGGACATTCTCCACCATTGAGTGGAGAATGAGATGTGACTTTCACACGAACTCTAGTGCCCCTTTTCTGACCACGTCCTCTGGATTTTCAGGTCTTAACAAGTTTTATTTATTTCCCTCACCTGTTTGATTGTATTTTCTTGTATTTCTTTAAGGGATTAATTCATTTACTCTTTAAAGGTTTCTATCATCTTTATGAGATTGGGTTTAATGTCATCTTCTTGTGCTTCAGCTGTGTTAAGATGGACAGGGCTTGTTGCAGTAGGATAGCTGGGCTCTGGTGGTGACGTATTGCCCTGGCTCATGTTGTGTTCTTATGCTGGCTTTTAGCCATCTGGTTTTCCCTTGTGTTGGATGAACGTTTTTGTTACCAGCTGCACTACTTGGGGAGACAGGCAGAGCCTTAGGCCTGACAAAGGAGCTCATGGAACAGCCTGCTGCTCACTTCTGCTGGTTGTGCCCCAGGATGGACCCAGAAGGCAGGGGACTGGCAGGGATATCATGGATGTTCCTAGGGCTTAGCAGGCCTCCACAGAAAGGCAGGTGACCGAGCTCAGAGAACAGCTCTCTCGACGCTGCTCACCTCTGCCATTTGTGCTCCTCCGAGAGGACCCGTGGGTTCCTGGGGTCCTGCAGGCCTCCTTGGGAAGACATGCAGATCCCTGGGCCTGACAAAGGATCTCAGGGGACAAAGTGAAGCTCATCTCTGCTAGCTGTGCCCAAGGTGGACCAGGGAGGCAGGGAATTGGCAGGGAGGGGGTGTCTAACCTAGATGTTCCTGGGGGGCTCTGCAGGCCTCCTGGGGAAGGCAGGCAAGGAGCTGTGGGGGAGGCAACCAGCATGCAGCTTACCTCTACTAGCTGTGTCCCAGGTGAACCCAGAAGGCAAGGGTGAGAGTTCTACATCTTGATCCACAGGCAACAGAAGGAGACTGTGTACCACACTGGGCATAACCTGAGCATGAGAGACCTCAATGCCAACCCTGACAATGCCAATCCTTCAACAAGGCAATACCTTCTAACATTGCCATTCCCTATGGGCCAAGCATTCAAATACATGAATCTATGGGGGCCGTTCCTACTCAAACCACTACAGTTATCCTTTGTAGAGATGCAGCACAAAGAGATAGGTACTTAACTCTTAAGTTGTATAGAGAAGGGATAATTGAATACACCCATGTTAGATAATCAGTTTGAAGCTAAGTTAACTCTACCTAGGAGAATTCTAGCACAAGATCATAATATATGGATCCTCATTACCTCTTGTGATGCATGATGCAAATTCCAGGCCCAGGGCCAGGAGCACATGTACACCTCTATGTCACAACCCCAGGAAACCAAAATCTGTACTGAGACATGAAATATTTAGCAAGAAAAGCCAACCCAAATCCTCTTCCCCTCTCTTGTTTCAAGCAGGTAGGAGAGAGAGCTATTAGGGTAGAAATTATCCTCTTCTCCAGGAATACCTTGAGTCTAATGGGTTTGACCTTGAGTGAGTCCCCTTCCCCCTTTGATAAACAGATCCAGTTGGGATGACACAACTCCAGTTCCGAGGGTTCTTGGTGCAAATGTGAATCTCCAATTAGCTGGCCTTGTGTGAGACTTCTTAGGTTGGAGAGAAACTTTAGGTCAAACAGATGGTAATATTAACATCTGGCTGTTTTTGCTCCAGTTTTATATACTGTGTACACATTTGCCCCTGCTTTGTAGACTTTTCTGACAAGACCTATGAGAAACATCTACTCACCTCAAGTTGGGAAGGAGCAAACAGACAACAGAATGACTCCATGAAACCCAAATTAGGAAAGTTTATTGGCATTATTTACAGGAGCATGGGCAGCTTGAGCGTCTGTACAACAGAAAAGTCTTATCACCATCCTTAGACATTTTTAAGCCTCTTTTCTTTGATAGAGGATCCTATGTATCCCAGGCTAGCCTTAAAGTTGCTATAGAGCCAAGGTTGGCTTTGAACTCCTGATCCTCCTCTCTCTCCCAAGTGCTGTGCTAACACGTATGTGCTATCATGCCTACCTACCTTTTCACAGCAGCAATGGAATCTAAACGGAGAGTTTTGTGACTCTCCCTCTCCCAGAAGGGAGTTTCTTTTGCCCCATTACCATGGACCTTGCTAGGTGATGTATACTCCTCCCATGACCAAGGCTTCCTGTGGTCACTTCAACCTCCTTGCTTCTTGATGGTGCTGCTCATGTCAAGAGTGCAGGAAACAATCATACCACAGTCCTTAGAAAATGAATTTTTAAGAAAACTCGGTCTAATAACCTTTAATGCTAAAAAACAAACCTATAGGTCTGGCTCCAGTCAGTGTATCGTTTAAGTGTTGTGTTCATTTTCTCTTATTGTTTTAAAACTCCTTAGATTGAAAACACAGAGCATGTGCTGTTTGTAACAAGTGAACAGGGGAGCGAAGGACAATGCCCACTCTTCCATATACATTGGCATACTTTCTGGGCAACCAATGACATAAAATTTGTTACGCATCTTCCCACTTCATTCTCCTTCTCTACACAAACACATAAAGATATGCGTGTCTCCTGTCACGGTGGCACACCCTGCTTATCCCAGCACTCAAGAAGCTGAGGTAGGAGGAGCTTGAATTTGAGGCCAGCCCAGCAAACAAAACAAAACAAAATGTGTAAATCATGTAAAATTGCTTTATGTTCCTATTGCAAACCTTAGTCTGAGATTTTCTTCCTTTTTTTCCTCCTTAACACTTTTTTTTTCTATTTCTGTAAGTACTTACAGAGATCTTGTTCATGGTTTTTAATAATAACATTAAAGTCTGTAAGCCTTAGTGTTTTCCTTATGGAGAAGTATCTAGACTGTCCTGTTTCATCCTCACCCACAACTCCCTTGGGAAAGAACCTAAGGATGGATAACCCTAGACTCCTTTTTACTTTTTCTTTTGAGACACAGTCGCACACGATTCCCCGATTGACTTTGTTTGACTTTTCTTTTCTTTTTAAGATTTATTTTTTAGATTGTAACTATTTCTTTAGTTTTTAAGGTTATAATTACACCGTTTTCCCCTCCCTTTCCCTCCCCACCAAGCCCTCCCATATACCCCTCCTAGCTCTCTTTCAAATTCATGGCTTCTTTTTTTTCATTGATTGTTGTTACATACATATATGTATATTATACACATATATTCCTAAATACACAAATAGGTGTCACTAACACAACTGTCTAAACGTGAGCTGAACAAGGACAAATGGCAACATACATGGTCATGTGGACTGGGGAAAGCCCAAGAAGCCTCAGCCATGTGCTGGTAACTAAGGATGCTGTTAGCGGGAGACATAATCTTGCCCAGGGAAAAGCGTACCAATTGGCTATCCAATACCACACGGTATTCCTGAAAACATGCCTTCAAATAGCATCATCCTGCCAAGCCCCCCCAAGGAGCTGGGATTACAGATATGCGGCCCAGGCACAGTCTTGTTCTCTCTTTTAATTCATCACAAATGCTGTGATCCGTATTGATCTGTGGTTACATATAAACCTGTAGTGATGCATATATTTCTGTGGGACAAAACTGTCAACATTTCTGGATCAAAGGCAATGGGATAATAAATATAGTTGATTATAACCAACACTTCAGCTTCCATTCCTCCCCCAAGTCCAGCACATCACCAGTCGTTAGTCAACCTTTACATGTTTTTATTTTATTTAATTTTATTTATTTATTTATTTATTTATTTATTTTTGTGAAGACAAGGTCTCACCGCACAGCCTTGGCTGGCTTGGAACTTGTTATGGAAAGCAGCCTGCCTCTGTCTCCCCAGTACTGGAATGAAAGGTGTGCACCACCACACCTCGCTTGCAATCTTTTTATTTGTTGTCAGCCTGAGAAATAAAAACAGACCTGTGTCACGTTCCTGCTTTCAGTGATCTCATTTTCTCTGGTCACTCTTAGCAAGAAGGTCAAAATCTTTGCTCTGTCCCAAAGCAGCTCTTGGTCTCTGAGCTTGCATGCCCTGCAAGAGGCTTATCTGCTAATAATAAGTATAGGCTCTCTCAATTCATGAAAAAGTGATGACATGAGAATTCATGACACCATATTAAGTTGTTTGTCAGTATAAGTCTATAGGGAACTAGACCTTTTAAAATGTGACTAACCTATGCCTAAAAGGACTAATCATTTCTATTTTATTTGCCTTGATGCAAATGTTTTTCCAGTTGCTTCAGGCTGATCAGGTAGACCCTAAACATTAGTAAATATGGAAGCAGAGGGCTCCTTTAAAAAAAAAAAACATGTTAGGGCAACACCCCAGCTCCCAAAAAAAGGCGGGTCTGGTTGTAAATTTAGGGGATTTTGCTTCTCTTGTTTTTAAGTTGGACTTTTCAAGTAGAAGATGCCTTTAATGTGTTGGTTTGTAGAACAGGAAGTCTGATTTTTCCATGTGATAACAGTCTTTGACATTAACCAGTATAGTTGGATTTTTAATGACACTTTCATCTTCAAAGCCCTTTACCAACACAGATGGATTAATTATTCAAGTGTGTGTGTGAGTGTGTGTGTGTGAGTGTGTGTGTGTGTGTGTGTGTGTGTGTGTGTCTTGAGTGTTGAGGGGAGTTAGTGTTAAAAAGACAAGTCTTCAAAGTCGTATCCTTTTCCCTTGGAATTGGGGATTTCTGTTTTTCAAATATTGTTTTCCAGTCCTCAAGGGAAGAAATAAAATTAAAGACGAATACAATGGGAAAATACTTTGTGCTACGGGAAGTTATCGGTATATCCTGAGTGGGATTAGAAGAGGTTGGGAGACAGGACTAAAGCTGTGTTTACAGTAAGCACCCTGAGAAATAACTGGCTAAAAGTGTTTGTTACTGTTCAGGCTTTTGATGTGTGTGCGCGTGTGTGCGTGTGTGTGTGTGTGTGTGTGTGTGTGTGTGTGTGTTTTATAGAGCAGCAGAAACATAAAGGGCCCCACTTTACACAATATACGGATCCTTATATTTGATGCTGAAGTACATAGATTTTGTTCTTGTTACCTTCAAAAAAGTGTCTAATTTGGTTTTAAAAAGATTTGATTTCGCAGAAAAAAACGCGGGCTTCCCCGGAGGTCCAGGGAGGACTTGACGCATCTTCTAACCACAAGAGAGCAGTCTTCCCTTTGATGAGCGCTTCTTCTCCACCTCCCCAGAAATGAAAGAGCAGGAGTATGTTTGCAAACACCCTGAAAGCTCTTTCCATCAGACCTGTACGCCGGAAACCACAACGGGCAGTCAAGTTTGGATTTTCAAGGAGAAAGCCTGAGTAAACTTTCGCTCTGCCGGTCAGCCCATCTGCACGTGCCCAGGAGGGGTTCTGCTTAATTTCTGAACAGGACCGGGCTCCCCCAGAGCCACACTTGCTGACCGAGGAGTGAATTACAGCAATTGGGCGGCTTTGAAAGATTAATTTGTTTAGGGTGCGATACTCTATTCAGGCTGGGGACCCTTTGTTTAACTCTCGGACTAAGATCGGAGGGGACACACAGGTACAAGCGTGGATGAGGCACGTCCTCGGTCTTTGCCTCTTCTGCTCTAAAGTTTTATAAAGACCGGGGGGGGGGGGGGGGGGGGGGGGGGGCGGCGGCAGTGCAACGAACTTCGGAAATCATGCAAAGTTCCCTCCAAGTATGTTCAGGTCCCTAGCTTCTTGGACCTATAACTTCTCCAAAGACAGACCGGGAAGTCTGGATGGACCAGCATCCCCGGCCACGAAAGCTTCGAGTCTCGTCTTCCTGCTGAGAGAGTCATCTCTGGGGTGATTAGAGCGCTTTTCAGCGGAGGATGGAAAAACGCAAAGCCGCGGGCGTGCTGGCCCTACGTCCCGCGCCGCCGCAGCTAGATGCGCTGCCCCGGAGGGAGCCCTGCAGGGTCTCCCCGCTTCAGGACGTCCCGGACTGCGCCCGGAGTCGGCCTTGCTCGTCCCTGCCGCTGGGGCGCGTCGGCGAGCCCGCCTTTCTGCGCCAACGCAACGAGCGCGAGCGGCAGCGCGTGCGCTGCGTGAACGAGGGCTACGCGCGCCTCCGCCAGCACCTGCCTCGCGAGCTGGCCGGCCAGCGCCTCAGCAAAGTGGAGACCCTACGTGCCGCCATCAGGTACATCAAGCACCTGCAGGAGCTGCTGGAGCGCCACAGGCCGGACTGCAACAGCGATGGCGAGTCCAAAGCATCCTCCGGGGCCTCGCCCTGCAGCGAGCCGGAGGAGCGTGGCTAGCAAGCGCCCTTGCCCACCGGGCTTTCATGGTAACTGTTTTTTTGGTTTTTGTTTTTAAACTCTGGGCTCAAAAGAAGAATTTAAGTGCTTCCGGATGGGGGAAAGAAAGGTGTTTTAAAGTTTGGAGGTTTTGGGGTTTTGGTATTTTCCTCCCTCCACCTTCACTGGTTCTGATCTTGCAACATACAAATGCTTAAAGCAACTCGTTTCTTGTGCTTGTGAAGCACACAAGGACCGTCCTAAATCTATGCGGTGCAGTGATTTTAAAAACACAAAGGTCTGTGACAAACCTTAGCGCACACACACACACACACACACACACACACACACACACACACACACACACACACACACACAGTCCTTCAAACGAGAGGGACGTTCTCCCTCATTCCTTCCCTTTTGGGAAATGGACTGGAAATCTCATCAACACCGCGCTGTGAGTGAAGGTGGCCGAGCAGACACTCTATTTACACATCTGTGGAGCATCTGCTGGACCCGAACACAGGCCTGAATCGCCGCGCTATACTGCTTTGTCGGCAAGAGGTCTCTTGGAAACTTTAGCAGGTAATAAATAATTGGTCTTTAGCAATGTCAGTGATCTTTTTGTAAGAGAGCCGGACGTCTACCGTCCCTCCCAGTTTCTGCCTGCTGTTTCTTTTTTTTTTTTTTTTTTTTTTTTTTTTTTTTTTTAGGGTTTCTCTGTGTTAGCCTTGGCTGTCCTGGACTCACTTTGTAGACCAGGTTGGCCTCGAACTCACAGCGATCCGCCCACCTCTGCCTCCCGAGTGCTGGGATTAAAGGCGTGCGCCACCACGCCCGGCTGTTTCGAGTGTCCTTTTCCTTATATGTACTTCATGCTCACCCCGTCTAACTTTTGGTTGGAAAAAAAAAAGAAGAAGAAGAAAGAAGCAGATATGCTCGGTACCTTTTGGTGGTTGACACTGACTTGAAAAATAAAAAGCAAATATGCGCAGTGCCTTTTGGTGTTTGAGAACAACAGGGAGGGACGTGGACGATGGGGCCGAACTGAACTTGTCACGTGTCCGTGTCCAAGCCTGTTTGTCCTTGAAGGCTTGCCAGAGGGCTGAATGTGTACCTCTGGTCATTCCCTTTGCCTCACCACACGGTTATGAATGATAGAAAATCGAGACGTTTGTTGACATCGGAGGGTAAACTACTTTCTCAAGCCCCTGGCTCTGCTCGGCCATGCCTTCTGTGGTGCCGGGAATTGAACCTAGGGCTTCATGCTTGCTAGACAAATGCTTTCCCATCCTTGCACTCCTTCTCATATTATGAGTTACCCTTTCTTTAGAGGCAGCTTGGGCAAAGGAGGGTGGAGCTGAGGAGGAAAACTAACCGTGGTGAGCTCTGCCCAGGCACCATCTCATCATGCGGGGCCCTTCCTGCTTTCCCCGTTAGCCAGCGGTTAACCTTTCCTTGCTAGAACCTTGACTGCTGATTTTTTTTTCTGTTCTGTCTTATTTAATTTTCAGATATTTGTGGCATGGGTATTATGCATATATAGTGCTTTAAAAAAAAAAAAAAGGTCCCTATGTGACCTTTCTATTGATCCCCAGGGCACGGTGGTACACACCTTTAATCCCAGCACTTGGGAGGTAGAGGCAGGAGGATCTGTCTTAAGTTCAAGGTCAGACAGGTCTCCATAACCAGCTCCACACCAGGCACTGTCTAAATAAAAACCTAATTTTAAGAAGTGGGGGGGGGGGGGGGGTGGCTAGAGAGATAGATGGTTTGGCAGTTAAGAGCTCCTGCTGCTCTGGAAAAGAACCTGCCTTTGGTTCCCAGCACTCCTGTGGTAGCTCACAGCTACCAATAGCTAACTCTGGTTCCAGAAGATTAGCTAGTCCCTTACCCTTACGGACTCCACGGACACTGCGCACACACGATGCCCTTCTATAGTACCAACAAGGTGCTTACATAAAATAAAAACAGATCTAAGAAAACTAATGAAGTGAAGGAGATTATATACCTTGAGCTGATCAGGGTTGCCAGGACTGCCTGAGCTGCATCCTTCGTCTCCTGGCTCCCAGGCCCAGGGCAGCTTTCTCCAGTCTTGTGTTCCTTTGCTTTGCTGTTTGCTAGCCAAGTGCCCGAACAATGCAGCTTATCTTCTCTCTTACTAGTTCACAGGAGGTGTGGAGGTGTAGGGCTAAGTGGTCTGTGAAGTTCAAACAATAAGTCAGTGGTGGTTTTTGGAGAAAGTCTTGTACTGTTTTTTTTTCTTTCTTTCTTTCCTTTTTTTTTTTCTTTTTCTTCAAGACAGGGTTTTTCTGTGTAGCCTTGGCTGTCTTGGACTCTTTGTAGATCAGTCTGGCCTCAGACTCACAGCGATCCGCCTGCCTCTGCCTCCCGAGTGCTGGGATTAAAGGTGTGTGCCACCACACCCGGCTCTTGTACTATTTTTTGAATGGTGTATAAAGCCAGAGATTCCCCCCTGCATGGAGGTGATACAGCAGCCTGAGCGTGTCTTAAGGGTAGAGTGACTATCTTATTTTAGGGTTCAATCTTCTAGTCTAGAGGACAGGACTTGATCCCTAGTATGTTGGATCAGTCTTTTTGTTGTTGTTGTTGTTTTTGTTTTTGTTTGTAGCCTTGGCTGTCCTGGACTCACTTTGTAGACCAGGCTAGCCTCGGGCTCACAAAGAGAGATCCACGAGCCTCTGCCTTCTGAGTGCTGGGATTAAGGTGTGCACCACCATGCCTGGTTGGTTGGATCCATCTTAAAACATGTAACTGCTAATATTTATAATAATTTATAACCTGGTGCTCCTGTTTCAGGCTGGGTAGAAACACACTGTGGGATGAGTCACAACCCATTCCTTTTTCTTAAGAGCTGGGGCCAACCAAGGGGTGGTGGTCTAAGAGCTGGGGCCAACCAAGGGGTGGTGGTGGATGCTTATGATTCCCAATATCAGGAAGATTGTGTGTCTGATTGAGAACAATTTGGGCTACATAGTGGGACCCTGTCCCAAACAAACCAAAATGAAACATTCCTGGGGCCTTTGGGGTTGATTTAGCTTTTTTTGTTTTTGTTTTTTCTGAGATAGGGTTTCTCTGTGTAGCCTTGGCTGTCCTAGACTCCCTTTGTAGACCAGGCTGGCCTCAAACTCACAGCGATCCACCTGCCTCTGCCTCTCGAGTTCTGGGATTAAAGGGGTGTGCCATGATGCCCAGCCTCTATTTTACAGGGCCATGAGGACCAAAACAGTTTCCAGCCCTTTGATTCTCATCCCTGAGTTGCGTATATATTTTCCTTGTGGGCTCTCTGGGTGGCGAGGCTGGCGTTTAATCTCCCAGCTATTTGACCGTGTCCTTTGCTTGAAGACTTGTCAGCCATCCTTTCATGTTGCTTTACTCACTGTCATTAACTGCAGCCAGAAGGAAACCACAGGTGCTGCAGAAAGGTGTCCATCCAGACAGCAAAACTCTCCAAACTGGTTTTTGCTTCCAGAGCGGGCCTAGAGGGGGCCACTCCTGGCGGTGGTTTTCCTTTCCCTGACTCTGGAAACTAGTCAGAGAAGTCTTTTATGACAGCTATGGGCAGGGGCTTTGGAGATGTTCTGATCCAGTTCCAAGAGGGTTTCTCTCTCTCTCTCTCTCTCTCTCTCTCTCTCTCTCTCTCTCTCTCTCTCTCTCTCTGTCTCTCTGTCTCTGTCTCTCTCTGCCTCTCTGTCTCTGTCTCTGTCTCTGTCTTTTTCTTTGTAAAACACCATTGAAGGCAGATCATTCCATTTGCTAGTAGTACCTGAGGTTTTACAATACAGCAGCCTAGCCCTTCTATGTACTGTTCTCGGCTGATTTTCACAACGGTGTAAAAGGATGGCTGTATCATGTCCATTCTAAAGACGGGGAACCTGAGGCTTAGGGGGACTGACTGTCCTAGTCACTTTGCTCTCTGCTTCAAGAAAACACCCAAGAGAGAAAGCTTAAGGAAGACAGGGTTCATTGGAGCTCATGGTTGGAGACGGCGGTCCATGGGGAAGGCGCAGGAGCCCATGCCTTCAAGGTGATGGGAGTTTGGCTTCACCCTGCTTGCTCACATTTCTGTGACTCATAAGGCAGAGAACAAGACTGGAAGTGATGCCAGGCTGTAAATCGGAAGGCTTGACCCTGACCCCTGGAGATCTGCTTCCTCCATTGATTCCCCCAATTCACAAAAGTTGCACAGCCTCTCAGAGTCGCATCAGCTAATGCTTAGCGGTCAACACATACCCTTTAGAGGACATTGTACATCCAAGCCATAGCATTCTGTTTAGGCTCACGGCTGTCTTCTTATGGAAAATATACTAAATTCAGTTTCAGAAGTCTCCACACTTTCATCGCTGTTAAAAAGCTATGTGTCTTCCGCATCTCAAGGCTCTCTCTTAACTAGGAGCCCTTATAAAATAAGGTTTTCTTGATTTTTTTGACTTTTCAAGGCAGGGTTTCTTTACATGGCCCTGGCTATCCTGGAACTTAAACTCACAATGATCTGCCTGCCTCTGTCTCCTGAGTGTTGAGATTAAAGGTGTGTGCCACTACCACCCAGCTAAAATAAGATTTTTTAAAAGCTATATATTTCTAACATATAATAGGGACAAACCAGACCAAAGCAAGACTGAAACCCAGCAGAGCAAACACCAAACTCTTCAACCCCTTAGGTAGAATCTGGGTGGCATCATGACATTATCTGAGCTTCAACAAGTTTGGTAGTGCTGCCTTCCAGCTCTGCTGCCCGCAACACATTTGGGCTTTCTTGGACCAGCTCCACTTGGAGCCTGCAGCTTTTACTGCACAATGTTTACCATTTTCTGGCATCTCTAGGACCTTGGAGTTTCCACTGCAACCAACGCTCCACCTCCACAGCTTCAAGCATATCCCGCTCGGAAAATCCATGTAGGTCATGTGACTAATACTACGCTGCATGGCTTCAGTAGGTTTCTGGAACCTTTTGTAAGCTACTGTGATGCCGTAAGTCTTCCTCTTGTTGCTGTTGTTTTGGTTTGTAGAGACAAGATTTCTTGGCTGTGTAACCTTGGCTGTTCTGGACCTGCTTTGTAGACCAGGCCTGGAACAGGGTTTCTCTTGTAGTCTTGGCTGTCCTGGACTCACTTTCTAGACCAGGCTGCCCTCGAACTCACAGCAATCCTTCCGTGTGCTGGGACTAAAGGCATGCGCCACCACACCCAGCTAAAACAAGCATCTTTAAAGTGCCTGGTTTCAGCCAATTTTGAATGCCTATCCTGGAAGCCCCCAACGCACTCCCCAGGGGGTATGTAGCCTTTGTTCTCTCTGATTAAAGTTGAACTATCTCCTGAAGTGGTTTCTGGAGTGTTCCATCTCCATCGTGTTTACAGCCTTCCAGGCCCTGCGTCTCGTCTTCTGCTCCCTTGCCTCGGTGGGCTGGTGGCCAGCAGCCCCGAGGGAAGAGGAGAACCACAGCTTCAGTTAAGTCAGGCCTGTCTAGGAACTACCTGCTTAGCCTCCACCTCCTCGAATAGACTAAAGCAGCACACAACGTATATCCATATATATAACCCCAGCGTCCAGAATAAATGGAAAGGATGCTCTTTATAACAATCTCCTCTTACCTACTTAACTGTAAGTTAGGTGAAGTAGGGAGCAGGGACGATTTTCCGTATGTTCTATAAATGAATCTGAGGCACAGAGAATTAAATAAAACAGCATACTAATATGGTGACTGTTATAATCCAATTAGAAGCACCACAGTGTACCTGTATGAGGATTCAGTAGCTTGAGTTTTTATTCCTGTAACAAGTACTTGTGATACTCAAGAAACCATTTTTTGTTTTTGTTTTGTTTTGTGTTTTGAGAGAGAGAGGGTCTCTTGTAGCCAAGGCTGACCTCAAACTTGCAATGCAGTCAAGGATGGCCTTGAACTCCTGACCCTCCTGCCTCCACTTTTCAATCACTGGGATTACAGATATGCATTATTAGGCCAACTTTAGAAGATAAGGTAAACTTGGCCGTTAAGCCCCTGCTTTTGGGATTGTGGGAAGCAGTACATCATGGTGGAAACACAAGAGAGAGGAAGCTGCTCACTTCATGGAAGCCAGGGAGCACAAAGAATGAGAAAGGTGCTGGGCTGCCATTTTCCCCATGGAAGGCACATTTTTGAGGATGAAAGATACCCCACTAGCTACGGCCCCTTGTTTGTGTGTGTATATGACTGCTTACATGGATGTGTGGCACCACATGTGTACAGTAGCCATGGAGGTCAGGTGTTGGACCCTTGGGACTCAAATTGTAATTGTAGCCATGTGCGTGGGTCCTCTGAAAGAGCAAGTGATCCTATCTGTATAGTCCTTGGTACCACCTCTTAAGTTTCGGGTTCCCAATGGCAGCTCGCTGAGGACTAACCCCCTTTTTAAGGCACTTCAGCAGCAAACCATAGAAACACTTTCAAACTCAACTTCTACCCTTCTCCCATGACTTTGAGCATGACTTGGCATCTCTGAGCCAGCTCACTCATCTGTGGCCCAAGAACACTAGTTCATAAAGGCCTCCTACTTAGTGCTGAGAATGTTAGGTGCTGATCTTACTGGTAGTTAGAGAAAAATAATGAAAATGTCAGGTTCAGGGAGGATAGAGATAGGAATGGGTGTCTTTAATCTAGAGGCTTCTCTGACATTTTGCCTGTTGCTGCATCTGTAAAGGAGAGCCATCAGATGAGTCACTGGTCATCACATAAAACCTTTGTAGCCCAGAGAGCTGGATTTGGTCCACCGGGAAAGTTCTGAGATCTGCTTATGATGTGCCTAATAAAGAAGGGTTCAGTGATCCGTCTATGCCTCAGATGGGCTGGCACACACTGGAAGTCCAGGCCTTTCCCAATTCCTGGCACAGGTGACGCCAAGGGGGTCACATATCATGCGCCCGGATCCTCTTCCCTTCAGCTCCACTCCCCTGGATGTGGGCTCAGGTTGTGTAACAAGATGGCTCTTAACAGCTGTGAACCCTTATACGACGATCCTAGCAACTCTGTGGGGAGACAGCACCCCTCTCTTGATCCAGAGAACTTCCAAGATCTTTAACTATCCCGTGTCACTTCCTCAATCAGGAACTGGAAGTGGTGATCTGGGTGTTCTGGTCTGAGCCTGCATGTGGTTAGCTCACCCACACAAGCTGAGAGTGGGCACAGGGGTGTGGGTTCTGAGAAGCAGGAGTTCAGTTATCAGAGGAAAAAAGATGCAGGTGGCTGCATATTTTGAGAGCTGGTAAGTATCTAAACGGGATAGGGATTGAAGTGAAGGGGGGGAGGACTAGCGATGCTCAGGAATAGGATTGGCAAGACTTCGGTGAAGGTGAGAGAGGCGGCAATCAATGCCTCTAGGGCTGACTACATGGCCTAGTGGGTAAAGGCACTTGCTGCCAAGCCTGAAAACCGGAGTTTGATCCCCAGAACCCATATAGGAAGATGGACTTCTGCAAGCTAACCTTTGACCTCCCAACTACGTATATCCACCAAAGCGCCTGATTGAAAATGCACAGCCTTCACATCTGTGACCATTAGCATAGCCAACTTGATAGGTTCTAGATCTAGAAGACGCCTCTTGCGTATATCCATGAGATGGGAAGACCCACCCTGAATGTAGATGGCCCCATTCCAGGTGCTCGGGGCTGAATACAAAGGAGAACATGAGCTGGGTACCAGAATTCAACTCTGCTTTGTAAATGAAGTGCATCGTGCGTGACCAGCTGCCTCCAGCTGCCTTCCTTGCCATAGTGGAATGCTTCTTTAAGATGTCTCCAAGACAAAGCAACTGTTAATATCACCAGCTGTGATCATATAATGTCTTTGTAACAGTTAAATATGTGGCTGGGCATGGTGGTGCACACCTTTAATCCCTGCATTTGGGAGGTAGAGGCAGGTGGATCTCTGTGAGTTCAAGGCCAGCCTGGTCTATAAAGGGAGTCTAGGACAGCCAAGGCTACACAGAGAAACACTGTCTCGAAAAACAAAACAAAACAAACTATAAGTGTGGTATCCCATGGGTGCTTTTTGCCATCCCTGTGCAAAGCATTACTCAAAGCTGGCTAGGTCAGCCTCATTAGTGAGTCACCAGCCGACGCCACACTACATGTACTCTGCCCTGTATTTAGGGCAAGAAAGACAGAAAGGCTATGGGATGTTATTTTCTCTTTGGCCCCTACTCTTTGCACACCATATGTCCTCCTCAACATACCCGACTATGCCTTTTGATTAATATGCACTAGTATTATGATGAAAACACCTGAGAGCTTCCTTTGTGTAGAGGTCCACAGATGAGTGGGCAAAACTGACATAGTAAGAAGAAAGGAAGCATTCAAAACCTATATTTAATAGAACATTTTTCATGATCCCTACTGGGCTACAGACAAAGCTTGGTGTGTAAAGAAGTCCACTCTGGTGACTACAGACTTGTATGACGGAGTAGGGCAATTTCTTGATCCCACCCCACACCTCAGTAGATATTTGCAAAAACCTGTGGGACAAAGGAAAAAGAGGCACATTTGCCCTGCTCCATATGGAGACATCATGTCTCCTGGAAAGCTGTTTTACAAGCCTGCGACAGCAGCCTCTCCACCAGCCACTGTGGCATGCACAGCTACAGCTGTCCACATTGGATCCTGTCAGGCTTTGAGTCTGCTGTCTTAAGAGTTTCAGTCCATGGGCACTTCAGAGACTCTCACGGTCTTGGATCTATCCTTTAATAACAGCAATTGGTCGCAGTTTAATGGCCTTCTTGCTGATCCCAGCATCATGGCAGGTGTTCACGACATCTGTTACATTCTTATAGGACTCTGGAGCCTACAGGGAAGGAATTGAACACTGTAAAATCCACCAACAGGAAATATCTCAAAATATTAAGCTTCACTTGAAATTATAAGAAATATTCAGGGGCCAATTTTGCCCATTAAATTAGCAAAGGTTGAAAACATAAGCAAACTCAGAGCAGGTAAGGGATATGAGATAAATATTTGGCCTTATATTTTCTTCTGCATTTTTTAATTTCTCCAGAAACATATATTATTTGTATATTTAGAAGCAGGGGCCAGTTAGATGGCTCAGTGGGGAATGTGCAAGCTGGTGACCAGACTTTGATGCCTGGAGCACATGCAAGTAGGAGAGACCTGACTCCACTAAGTTATCTTCTGGCCCTCACACATGCTTTGGCACACTCATACACACACACTACATACACTAATTAAAAAGAAAAACAGTGTGGTAAACACATTTCAAGTGTAAATACCAATCTACCTGAAAGGAAATGCTTCAAATGATATAACAGTGATATAGCAAAATGATTTCTCTATTTTAGTAGCTATTAAAGTTTCTCAATCTGCATTGGTAACTTTCTCTTCACAACAGCTTTGTATCTATCTAAACTTCAAGTGTGCGGCTGTGCATGTACACAAACTCCCTGCCCTACACATACCCACTGTCTTAGAGCCACTGCTAATTCTTGACCTGCTTCATCTCTATGCTTGCTATCACAGGGGCTGTGTGCTCTTCTACCACAGCTCCCACTTCCATTTCTGAACCATTCCCACTGTGGCCTCTAGGACCACTTCCTGTGACTCTCTGTGAACCCTTCTTCTTTGTTCACATCCTTCACCTTGCTGCTATGGACCCCACATCTTCTCTAATGCAGTTTTTGTCTCTAACTCTCTGAAGCAGATTTATTTTTCTCTCAAACTGGGTCATGTGAGTATGCCTAGAATGGAACCGGAGTCCCCTTGATATTCATGGGTATTTCTACTCTCTCCCCCTCCCCAGGAACTACCAGTTTTAAGCCTTGCAGTTATATCAGACCACGTCCAAGCTGTCATCTCAGTTTCTACATGTGACTCATCCCCCAGTCTGACATGGGAGACAGCCGTCTAGCTTCTGAGTCACTCACTCTCTTGCAATGATTCTGAGTGATGCCATTACACAGTGCAGACGATTCTTTCGCAAGCTCCTTCATTCCACGCTCAGCGCCAATGGCCATGGCTGTGCATACCTCTCCCACTCCCGGCAGGCTGTAGCCCAGAGCGTGTTATGACCAGAGACCACGACTCTTCTACAAGCGCACTTTTGGGCTCCTGCTCCTTCCTGTTCTCCATGGCAATACTCCCTTAACCAACCTATGATGCTCTACCATCCCTGCCAGTGGATCACTCTTTTAAAAGAAGGATCTCTTCCACTGTGCTATATTTTCAGGACAGTGCCAGCATTGTGCTACCCCTATACAGCCAGATGCTTCCAATGGAAACACACCATCCCTGAAGTTCACTTTCATCTCAAAGACACTGAGCTCTAGTAGGTAACCCATTTCTCTTTCTCTTTTGTCCTCCTCAGTTTCTCTCTTCTCATCAGCAGTCACACTAGTCAGATCAGACCACTCTTCACTCAGAATCCTCCACTGTCTTCCCATTCACTGTTAGTAAAGCCAAAGTCCTTCTGCAAAGCAGAAGCTAGCTAGGGGTGGCGGATGGATCTGGTGCCCTCCAGGTCTGACGTCATCCTTTTCTTGCTTGTGCTCGACCCAGGGTCTTCTATACATCTCAGGAGTTTTACAGCTATGTCGCCTCGGCCCACACTCGAGTGTCACACCAAAGCCTTTGCTGGCCATCCTATTGAAACCTCATCTCCCAGGCATTCCTTACACCCTTTCTTTCCCTGCTTGCTCTTTAGATAGCATTTACGCCATTATTAGTGATTTTACTGTCTGTTAAATTCCATAGGAAGGGATTACATTAGTTTTGTCCACTGTGTCATCCTTGGCACCAAGAGCAAACGTCTAATAAGAAAGAGCTGCAGGACGAATGAAGCTATGAGGCAAGAAAGGCAGAGAAGCAGCCTCGGCAGGGGCCATCTTGGGCTGGCCGAATCCTGGTGCCTTTTTTCTTAAGTGTTTCCACTTCTTTTAAATTAATCAGTTATTACTTTTATGTGTAGGAGTGTTTTGTATGTTTTAGTCCTCTGCTTGGTGCCTGCAGTGGCCAGAAGAGGGCAGAGATAGTTAAACTGAAGATACAAATGGATATGAAAAACAATGTGAGTGCTGGGAATGGAACCCAGGCCCTCTGAAAGAACAGTAAGTGCTCTTACTTAACCGCTGAGCCATGGCTCCAGCCCCCATCCCCAAATTTATTATTACTCTTCAGAACAAGTGAAAGTTTAAGTTACAATAACAACTAAAGCCTTGACTCAGTATTCTACTTGAGACTTTTAATCATCAAAAGCTTTAAGAATGAATATACCTATCAAGAATTAATTTACAGCAGTAAAAAGGGGGAAGCTTATGAACGATGACCAGAAGCTAAGATACTCATGTGGTAGCACTGAGAGTGACTCCTAGGGCTTTATAAGGAGCTGCATCTTTAAAAGGACAAATAAAGTCCAACAACTTTAGCTTGAAAACAGCCACCAGGAGAGCGTGGCGGCCAGCGCCCTGCAAGAAGGGAGGGCTGGGTAACTGACTGGCCTTTGCTTCGGTTCATGCAGATCATTTAAATACATTTTTTCTTCTTTGCAAATTAAACACAAATTGTCTCTAAACATGTCTCTCCTTTTTCAAATTTTCAAACTGAAATGTAAGCATACAACTGCAAAAATCAAGGTTACAATCATCTTAAACTACTTTTATTTATTACGTTTAAATTTTTACACTTATGAGTGGTGGAGGCACACGCCTTTAATCCCAGCTCTTAGGAGGCACAGGAAGGCATAACTCTGAGTTTGAGGTCAGCCTGATCTACAGAGAGTTCTAGGATGGCCAGGGCTACACAGAGAAACCCTGCCTCAAAAAACCAAGAAGAAGAAAAAAAAAAATATATATATATATATATATTTAACAGTTAAACTCTATCACCTGTGTGTGTGTGTACATGTGGTGGTTGGAGACAATTTGAAGGAACAAATTCAACCATATGGCATCCGAGGATTAAACTCGGTCACAATGCTGGCCCTCATAACCTACTTTTAAACATTATAATGTAGATAGAAACTACATGAACAGTAAAAATTCATTTTTATAAACTTAGCTTGCAATTAGTCTCCAAACAAAGGACAATATAAATCAAAGCGAGATAAACCACAGTTGAAGCCAGGAGCAGTAGCTCACACCTGTGATCCTTGCATATTGGAGGCTGGGGACTGGTTCAAGTTTAAGGCCACAGAGTAGGCTAGAGTGGGCTACTCTGGGCTACAGGGTAGGAGTGGAGAGTGGTGGGGGTGTAGTAAGGAGGAACTGCAGGAGGAGGGGCAGCGGGCATTGTAAAAACACATTATATTAGTGAATGTTATTTTCAAAACAGAAAAAGTAAAAAAAAAAAAAACCCAAACACCCAAACTAAAGCCATTGAGAAGCTCAAGTCATTTCTGTAAAAAACCCCCATCTCTGCCACTGGCATAAGTCTTAAGGGGCTTTATGTTAAATACATATCAGAACTTCACTCACCTCTTCCATAACCAGTTTGGGTGAAGCAACACGAATTGCAATTCCCATATCTGCCAGTTTGTCTAAGACATCTTGGAAATCTAAATTACGACGTGATTTTGCTCGGGACAGCGCACGACCCTAGGATGAGAAAAGACCAGGGACAGGAGTAAACTTCAGTTTATGAATTTCGACTAAAACTTTGTTTGACTCTAGTAATTACATGCTTTTTCCTTATTTAAGGTCTTACCATTATCACACCCTATTATGTACACACTCATTTTCCCTTCTTTTTTTGTTTTCCTGTTTACTTTTTATTCATAATCATACTTAACTCTGCAATCCAGCTACACTTGGAAGGGAATGAGGAAAAGATGGAACCCTAAGAACTTCAGTGAGAGCAGATGACAGGGTACTGCGAGAAGGTAGGGGCGGGGGCGCTCTCCTGAGCTACAGAAGGAATGGTCTGATGGATAAGATGTCTGCAAGTCAAAAGAATTAGAGATGTCCACAGTCGGAAATGGTCATCTTCCTGCTGGTCTCGCCATCCCTGGCCCCAAAGCGCTCCATGGCTCCCACGATGCTCACTCATGCCTTCTTCCAGCCACCAGCCACTCAGTCTTGGCAGAGCAGGTAACAAACTGGGAACCGTTTGTGTTTGGTCCAGCATTTGCCATGGACAAGATGCCGGGACCTGTGTGCTTCAGGATGAAGTTCTCATCCTCAAGTTCCTCCCCACAGATGGACCTGCCGCCAGAGCCATTATGGCGTGTAAAGTCAGCAACCTGGCACATGAATCCTGGAATAATTCTGTGAAAGAATTATTCTTTCCCTACAGTATTCAGAGCACGAAAGTTTTCTGCTGTCTTTGGAACTTTGTCTGCAAACAACCTGAAGGAGACAAGGGCCCGCCACTGGCTGCGGTATCTAAGTCCACGGTGGGGTTGACCATGGCCACAGCAAGTGACAACAGGGGACAGAGGCATCTGCAAAGTTTCATTTCTACTTCTTAATGTTAGTGTGTGTGAACATTAGCACACATATGTACAAAAGCTACGGCATGTGTGTGGATGTCAGAAGACACTTTCTGAAGTGGGCTCTCTCCTTCCCCCTGGTTGAGGCAGGCTCTCTTGTTTCTGCTGCTGCTGTGAACTCTGGGATAGCTGGTGTGTGAACGTCTCTAGTCTTGGCCTCTCACTTGCTGTAGAAGTGCTGGGATTATACACGGAAGGCTTCTAAGGCTGGGACTAGGGTCATCAGGCTTCCAGCACAGGCCTTTACCCACTGAACGATCTCACCTGCCACATTTGCTCACTTTTTAGCCAAGTCCTGCTATGTTGCTTACAATGTGCAGGCAGTCCCTGAGCCTGCACTTCTCCTGCATCAGCCTCCTGAGTAGCTAGGATTATGGGCACATACCACTGTATGAAGCTTGATTTTTCTTTTATCTTATACTAAAAACAACCATATAAACAAAGAAAAAACCAACCTGACAGGGCACTGAGATAGCGAGATGGGTAAAAGTACTTGCTGCCAAAACCTGAGTTTAGTTTCTGAAACCCATACCATGGGAAGAGAGACCCGACTGCCCAGAATTGTTCTGGCTTCCATATTCAGGCTACGCCGCATCGTACCCCATCCCCACCCTCTACATACCCACATACACAAAGGAAAAGAATAAGGTATAAAAGTTTAAGAAAAAGTTTAAGTTCCCTGGGTGGGAACTAGGAGGGCAAATAGCTGGAAATGAGAAGGATCCGCGGGGAAGAGTAATTGAAGATATACTATAAAGATCTGTTCTATGACAAGGTAATCTAGATGGTTTTTATTTCCCCTTTGATAGTTTAGAATAGGAGTTGGCAAACTACAGTTTGTATTTTAAGTAAAAATTTTCTGAAGTACAGCAGAGCACTATGGCTCCTCTCGCTCTATAATGGCATAGCTGAACTGTGGCACGAAGAAGGTATTGCCCCCAAAGCCTAAAATACCTCAAGTACCTGGCTCTCTACAGACAGTTCATTGATAAGGGGGCTAACAAGATGGGAGGCAGCACACAGAAACAGACAGGCTCTGATTTGCAAAGAGTGCATATCCCCCAAATCTGGAGTGGACTGTCCAACAGAAGGGAAGAAATGAAGCACATGAGTAGGTCCAATGGGCTGATGAAAAGAGCCCTGAGCTCACGGTGGCACATCAGTTAGTTATGCCACTTATTAGCCAGTGGCAATAAAGTCAGCTACACTGCTAACTGTCCAGTTTGGATTTTCTGGACTTGCTGATGAGGAGATATCTAGTCCTACAGTCAGTGCACTGAATAGTATATTATGGGGAATAATTTGCAAGAAGTAGTCATGGCACACTCAAAACTCAATTTTGCTGAAGTTAATCAGGTATTTACCTGTCAAAATGCAAAACAGCTAAACTGAAGGGAAGATACCTAAGCAAGTTTTCATTTTCCTTACCGCTCCATGACAGGTTGTTCCAAAGGTCTCAGTCATGCCTTGTTCAGTGCCAGTCAGAACATAACTACAGGTTCCCATGGTGCCACCAATAAGCACTGGTTGTCCAGTGAGCTGCGGGTACACAAAACCAAATGCTAAATTTTAGAAAGGCATATGCTTTTTAACATCTGAAATTTCTTGTGTTATAGAATTGTAGAAGAAACCTAAACCTCTAAACTCAGGCTCTTACAACTATATTGAGGCATTTCTTTGGTTTTTTAGCTCCTTGGAAAAAGAAAGAAAAAGAAGATTTAAGGGCCTACAGCAGACTGAATACAGTACAGAAAACTCTCAAATTGGAGGGAAATATCTAGGATTTTCATCCATTCAAGGCACCTGCCCTCTCTGGACTTCTGTTTCCTCGTCTGCAAAACCTAGGAGTGAGGGAAAGACTAGTAGAGCTGTCCTCTGAGGGCCCCGCCCAGCAATGGACCGAAGCACATGCTCAGACTCAGGCCAAACATTGTGAGGGGCCCACCCAGCAATGGACCGAAGCACATGCTCAGACTCAGGCCAAACATTGGGCGGGGTGCAGGGAGCCGTGTGGAAGGGTGGAGGGAAGGACAGAGGGACCCAGAGGGGACAAAGCTGTACAAGAAGATCAAAAGTCAACTAACCTAGGCCCAGGGAGGCTTGTAGAGACTGCAGCACCAACTAAAGACCATGCATGGACTGGACCTAGGCCCCCTACACAGATGTACCCAATGGGCAGTTTGGTCTTCATGTGGGTCCCCTAGTAAGGAGAGCAGGGGCTATCTCTGTCATGAACTCTGTCTGATGCATGCTTCTCAATCACTTCCCCATGGTGGGGCTGCCTTGCCAGGACAACATGGAAGAGGATGTGCTCAGTCCTGATGCAACTTGATGTGTTGAGGTGGGTTAGTGGTGTGTGTGTGGGGTGCTCCCCTTGCCTGAGGGGGGAAAAGGGGATAGAGGAAGATGGAGGGAGGGTGGGCCCAGGAGGAGAGCAGGGAGGGGGCCACAATTGGAATATCAAGTAAATAATTAACTAAATAAATAAACAGGGGGAAAAAAAGAATAAGGGAAAGAAACACTGTCATTTAACCTTTGTCCTGCCTTCCAATAACTTCCAGGCCATATCCAGCTCAGGGGAGTGAAACACACCTAATAGAGCGCTAAGATAAATAACTGGTGCAGACTGGGAGCCACCGTTGTCCTAAGTGAGAGCTTAACTACACTACATCTAGAATTCTCTAGACTGTGACCTCAAACACAGATGCAGGCTTCCATACCTGGTAATCAACAGCAATGAGCGGGTGGTGAGGAGGGAAAGCGCGGGTGGATCCCTTCCTGTGCACCAGCAGCGTCCGCTCCTTCCCGTCTACCACGTGCTGCTCCACTTTAGCGATATTGTGAGAAACATCATAAATCACATGCAGGTCCAGGTCATCAGGGGTTGTGTTGAAGACTTTGGCAAAAGCCTAGAGGGAAAGCTTCCGTTACAAGCAGTCAGTCTAGCTCTTGAGAAACCGTTCCCTGCTTTCAGCTGGTCAACCCCTGAAGTGAGTGGGGACTCGAGAGGTCTACAACAGCACTCACTGGCCCTCACAAGAAGGAAGCACAGAGACCGCCCTTCAGACCCACACTGCTTGCTACAAACTGTCGGGCAGAGGCTGCTTTGCGGCTCTGGATCTTGTTCTGCAGAGACACTTATCCTTCCCCCTTTCTCCGTCAGAGAGAATGGCATTTCCACTCTTGCTGAGGCCCCAGGCCAATCTGCGGGTCATTCTGGCTCTATCCTCCTGGCCCAAGACCTTAAGACACTTCCCTAGCTAGCATCCAGAACACACAAAACCAAACATGCTTAACTTCCCGACTAACTCAAGAGAGCAATTTTACTTTACCTGACGGGTTAAGAAGGTCATAGAGGAGCGGTTAACCCAGGCGTAGTTCCCAGCCGCAGCCATTCCCTTTAAGTAGTCTTGCCCCTCTGGGGATGCGATCCGAGCACACGCCAACTGCCTGTCATTGACTATAATCTTGTCTCGCTTCATGGCCTTTTCCATAGCTACCAGTGCATCTGCAACAGAGCCAAAGGTCAAACCAGGTATGCGTCTCTTAAATAAACCATTCAGATTTACGGTAGAGAGGCAGTGAACATTCAAATTAAAAGCAAAACCCTAACTTTGCTTCTGAGTTCATCCATTTGGTCAGACAGGATGTATTTGGAGCTGCAAAGATGGCTCAGCAGTTAGAAATACCAGATGCTCTTGCAGAAGACCAGCGTTCAGTTCCCAGCACCCAGACGGTGGCTCACAACTGTCTGTTAACTGCAGTTCTAGAGCATCTGAACCTTGTTCTGGCTTCCATGGGCACACTGTACACATACAGACAAGCAGGCACATATACATACACATAGATAATGCCTTTAAATTAATTTTTATAAAAAGGTATTTATTGAGAATCTTCTGAGTATGGCGATATTGGTATGTGAGACACACAGACAGCATTTGCCTCTAGAAAACTGAAATGGAATATGTACAAGAGCAACACGGCTTTAGCTACTCCCTTCCCTACATGTTAATGAATGAGAATAGCATAAAAATTGTTATCATTATGGTTTTCAAATAGATTTTTAAAAGAGATATGGTCTCACTTTGTAACCCACTAGTCCTCAAACTAATTACATTGTTCAGGCCACTTTGGATCTCTGATCCTTCTACTGGGTTTTGAATTAGGATACCATAGTGTGTGGAACAACAGGTCTTGAACATATTGTTTGGTGCCTTAATATTAAATGTGGAGAATTATTCAATATTAAAGCCACAGTCAATGCTTCATATATCTGCTACATTAAACTAATGGGTCAGGCTGGCACAAATGAGTGAGTCTTATAGGATAAAATACAATCGCCAGGCTGGACTGGAACATGAAGCATGTGTTTCTGTAGACTACCTCATACACCTACTAACCCCTGTAAGTCATCCAGACTCTTATTTCCCTAGTCCTTGCTGCCTGTTTGCCATGAATGTCCTCTATTTGTTATTATTCATATCCCAAGGCCTAGCTTGATTTTGTCTATGAAGCTCTTTGGAATATTTTTTAAACACATTATATTTATATTCCCTTTCTTACAATATTTTATCAACTACCACTCTTTATCTTTGGTGGTGGAGTTTAGATGAGTGTTCATGCAGATGCCAGTGGTCACCACTGAGTGTTGTGCCTTGCGTGTCTTTATTGAGACAGGGTCTCTCAGTGTCCTGGAGCCTGACAATCAGGCTAGGCTGGTTGGCCCAAGAGTTGCATGCATTTGCCAGTCTCTGCCTCCTAACACTGATTACAACTGTGCACCACCATGCCCAGCATTTATTCTGTGGGGTTGAAGGGTTGGTCTTAGATCCCCTGGCTCGCCTTACACTTAGCTATCTTTCCAATCCCCTTCTTTGTCTTGATGAGCATGATCACATCCATCATAGAGTGAGATCAAGTACCTATTTTAGAACCCAATCCACCAAAATCCCTAAGCTTGCTGAGTGAGCATCTACTTAGCTCCACAGTCTATGGACTATCAAGACGGCTAGCACTAACCCCGACAGAGGATGCAGTGCTGAATACAGCTAGCATTAGCAAGTGCTCCTGAGTGCCACACAGTTACATGCACTGGATACGTTATTTCACTGACCTTCCATGACAATACCAGATGAAGCAATGATACCCATTTTTTTCAGATGAGAAAGGTCTGATGATTATTAGTTTGTTCAGGGTCACAATGAAGAGAACAAGGTAAAAACACATGCAATGTATTTCTGTGGCTCAATTGACTCTCTTGTCTTGTTCCCCACAAAACACGTATTTAGTTCCAAGTGAAAAATTAGGTCTAGAACATACCTGTAGCTACTTGGTGGCCCAAGCCTCTGCTTCCACTGTGGATCATCACACACACCTGTCCCTTATGGTCGATGCCCATTTTCTTAGCAGCATACTCATTGAAAATCTCATCTACAACCTGGATTTCTGCATAGTGGTTTCCTGCTCCCAGGGTCCCCAACTGTAAATATAAGAATGTCTGATTAAACACATTCCATCCTAGTCAAAAAACAAACAAACATACATTTAAAAAGCAAATAGGCAACACCAAACCAATAACAAAATAATCATACAAAGTAATTCATGTAACAAAAAAATTCTAAGCCTTAGAAAGTCTTATTACTACATGTTTCTGGAGGACTAGAATACCACATGCTCTAAGAACTCACATAAGCCAAAATCCCACTGGCCAAATTCTAGGAAGAATGCTGGTTGTCAGGTAAGCCCCACAGTGAAATGACTAGATACATTACTTTTCATGTTAAGTATCAGGAAACACTCACCAAATCAAAGAGATTGTTTTATTACTACTGTTGTGTGCACGGTGTGTGTGGGCACGCGCACCGCAGCATTCAGGCAGAGGCCAGGAGACAGCATTTTGGAGTCAGTTCTCTCTGCCCACGTTTACGGGGTTCTGGAGATGGAGCTCAGGTTCTGAGGCTGTGCCCTCATCCACCAAGTCATTCTCACTGCCCTCCATTCTTTACAGTTTTTAAAAAAATCTAAAATATGTCTTACTTTGCAAACCTCATAATGGCATCCCACTTTTCTTTTATTCACTTATAACTCAGAATTTTTTATGAGTATTTGAAAGCTCTGCATAATTTTTCAGAAAAATAATTCATAAGCAAACATTTTTTATATAAGCAAACATTTTTGTGTTCTTTTTGATGTACTGTTAAAACAAATATCTCCAAGAATCTACTTTTTGTTAAATAGAAGGTATAGATTTCTTCCCTTGATAAAAGCTAAATTAGCACACTGACCCTGCAAAGTGAGTTACCTGAGGAAGGCCCCTTTTTTTGGCCCTGGGTGAGACCTTATTGGGGTCAGCTTGCAGCATCCTTCCATACTCCTCACAGTGTTCCTTGTCTTCAGCCCAGGCGTAGCCTTCTCTCAGGGACCAGTCCACACCCATCTCCAGTGCTTCCTCTAAGTCTCTGGGGGTGAGCAGGAAATGCAAGTCATTT
Organism: Acomys percivali; assembly: GCA_907169655.1. NCBI lineage: Eukaryota > Metazoa > Chordata > Mammalia > Rodentia > Muridae > Acomys > Acomys percivali. The sequence continues at coordinate 49,036,701 of OU015756.1, read as the reverse complement.
CACAGCAAAGGACAATAAAACTTAGGAAGAGACTCATCTCAAAGAGCACAGGAATATGGGACAATTACTATGCTCCCTAGCTTTTCTTTCTTTCCTTCTAAGCAAAGTAGTCAAATAAATGGTCATCATTTAAAATGGTGATAGTGGGGTTGGAGAGATGGCTCACTGGTTAAGAATACTGACTGCTCTTCCAGAGGACCAGGGTTCAATTCCTAGCACCAACATGGCAGCTCACAGCTCTCTAACTCCAAGATCTGACACCCTCACATAGACATACATGCAGGCTAAACACCAATGCATATGATTACAGTTCCACTTGACATTTACATAGTCTATTGTACTTAACATACAGAGAGAACAAAGCAGGTCCTTGAACTCACTGTGGCCAAGGATGATCTGAACTTCAGGTACTCCTGCCTCTCTCCCCCAGGTGCAGACACAACAGGTACTACCATGCTCAGTTTCTGTGCATACTACATAAGTGTTCTACCAACTGAGCTTACCACCAGCCCCTGTGACGTATTTTTCAATTATTATTATTTTCTTTTATATTACATCTGCCTAAATAGCCAAATAAAAGCTGTAATCTTAATTAGATACTACCATCTACCTCTATTTTATTATATCTTTATCAATAATTTATGAAAAAATTAGCCAAATAATGAAGATATCTGAATTTCCTTAAGTAACACAGGTTCCATTTTAAGGTTTATTTTCACCAAAACACTGTATAGCTTTACTGAACCTGCACTCTAAAGCTGAAAGGCACAAAATTAAATGCTCAGAGAGAGGATGCCTTCACCTTCACCCAAGGTCCAGGATTCTCAAACACAGCCAGAAGAGACTATAGTTTTTAATACTCCCTTTTCCACTTCCCTAGATGACAATCCTTAACGAGCAGCTGAATTAAGATAAAATTTCTTTTTTTTTTTAAGATAAAATTTCTACCTGAAATATTTGTCAAGTTCATGTCAAGCATCATTGATATAACAGTGAAGGCATCCTCTCTCTGAGCATTTAATTTTGTGCCTTAAGAGCATTTCTGCATTAGTATATGCATATAAACTTAAAATGCAAAGTTCTGTAGAAATTGTCAAAGGAACATCTTTGACTTATATCTGATAAGCACATAATTCAATCCAGGCATTGTGGTATACACACACAATCCTAGTATTTGGGAGGCTGAGGCACAGGAACCATGTGTTCCAGTACAGCCTGGCTACACAGAGAGTGTGAGGGCAGCGAGGCCTGCCAAGTGTAAGGTACACGGTGTGTACGAGCAATGCAGCACTATAACAGGTGCCCAACAGACAGTAGCACCGTAGCCTTGTGCTATTGCCCCACTTGGCTAAATAAAGCACATGCTCAGTACCAGCATTCAAAAGGAAGACTGCAGATGAAGGGGTCCATTAAGTGGTGCTCAGAACATAGCCTGTCTGAAGGGCAAATCTTTGGTCTGAACCCCAACTTAACAAGCTTAATTTACTATTTATTCTTTCACTTTGCTTTCTTAAGCAGTGGTCATTATCTGTATGACATATCAGGCACAGGGCCTTATGCTTAGGAAGTGTTATTATCTTAAAGATATTCTATATCAAGGGTGGCATTTTTCTTAATTTTTAATTAAGTAATTTTTATGTATATGGGAGTTTTGCCTGAACATTTATCTGTACACCATGTACATGTAGCACCCACAGAGGTCAGAACGGGGTTACAGATGGCTGTGGGCTGGACCTCTGAAAGAGCAGCCAGTATCTTAACGACTCCATCGATCATCTTTCTAGCTGCACGCTTTTTCTTAAGTCTTACATGTTGCCCAGGGTGGCTTTGAATGCCTGGGCTAAAATGATCCTACCATGTCAGCCTCTCGAAAGGCTGGGACTACAGGTGTATTCCACCAGGTCTAGCTCAAGGACTGTTCTAATGAACATGGACTGGGACAGACGCTTTAAGAAGGAACTACCCTGCACATGCTAAGACGTGACTGAGCAAACGTCTAAACTGGAAACAAAGCTGCGTCATGTGGTCTCCCCCTCCCTTCGAATTTACCACAACTGTGCACTTACTTGGCATTCATTGGGATGACGCCTTTTGATCCCACCCCAACGGGAATGTGGTCAAACATAGCTTGGGCAAGTTGTTCTTTCACAGGCTGCACATCGCTCTCATCTAAATTGGTTCTTAGCAAGCGGACACCACAGTTAATGTCAAACCCGACACCACCTACAACATATGGACGGTAAGTCAAAGATTAGCAAGATGAGACAGTCAGAGCATTACTTGAAGTTCTTTGCTATTAATATAGAGCTAAAAGGATACTGTGTTTCAAAGACAAGCATGTCGTAATGTAGCCTTCAAAGTGGCTCTCTGCTGAGTCTATCAACACTGAAATCACACAAGCAACACAGGCACTAAGGTAGTTCCCCAACAGTGGGGAATATGGCAGACAGATGAAAAGGAGTAACATGCCTCCCTGTATCTTCCTCACATCAGGCAGCCATTGATGAATTCTGTTAGTCTTCTCCAACAGCCAACCTTCACTTCGGTGACCTTTCCTACTGTGTATCTTCCTCTCATTTTTTTCACCCTAATGAGTTCCTTTTTTTTTTGCCTTCACTAGTCTAAATTATTGTCCTTTCTCCAACTTTTAAAAATATTCCAGAAGGCTGGAAAGATGGCTCAGTGGTTAAGACACTGGCTGTTCTTCCCGAGGACCCTGGCTTGATTCCTAACACCCACAGGTAGCTCACAACCTCCCTGTCGTGAAGGATCTGTTATGCCCTCTTCAGCCTTCCCAGGTAAAACACACACACACACACACACACACACACACACACACACACA
>OU015756.1:48985268-49026791 GCA_907169655.1 Acomys percivali | reverse complement strand
GACAGGTGGTCAGTGGGTTGGCTGTTCTCTCCACAGTCCATTTGCCAGGTTCAGACCCCCCCAGACGTGGCGATTTGGCTGTTGTTTGGCGGATGTTTCATACGCCAGGTCAGTAGAAACCAGAAGGAAACCCTGAAAAAGGGCGCAGAAGGGAGAGAATTTTAAAATTAAGGGCAGATCTGAGTTTGCCTGAAGGGAGGAAAGTTTCTTTGCCAGCCCCTAAGGCAGCAAGCCTTTCCCAGCCCCTACACCCTCTGTGAAGGCCCCTGATGCAGGAAGAGGCCATTTTAGACCGCTATCTCTAAGTATGACGTATGACATAGGCAGTGGGGAGGGCAGAAGAGGGAGGGTGAGAGGTGAGGGGAAGTTTGTAGGTGGGAGATGCTTCCGGGAATGTATTTTTCCCAAACTGAAAAGAGGTGAGGGGACAGGCTCGGTATTGTGAAGTTAGTTAATAATCTCCCAGGAAACAGCTTTCCATTGGAGCAGTCCTGAGGATGGTCTTTAGGGCAAAGTTTACTGTCTGAAGGTATCATTGGGTTATTTTGTGGTTTTGTTTGTTTGTTGGTTGGTTGGTTTTTGTTGTTGTTTTTTTGTTTTTTGTTTTCAAGACAGGGTTTCTCTGTGTGGCCTTGGCTGTCCCGGACTCGCTTTGTAGACCAGGCTGGCCTCGAACTCACAGAGATCTGCCTGCCTCTGCCTCCCAAGTGCTGGGATTAAAGCATGCGCCACCACCGCCCCGTCTTATCAGTTGGGCTCTTAGCTGTCATTTCAATGCAAAATATCTCTCCTGTGTTTGCAAACTTGGTCCCCAGCTATGCTGCTTTGGAAGGTTTTGGAACCTAGGAGGTGAGATCTTGCTGAGGGAAGCAGGTCACTAGGGCACGTGTTAAGGCTTTTAGGGCTTGGTCTATTTCCTGTACCCTGCTTCCTGTCTTCTACAAAAATGTGACCAGGTACCTCATGTTTCTATTGCCAGACCTTTCCCTGCTGAAGTGGGCTGTATCCTTTTGCACTATAAGCCAAAAAGAAATTCTTTCTCTTTTAAGTTGTATCCGGTCAGGCATTAATCACAGCAACAATTGAAGTAACTAACATGCCCTGCATTTTCCCTTCTACCTAACAGACTGCACTTCTTTGGGTATACTTTCCTCCTTCATAAAATGGGATTCATAGTCTCAGCCTTACAGCTCTTCTGGTGAAATAAAAATACTTTAAAAAATCATTTCCTCATACTGCGGAGGGATTAAGTGTGGCCTCAACGTGAAATTAGACTCAGTCTGAGTTTTAAACTTCTCATTGTTAATTATAAGCTTTACTAGCTGGGTACTTTGTTTATTAAACTCCCTGGGGAGGCGAAAGTCAGAGGAGAGCAAGATGCAACATAATGGGGGGGAGGGAGAGGAGATGGCTCCATGCGTAAGAGATCTGATGGGGCACCCATGTGAATGTGGCACACCTATGCACACTCACGCTCACACATGGCCACACGAAATACAATAAATAAGTCTTTAAAATACAAACAAACAAGCAGTGAACAAATAGGAAGCTTGTTCTGCTGTGAAAATAAATAGTGACGAGGAGTTTCAGAGTCTTTACCTCAAGAACTTTGATGTCTGAGTTGATGAATGAGATATTGTAGGGGTTAGGAAGCGGAAATCCTTGCTGCAGTCTTGCTACAATGTAGAAAAAAAGGGGGTGTTAGGAAATTAATTGACCACGGGCACAGACTTTTTGGGCAGATGTTTTAGAAAGAGCTCAACTAGAAGCTTTTTAATACTTTGTCTTATCATTGTTCCTGGTCTTGTTTTAATCTGCACTAATATGTTCTTAGCATTTTGCTGGATGAATTAGTAATTAATTTACATTCAATAAAAATGTACCTCTAGTTATGTATATTTGGATACTAAAACAATACAAAACACTCTCCATTTTTGCCTTGCTTTTATTTTCTACATTTCCATTATAACTGTATATATTTGTGTGTGTGTGTGTGTGTATATACACTATATATATATACATATATATATATATATATATAGTGAGTAGGGGTGTGTTTTGTGTGTGTGAGTGTACACATGTGTGTGTAGGTCAGAGGATAGCCTCAGTGTCATTCCTCACTTCCATCACTCTCTTGGTTTGCTGTTGTGGCTTTTGAAATGGGTTCTCCCATTGACCCGGGCCTCCCAAGTAGGCTAGGCTGGCCAGTGAGGCCCCAGGGTTGCCCCTCCCCCACATCTCTGCCTCCATCAGCACTGAAATTGTATGCATATACCAACATGCCCAGCATCAAATGGATTCTGGGGATTGCATTCTGGACTTGGTGCTTTCAAGGCAAAAATTTTGCCAACTTAACTATCAATCAGGACCCCTATTTATGTTTTTGAAAATTCCTAATTAGTTGGCCTGGGAACAGTTTGTGTCTAATATAAAAATATTTTAAATTGGAAGAATAATATTATTTCTACTTGATCCAAAGAAGACTTTACTAAAGACAGACATTTTATCTCTTTAACTCAAGCCTTTCTTGCTGAATTTGTAAATATTGCTGCTAACAAGCCTAAACCTGTTAACTCGTTTCTTCAGCTCTTAATGGCGTACATGGCAAATTCCTGGCTCTGACCAGCATTCATGACAACACTCTAAACATACAGGCATCAGGGTAGAAAGTTCTAAGCAAAACCGAAAATGTAACCGATACCAGACTCCCATAGTTTTCAAAGAGTCCTTACTGTTGGCCAGTGGGAGGACTCCAAAGTGAAGGATGGAAGACAGGATATTTTCAAATCTCACGACCTAGAATGAAAGAGGAGACTCTATCAGTTGTCAAATCAAGGCTCCCTGAAAGCAACATGCCTGGTGCTGGTGCAGGTGTGCAAGTCCCCAGAACCCAGCTGGCCAGAAAGCCACAACCTTCCCTGCTGGGACATACATACATGCTTTGTGGAAAGCCACACCACACAGGCTTTCTCCCTGGAGGGAGGCACTTCTGTTTCCTTCTGCACTGATGATAATGAACAGAGATCCAGGACAGTAGCAAATACATAGTCTACATACAGACCAGGTTAAAAAAAACTATGGGGCCCCAAGAGGTTTCCCAGTTATCAGTCTTCCCTGTGTTTACTGCCAACCTCAGGTGCAGGCTCTCCCTTGGCTTTACATCATAATCTGAACAACGGTGTCACCGGAATTCCACATTGTCTTCAATAATCTCTGGTATTTGGATATACTAGGCAGTGTTGCTTTCTGGAAAGATCCTGGTATTAAAGGTGACTGGGGATTGAAGACGCGGCTGCTTGGCTAAGAGCACATATTGCCCATGCAGAGAGGACAGGTGTCCAGCTACTATTGCCCATATCAGGTAGCTCACAGCTGCAGGCAATAGCAGCTCCAGGGGATGTGATTCCCTCTTCTGGACTTTGTGGGTACACACACACACACACATACACACACACAGATTTTGAAAAAGTAAATGGACCTAGATGAACAGCAGCTCATTTAGTGAATACTTTTTGATTTCTTTGCTGGGATAGGGTCTCACTATAACCCAGACTTCCTTGGGAGTCCTTATGTAGCCTAAGTTGGCCCTGAACTCACGTTCTTATTGATTTAGCCTTCCCTAATGCTGGGATTACAGATGTTTGCCACCACACCTGAATCAGTGAAAAAATTTTGGACGTTTTGAAGACAGTCTGTCTAGGCTTCTCTCTCTTGTTTTATTTTTCCCCAGTTATTTTATGATATTGGAAGAGTTATCCAACCTCCCAGTGCCTCAATTTTATCAACTGATAAGATGGAGACAATAGGGCTGGAGAGATGGCTCAGAGGTTAAGAGCACTGCCTGCTCCTCCAAAGGTCTTGAGTTCAATTCCCAGCAACCACATGGTGGCTCACAACCATCTAGCATGAGATCTGGTGCCCTCTTCTGGCCTGCAGGGGTACATGCAGGTGGAACACTCTACACATAATAAATAAATCTTAAAAAAAAAAAAGATGGAGACAATAGTAGTACAATATCATCATCTTCACCACCACCACCATCATCATCATCACCACCGCCACCATCATTATCAGCAGCAGCTTCTATAAGGTGGATGTCAGAAGTAGGCAGGTTAGTACTATGCAAATGCTAGGCATAAACCATCAGCATTTTTCTGAAATGCCAAGGCCAGCACATCATCTTGTCAACACTAGGCATCTTCCTGGGATTACTGGAGTGCATCACCACACTCAGCCTTGACACTGGTACTTCAGACCTCAGAAGGACGCATGACTGGGATGTCTTAAATTCTAGCTTATGGACTATGTGGCTTCTGACTCCTTACCTCAGGATTCTCCCTGAAATGGAACATCTATTTTGGCCTCAGCTAAATTTGTTGACTTGAGTAACATCCCCAGACCTGGTCCTGTCTTACTGGTGGATGTGGCAACAATTAATTCAGTCTCTACTATGTCCCATGCACTACCTCATGAGAGGCTAAGTGACCTGTCTAAGAACCAGTAGGTGGGCGTTTACTCCTGTAGTTTGGTCTCAGAGTTAATGTATGAAACTATTGTGCTTATTATCTATTGCCACAGACAGATGAATCAGTTATCGTAAGTGTAGGAACAATGGCCATCAATTCTTACCACCTCCCACCTACCGTGCTGTCGATATGTTGAATAACTTTGGCTTCAGCAGATTCTCTCACCAACCCTGAGTGATTACCTAGCTCTGTTCCTGCTCCAATTGACTATTCGTTTTCCCCTTTGTATTATTTTCACTACATGCACTGTATATTTGTCCACTATTTGCACCCTCAACTGGTTGCAAAAGCACACATATACTCTCACATATCCTAAGACTGGGTTTCCAAATAGTTACTCTACTGATATTTTGGGATGGATGTTTGGCTGCTGTGCTCTGGGAAGCTTAGAAGCATTTCCGACACCTGTCCCTGTATCCTCCCCACACCCCCCCATCTAGGTAATGATAGCAGAGGCCCCCGAAGGACTCAGTAGATTCCAGTGGAGAATCACCACGGAGGATGTTAATGCCACAAGGAGGAACATTTGTCTTGAACATCGACTGCTATGCTCAGTAAGAAGTTGTAATGGGAGGAATGACATTAAGAACGAGAGTTCACGTATGAGCATGCGCTAGGCAGAGTTCTACCCAGGAATCCTGACATCAAAACCCATGTACTCTATGATAGCACACCATTTGTGAACAAAGAAAGCCGTGAACTTGGTTGAGTTTTTTTGATGCCTAGGAATATGGACATTCCAAGTTACTTGCTGGGGTGTGCAGGGATTTGAATGAGAAATGTCCCCCACAGGCTCATGTATTTGAACACTTGGTTACCAGTTGGTGGCGCTGTTTGGGGGAGGTTACAGACCCCTGTAAGCCTTGCTAGAGGAAATATGTCACTAGGGGCAGGCTTTGAGTGTTTATTGCTGCACCCTACTTCCTATTTATTCACTCTGCTTCCTGTGTGTGTATGGACATGTAAACAGCTACTTCCTGCTTCTGCTACCACACTGTGGCATCCCTGCCATCTGCCATCATAGGACCTCCTTCAGCAACCATAAGCCGAAACAAATTTTTCTTCTCTAAGTTGCTTTTGGCCATGGTGTTTTATCACAGCAACAGAAAAATAGCTAAGACATGGTGTCTAGTCCCAAGCAGGATGTGAGTTTGATGCCTTTGAAGATTGAACTGAATTATGAAATTTGGAAGCTTAAATTCAACTCAAGAGGGTCATTTTATCTAGGAAACGAACCGGGCCATGAGGATGCCCATTTTTGTAGCATCACACACAGTCTTTCCAGTTCTCTTCAAAGCCCTGTCATATGAGTAAAAGCATACCGCCAAGCTACTGGGCTTGATAAATGAACAACATGAAGACCCCAAGTTCAATCCCCTGTACTGCAAAAATCAACCAAACAAATGAACAATAAAAAGTCTCAAAGCTAAAACTTAGAATTATGGAGGGATGATAGAAAACAACACACACCGATGACAACACAACCAAATTCTGTTTCTTGTGCCTTTCTCAGGGGACCCTGAGGGCTTGCATCCCTACCTTGGCATCTCTCTGGCTATTCTCTGGCAAAGAGAGGCTGAATCTGAAAGGAAACAGAAAGAGGTTAAAGGAAGGTAGATTTGTGGGGGTTGGGGTTCAGTAGTTAAAAGCAGTTGTTGTGGGCCAGCACATAGCTTCCTTGCTATTCCTCGTCAAATATCAAGTCAGCTGGCTATCTCTCTTCCAGTTTTGCTAAGGGCTCTTCCCAAGTTACAGGCTTCCCTTTTTTTTTTAAATCCAATTATGAGGGTAATATAGAGAAATAGTAATTAGTGGGGAAGACCCTTCATTTTTCAGATGGAAAAGTTGAAGTCAAAAGAGAATGTATGGCGGACTTGGGACAAGAACCAATACTGCTGTCCCCCATCCCTCTACCCGCCAAACACACACAACCACCAATACCAGACAAGAGCTTTTTATGTAGCCCAGGCTGGCCCTGAACTCCTCAGCCTCTCAAGTGCTGGGATTGCAGCCCTGTGCCCCCTAGCTGGAACCCAGTTCTCTCGATGTCCGTCTCATCTTGCCTCTTCCTTAGCTTTGTGTGGCTAAGGAAGACTTTTGCCCAGGTCTGAGCCCCATACCTATCTCAGCTTTCTCCTGAATCTGCCACACCCAGAGAAAACTGTGTTGTGAACATGTCTGATGAGGACACGCGCCTGACCAAACCTTTTTAATGGCTTGTAGTAAAGTCTAAGCAACTTACCAGGCAAAAGAGACTGCCTTCTACCTTGGCGCCTCCCAGTTGCCTCTTCAGTATCAACTATTCTTTTGAATCTTGAAGTTTACCCTCATTAACCCTGAACTGTGGAATGTGATTGTTTTATTCATCAAGCAGCATAGAATTAAGGATTAAAAAAAGTATTGGCACCAACCGCATACCAAAAAAAAAAAAAAAAATCCTGAAAAAGAAAAACCATATTCACATAACATTATGGCCACTGGTCACTGCAATTTAACACCACTCATAGTCAGATGTATTTTATATTAGCTGCAATTGAATATATGTAACTTTGGGCTGGAGTCTCCAAACATTAGAGGGGTTAAGGAAGATCTTATACCTGAGAGATATTTCTTTTCCCTACACATTTCATGATGTTTTGGGATTCTCTGTCTTCACTCAGGATGTTTCCTGTCTTGGGAATGGACCCTTTTTCTTTCTCTTTGATTGGTTAACTTTTACTTTTTAAAACTTATAATAATAATTGTTATTATTATTATTATTATTATTATTATTATTATTATTATTATTATTATTATTATTATTATTATATGAGAAAGAGGGAGAGAGACAGGGAGGGGAGGGAAGAAGGGAGAGAGAGAGAGAGAGAGAGAGAGAGAGAGAGAGAGAGAGAGAGAGAGGGAGAGAGAGAGAGGTCAGCTTTCAGGACCCGGCTCTCTTGGTCCACCGTAGGTTCTAGGGTTTGAACTCATGACATCAGGCTTGCACAGCAAGCACCGCTGCCCACCTAACCCTATCACCAGCCTGATAAGCTCCTTTGAATATCTTCTGTGCTTCCTCTTCTGAGAATCTTTCTGTGACTGCGTTTAAAACGCGGATTCTCAAGGAGGTATCAACTGATTATTAGGTACTACCATGTAAATAGAAATTAGACTTGAGATGGCTTCAAACTCATAAGTAATACCGAAAACCTCAAGTCTGGCACAGAACAGAGATTATGTCCCTGACACGGATCCTGGGGGATCCACCTGGCATTTCCAAAGGCTTGGTTGAGGAGGTAGGAGTGAGCGTCGCGCCTCCCCTTGACTGCACTGTGTCTTAGAATAGGCATACCTATTCTGGTGTTGAAATCATGTCGGGACACAGTTGTTAAGTCTTCTTTCTTTTCTGACCAGCCAAAGCCTCAGGAGCACCTGCTATGAGAGTGCCGGGAGCACTTGAACTTTTCTCCTAGGGCCACCTTAACTTCCTCTCACACGCTAGCAGCTTCTTTCACTAGGGGATTCTTGTTTTTGGCTGCAGGGACACTGGTGAGACAAAACCACGTCCTGGCTCTGAAAAAGACAATCCCAGCCCATACCACAAGGTGGCGCCTGCCTTCGGTCTTCGAACTATCTTCTACTGGGCTAGCTAGCTCATCTGGTATTTAAAGCGCTGCTACTTAAAACAAACTCTTTCGTCAGGACCATAGAGTTGTTGGGAAGGAAGCAAGATCAAAGGCTCCTCCTTGAAGACAAATATTATTCTTTCCGGGGTTAAGGGTGAGGCATAGTGACAGAGCCCACTTAGCATGCCTGTGGCACTGGGCTCCATCCCTAACAACACAGAAACATGCAGGTGCGCAGAGAATATTGCCCATTTAAAAAGTTTTAGAGAAAGCTTATTGCCTGGATTGAAACCAGAGTAAAACTGCAGACTCTTAAGCATAGTGAAAGGCCATCCGTGACCTGGTCGATATAGTGAAGTCAGTATAACAAAAGGCACAGGGCAAGGTCAAACACAGAGGGACCAACAAGGTCACAAGGAAAATCAGCCTTACCACCCAACGCCCTGTGTCCTCCTGTTTCTGTTTCAGTCTGAGACCATGAACTTCTGGAGGGGTGAGATCCAGTCTTAACGATTGTATCTCGGCGTTGGGAACGTATCTCAGCACTAGGCACGGCTCTATTGGCCATGCAGAAGATGTTTCTTGAGCACCTAACACGTGTCAGTTCAGGGGCAGGTGCTGGGGATGACCACGGCCACAAATGCACCCTTCTGGAGTTCTCAAGGAGCTCACAGCCTGCTGGCAGCTGGGGGCATTATCAGAGAACCCCAACCATTCAAGTTTAATTGCAAATTGAGATAAATGCTCTGAAGGGAAGAAACAAGTCATTGAGTCATGTGACAGAGGTGCTTGACCTGGCTTGGTAGATGTGGGAAAGTTCCCAAAGAAAGACTCCTTGAGGTGGGGGGGGGGGGGGGGGGGAGGGGTGGTGGTGGTGGTGGTGCATGCCTTAATCCCAGTACTCGGGAGGCAGAAGCAGGTAGATCTCTGTGAGTTTGAGTTCAGGACAGCCAGGACTACAAAGGAAACGCTGTCTTGAAAAACAAAACAAAACAAAACAAAAATCAAAAAAGAAAGAAAAAGAAAAGAAAGACTCCTTGAGCTGAGACAGGAAGGATGAATAGAGTTTAAAAGAAAAACTGGGGTGGGGGGGGCGGCTGGCAAGTTGGCTCAGAGGTTAAGAGCACAGTCTGCTCTTCCAAAGGTCCTGAGTTCAATTCCCAGCAACCACATGGTGGCTCACAACCATCTATAATGAGATCTGGTGCCTTCTTCTGGTGTGCAGGCATACATGTAAGCAGAACATTGTATATGTAATAAATAAATAAATCTTAAAAAAAAAAAATGAAAAACTGGAAGGAAGAGCTCCCTTGAGGGAACAGAGCCACAGAGAGGGCACAGCAGAATGGTGCTGGAGGCGCAGGCGAGGCTGCCCACACTAGGTGACCCCACCATGTGGATTTGGCCTTTGGTCTAGAAGCAAAGAATCCGTGGAAGGTTTTGAGGATGAAAGATGAAGGCTGCCTCATGGGAGAGGTGACTGATGAGCCAAGAGCTTCCCCGAGCTCATTCAGTGCTCAGCCATGTGCTAGGTCACATGAAGAATTTAATTTAAATTTGTAGAGGATGATACAAAGCAGTTTTTGTTTGTTTGGTTGGTTGGGGCTTGTTTTGTTTTTTTTTGAGACAGGGCTCCTCTGTGTAGCTATGGCTGTCCTGGAACTCGCTCTGTAGAGCAAGCTGGCCCGAAACTCACAGAAACCCACCTGACTCTGCCTCCCAAGTGCTGGGATCAAAGGTGTGTGCCACCACCGCCTTGCTGACTCAGGAAATTTTTTTTTTTTAGATGAGGAATTTATTAAATAAGCACGGGGAGAGAAGGAACGGGGTGGTGATGGAGGGGTACCCAAGAGATAGAGATAGAAATAGAGATAGAGATAGAGATAGAGATAGAGATAGAGATAGAGATAGACAGACAGAGAGAGAGAGAGAGAGAGAGAGAGGGGTAAGAGCAACCCAGGAATTTTTAAACTGTGTGAAAAGGGGGAGGAGTCAGTGTGGGCCAGAACGGTGTCTGTGTGCAAGAGAGAACCGGGTGGGGGGAAGACAGTCTTGGGGCAAAACAAGCTGTCCTTTGAGGAAAGCCCTCCATATGCTCCTCTAGAAGGACACCCACTAATTGCTTGTTCCTCTCCCAGGCTGGGGAGGGACCACTGTTCTCTCTGTTCTTTGGACCAAGAATGGTACAAAGCACAAAACAGGTGCTCAAGAAAGCCTTGCTGTCCTGCTCAAACTAGAGCAAAAGCCAAGGACAATACGTGCAGTAAACTTCAAACTCCTATCCAGATCTAGCCAATGGACAGGACATTCTCCACAGTTGAGTGGAGAGTGGGGTCTGAATTTCAGACGAACTCTGGTACCTCATATTTGACCACGTCCCCAAGATGGGGAGGCCTGGTGGCACTCAGAGGAAGGATAGCAGGCTACCAAGAAGAGACTTGATACCCTATGAGCATATACAGGGGGAGGAGGTCCCCCTCAGTCACAGTCATAGGGGAGGGGAGCAAGGGGAAAATGGGAGGGAGGGAGGAATGGGAGGATACAAGGGATGGGATAACAATTGAGATATAATATGGATAAATTAATAAAATATATTTAAAAAATAAATAAAAAAGAAAGCCTTGCTGAAGAAAGAGAGAGAGAGAGAGAGAGAGAGAGAGAGAGGAGTAGGAAGCACTAGCTGGAATTGGGGTCCCCTTTGCAGTTGAGGGCATTCTAAAGCAAAGTTAGGAAGCTGGAGGAGCTGGGGCTGGGGCTGTTGGAAACTAGGACCAGCAATTGAAGAATTTTAAAATGCGAGACCGTGGTGCTGTCCCTCAGCTTTGGGCTTCCCCACTCGCCTCCGAACCCTCCTTCCCCCTGTTGCCCTGCTTCTGTGGGGCTGACCTCCTAGCAGAAGTTGGACAGCTTGGCTTTTCCATGCCCTCCTTGAAAGAGCTGTGTACAGCTTGCCTCCTCCAGGGCCTTCTTTTTAAACGCTAACGCAACTGCCCTAGAGCTTAACGCGAAACCAAAACCAAAAAACCCAGCAGGCTGTGTAGGCTTAACCTCCAGTTAAAGGTTTTGCAAGGGGAAACACTCACTTAACAGGTTAGAATTCCCCAGTGTTTTAACCTCGGTTTTTCCCACAGCCTGGAAAGTCTCCCAAGAAGGATCCATTTCGAGTTTTCTCCTTCATCGGAGTCCACAGCATCCTTACAATGGACACTCCAGGTGCGTTCTATCTGGACATGTGTTCCTAGTTCAGATGGCTCATGTTGGGAAATAGTTACCTGCCCAACCTGAGAGGAGAGTTACTAATCAGCTGCATTTGTATTTTATGAAATATGTTGCTTGGGAGGAGTTGTAGGGTGTGTTTCTTTGTGCGCTTGCATGTGTGTGCACGCACGTGTGTGCATGTGTGTGTGATGATGATGATAGGGAATTTGGGAATGTCCAGAGTTTTCATCATAGCAAAGTCAGAAAATTGTTCCATAGTTTTAGGTGAATCAACAGTAATGCACATTTGATTGTTGCAAGGTGTCTTTGCGTATGTGTGTACACATTCCTCTATGTGTGCGTATGTGTGTGTGCACGTGCGCTCACATGTGAAGGCAGGGGTCAGTGGCCTGCCTCTGCCTCAATCACTCTTCCTCTTATTTTATTTTATTTTTTTTTGAGATAGTATCACTGACCCTGGAGCTCCCTGACTTGGCTAGGCTGGCTGACCAGGGAGCTGCCCATGTGCCTTCTCCACTCTGGGGTGACAGACATTCGTCAGGACACCCAACTAACTTTCTCTGTGGGCTCTGGGCCTCCAAACTCAGATCCTCTCGTTCGTGTGACAAGTGCTTTACTTACTGAGCCATCTCTCCAGGCCTGACTGGAGAGTTTTGCAAGTGATTGAAGGTTAGCAATTAAGTTATCTGCCTGAAGACCAAGTAAGAGGGAGTGTATCATTTAACTTGGCCTGTGGATCTACAAAACACCAACTATGGACTAGAGGCCTCCAAACACAATTCCATTTGCCTCAAGGGGCTCCATGACAGCACAGTAGGATTCTGACTTATGATGTGGAGGGCAATGCTACAGCTTTTAAGGCCGTTTTGACTTGTGTCTCTGGGGAGCAGTTTTCCCATCTTAGGTGCTCAAAATTGGATGCTGGAATGGGAAGAGAGAATGAAGTGGCAGGACTAGAACCCGTGGCTAGGCTTGGCGCCAGCATCTTCCTACCCATCATCCCATTCACTCTTTTTTGTTGTTGTTGTTGTTGTTGTTGTTAATCTGTTTTTCAAAGCAGGGTTTCTCTGTATAATAGCCCCACCTGTCATGGAACTCACTTTGTAGACCAGGCTGGCCTCGAACTCACATTGATCCACTTGCCGCTGCCTCCAGAGTGCTGGGATTAAAGGCGTGCACCACCACGCCCAGCCTCAGTGGTTAAGAGCGCTGCCTGCTCTTCCAGAGGTCCTGAGTTCAATTCCCAGCAACCACAGGGCGGCTCGCAACCATCTATAATGAGATCTGGTGCCCTCTTCTGGTGTGCAGGCATACATGTAGTCAAAGCACTGTATACATAATAAATAAGTCTTAAAAAAAAATAAACACATCACATTCACTCTTACATCAGCCTGTACCAAGATGAGGGTGTGATGTTTGTCTGATGAGGAAACTGACACTCAAAAGCTTGAGTAGTTGGCTTTGACTCACACAGCTACCACATCCCAGATAGAACCCAAGTACAGATACGCCTGACTCTGGACACCGAGCTTCCGACTAGACATTCCCAGAGAGGTCAAGTTTATTCCTGGCTGTCAATTTCTTGTGCCCTTTCCTCTGCTGGATTCCAGCAGTGGGAGGGCTGTGTGACTTTTCCACCTGGACACTGTGTTCCATGTCCTCTCTTTTGCCTTCCAAAGTTTAGTAGTGGGAAGTGACTCATTGTCTTTTTCTGTTTTGTGTGACGCCAGGATCCTTCGTGTCCTGAGTCAGACAACCGTGTTTATTTCTAAAGTGCTGCCCTCTCCTCCCCCCGCCCCCCGCAGGTCTAAGTGCTGGTTTGTATATCTTAGCTCTTTGCTATGCTTAAAGCAAGATAACGCTGTAGGTTAACACCTACGGCTTTGAAATAGGTTCAAGTTCCAGTCCAGCCACTGGACAGCTCTGTGAACTTGAGAGTCAGCTGTCTAAGCTCTGGGACCACCAAGTCACCTCCTGGTGCTCACTTATCCTGCAGACACTTTCTGAGCATGGCTGTCAGGTCCTGAAACAGCTGTAAGATTTAACTGAACTTGCGTTTGGTTCTATCCTGGGTCTCCCTGCTGAACGGCCCCTGGTCTGGTCATCCAGGCAGTGTCAGGCATGGGCTCCCTGTCAAGGCTCTTTTCCTACAACTGGGCTGCCTAGTCCAGCCTTGATATGAGGGTTTGTGCCTAGTATTTTGTTTTGTTTTGGGTTTGGGTTTGGTTTTTCGAGACAGGGTGTCTCTGTGTATCCTTGGCTGTCCTGGACTCACTTTGTAGCCCAGGCTGGCCTCGAACTCATAGCGATCCACCTACCTCTGCCTCCCAAGTGCTGGGATTAAAGGCATGCGCCACCACACCTGGCATGTACCTAGTCTTATTGTAACCTGTTAGGCCATGCTGGGTGGATACCCCTGGGAGGCCTGCGGTGTCCCCTCCCCCCCAAGCCCCCCCCCCTCAGAAAGAATGAATCTGGGAGCAAGGGGAGCAGGGAGGGACTGGAAGGAAAGAGAGGAAACTGAAGTTGGGATTTAATGTATGAGCAAAGAATAAAAGAAAAAAAAAAGATTTAAGTGGAGTAAAATGGGTGCCATGCCAGGTGATGGACCTGGGAGATTTTTCTGTTTGTTTTGCTTTTGCTTTCCGAGACAGAGTTTCCCTCTGTAGCGTTGGGTGTCCTCTCACTTTGTAGACCAGGCTGGCCTCGAACTCCCAGCGATCCACCCGCTTCTGCCTCCTGAGTGCAGGGATTATTCCAGCACCTGGGAGATTTTAAAGCTCAACAATAAAGAAGAGTAGAGGATGGTGTCTTCCACAGCCTCTGCCATGTGCGAGACAGAGGAGAGGGTCTCTCAACAGGGAGACTCACGAAGTGCCCTTGTAGGGGCTAAATGGGTAGTTGGGTGTTCCAACACTTGTTTAACATGCAAAGCCTTGAGTTTGATCCATAGCAGAGGTGGGGGGGGAGAGAAAGAGAGAGGCAGAGAGGCAGGAGAAGAGAGCACAAGCTTGTGTAACTGAATATCTCCTCTTTGCTTGCTTAGGCTGAACAGACATGTCGAGGAATAGTTACAACCAGCATTCTGTGAGCACCAATGAGCACTGTACATATATGGACCCAGAATGTCACAACCGGCTGGAGCAGGTATCATAGAGCATCATTTTATGGAGAAGGAGATAGAGATCCGGAGAGGTTAAGTGACTTGTGTGAGACTACACAGCTGATTAATGGCAGTGCTGGACCCTAAACCCAGCTAAACATGCTCTCTAACCCATCATAGTAATACCACTCCATCGGGTTTGCCTTCAATTTCTATATCTCATAGCTATATAGCCAATGACAGACAGCTCAGTCAGGGGTTGCTCATTGCCTGGCTCTTCTCCTTTGATGTCTGTCTCATGGATCCCCACCCATGCCCCCTCTTTTCCCGATGACTCTCTGTGACATCAGACAAAGAGCAAACCAGCTGAGCCTGAAAGGCCACGATGAGAGCCCTGGTGTAGAGGAGCTGGCTGTGCAGTGCTGTGGGAGGTGGGGCTGCTGCTCCCACCCCTGAGGACAAGACTGCCTTTCAGCCCAGCCTGGGCAACCTTGCTAAGTCCGGTCTGTTCTCTGGCTCTTTGCCCAAGGGAGGCATGACCCACAAACCATGCCCAAAGCTGGCTCAGTGCCTGAATTTAATACAGCATCATCGGCAGGAACCACCTTAGATTCCTTCAGTCTACTCTGACATTGCTCTTGATGTTTTAAACCTTGTGAGTGTGTGTGTGTGTGTGTGTGTGTGTGTGTGTGTGTGTGTGTGTGTGTGACATGCTCATCTGTGGTGTGTACCTGTGAAGGCCACAGATCCATGCCAGGTGTTTTTAATCTATCTATCTATCTATCTATCTATCTATCTATCTATCTATCTATCTATCCAAGTGTTTGTTTATTTACTTGAGATAATGTCTCCCATTGATCTTAGAGATCACTGATTCAGCTAGTCTGGCTGTCCAGCAAGTCCCCAGGATCTGTGCATTTCTGCCCCTCAGCACTAAGGTTAAGCTGCGCACCACCATCCTCACACAGGTGTCGGGGATTTGAACTCACGTCCTTGTGCTTATTCAGTTAACACTTTACTCACTGAGACATCTGAAGTAGGAGAGCTGCATTTTCCTTTAGCAGCGGGGCCCCTAAATAATTTGAGTATTCTTACTCAGACGTAACTAAGACATCAGGGTGGGGGAAACCTTCCCAATCCATAAATGCCAAGGAGACCTACAGCAATGAACAGCAAGGCAGGGACCCTAATTTCAAGGTTCATCACCGTGAGGTCAGAGAAATCTGAGGATTGCAGGAAGCCAGAAAATGGGATAAAGGTATGAATTTGGTGGGTTAAAATCCATCTTAAAAATTATTTCCTTAATAACCACAGCACTGACTGATGCTGCGATTGGTCGCTAAAAGAGATGTCAGAGAGGCCAGAATCTTTTAAGCAGAGCAGCAAGCCCACCCGACCCCCCACCTCTAAGCTTGAAATACTACTGTTATCAAATCCTTCCTTTAGATTCTGCCAGGGCCGTGGACACGTATCAGACCTAGGCATCCTCTACCTTATCTTGGGCCCCACTGCCACAAACAGCTGTCTCATCTGCTCCTGCCATGAGTCCAGGTCCCAGCCTCGCTTTCCTGGCCGCCGCCTCCTTTCTGTCCTCATCACCTAAGTTCTCAACCTGTACCCCACAGCCCCAGGCTGAAGCAGTTCAGTCTGACATTTTCTCCCTCCTGCCTTTTGGCCCACCCACATGCGGAAGAATCTTTACCACCTCATGCACCTGTCGGCT
Source organism: Acomys percivali (assembly GCA_907169655.1). NCBI lineage: Eukaryota > Metazoa > Chordata > Mammalia > Rodentia > Muridae > Acomys > Acomys percivali. Next base: position 49,010,615 of record OU015756.1, on the reverse strand, counting down.
GCTTTGTATCCACTTGCTTCTCAGAGCTGCCACCTTGAAGGTCACCCATTACGGCTCTGCGTCTTATCTGCCTGACCACCCTAGAGATAGGCCATGTTGGGGGTCTCCAGACAATTGAGAGTTTTGTGTTTGGGGGCCCTTGTTCCATAATAATTGTTTTTGAAATGATAAATAACCGTTTTGAAATTATTGATGGTGTAAACCGAGTATAATAAACTCTGTGCCACGTTTCTTTAGGATGTTATCTTAAGACCCTTAAATGCATTGTTCTTGGTCCTCAAGTCTGGTAAACTCTAGGTATGACATCTCTGGATCCTTTTGAGAAGCCAGCAGTGCTCAGAGGGTAAGTTTGAGGGAAGCTTTGAGTAAAGCTTCAAGAAGCCTTTTCTCCTATTCTATAGATACCCTTTACAACTGGATTCCTCTTCTTGTAGAAATGGTACAGCATAGTGAATATTTTTATGAAAAACCCTTAATTTTCCAGCCTCATAATCTTGGATTCTATTTTTGGGGGGGGGGTGATGGCTGATCTAGTTTCCTGGCTAGGTATGAAGCTTTTCATTGTGCAGTTGGTTATTGTATATATGCAGTTTTGTATTCTTTTCTACTTAACTTGATTTTTATTGAAGACATGTTACTACAGTCCTGTGCTAGCCATCAGGTGAACGCAGGGAGGTGGGCCAACTTTCTCTTATCGGGTTCTCACTTCTTTTCTGGCTGGTTTTATATTGCCTCATCTTCGTCCACGAGTTTGGCTTGGGCCAACTAAATTTTTTCATAAACGCTCCCCTTAGGTTGTTGGGTTCATGACTTCAGTGTCGTGGACTTTGAAGACGGTGTTCAGTGACCTGTATGTAGGAGCTGTTCATGTTCCTTCACACCTTATCACATCCTGTGAGACTACCTAGGTCATGGTCCAAGATCTTGCTAAATTCTCTGTTCCAGTTGTAGGACCCAGTGTCACAGTCTGAGGGGTACTGGATCAGCCCAATGCTCCCATATTACACATAAAGAAATGGAGATATGAACTGGAAGTAGTTAACAGACTTGTACTGCCTAGTTCTCTTCCTAAGATTTATTTATTTGTTATGTATACAGCATTTTGCCTGCATGTACACCTGCACACCAGAAGAGGGCACGAGATCTCATTTATAGATGGTTGCGAGCCGCCATGTGGGTTGCTGGGAATTGAACTCAGGACCTCTGGAAGATCAGCCAGTGCGCTTAACTTCTGAGCCACCTTTCCATCCCCATGCTGGCTAGTTTTAAGTCAACTTTGAGAGGAGGGGACCTCAACTGAGAAAATGTTTCTGTAAGATCCGGCTGTCAGCATGCCTATATAGAGTGTGATGGATGTAGTGATTGATTAGGGAGGGTCAAGACTGTTTTTGGTGGTACCACCTTGGCTGGTGGTCCTGGGTTGTGTAAGAAAGCAGGCTGAGCAAGCCAGAGGAAAATGCCAGTAAGCAGCAGTCCTCCATGGCCTCTGCATTAGCTTCTGTCTCTCAGTTCCTGCCCAATTTGAGTCCCTGCATTGGCTTCCCTCAGTGGACTGTGACTTAGGATATATAATCCAAATAAACTCTTTCCTACCCAAATTGCTTTTGGTCATGGTGGGTTTTTTTGTTTGTTTGTTTTGTTTTGTTTAATCACAGCAATACTAACACTAAGAAAAGACTTCACCAATGAGAAGGGATTTGAAACCTGGTCCCTTAATCTCTATAAAGATGTTTACTGTACCTGAATATTTCCATGTGCCCCACTTCTTGCAATATCCCCCATTCAGCATATTTCTCCCTGAGTCACCAAGAGGAACTTTAGTCATCACTGGAATGGGGGCCAATAGAATTATCTTCACAGTGCAATTTTCTTTTACTTGGTCCAAGTAAAAGTCATCTGTTCTGTTAGAGGCAGAGTCCTGAGCTGACTCACAGTCCCACAGTGGTAAAGCATTTGTTTGCTCAAGGGTCACCTTGTCTTTGGGGAATGGTCTCTAATTAGTTACCGAGGTTTCCAACAGTCAAATCAATTGCTCTTACCTGTTCAAGGATAAGGAGCAGATCAGTTTTTGTCCCAAAATAGCCAGGCCAACACTGGTACTAGCAACCTGAAGATGAGAAAGCCATCGTAACTGAGATGAGTGGCTGTCCATGTAGACCACAGGTATAAATAATATCCTCTAGTGGAGACATCACAAGCCCAAAGTTGCCTCTTATTCAAAAGAGAACTATGTCTACATCTGGGCAGGGCAGCATATGAGTGTAAATAGCATTTGGAAGGGTGAGGAAGGAGGAAGAAGATTTCAACGCCAGCTTGGGCTACATGGGGGAAGTCCTGTATCAAAACCAAACAAATAAGTGGCTCTAAAAATACTGTCTTGCAGCCAGGCATGGTGGCGCAGGCCTTTAAACCCAGCACTCAGGAGGCAGAGGCAGGCAGATCTCTGTGAGTTCGAGACCAGCCTGGTCTACAAAGCAAGTCCAGGGCAGCCAGGGCTACACAGAGAAACCTTGTCTCGAAAAAAAAAAAACCCAACAACAAAACAAACAAAAGAAAAATAGTGTCTTGCAGGGAAAGAAGCTAAGTGTAAAGGTTTATTCTTTGAAGTTTTTTTTTTTTTTAATTAGTCTTTGGGAGTGCTTTAGATTAAACTCAGGGTTACACATGCCAGGCAAGCAGTCTACCGCTGAGCGACGTCCCCAGCCCCCACTTCAGTTTGCTTTCTCCTAACAGTGGCTCTTCTCTTTGTTCATGTGAGTAATTTCATTTTGCTTCATTGTACTATTTTTAAACTTTAATTGGCCAGGGAAGCTTCCCTTGATTACAACTCTCTAATGTAAATAGAAGACTACATGGGAAGCAGAGATTGGTGAGATCATTTACACACAGGTTCCTGAGCTCCAGGTATGGGCAGGAGGATCTGTTTTTAGACAGCCCCACTATCTACTCTATCCTCATGCTTAATTTAGGAACCAACCTTCACTCCACACATTGAGAGGCTGCTGGCCAGTGGTTCACCGCAGGAACAGGCTTGGTGCCCAGAGGCTGCCCTCCTGTATCCCCAAACTCACAAAGTCCATGGAGACGATGGGCTCGATGGTGGAGTTCTCCAGCTCAGTGAGCATGACGACGGAAGCAGGGAACTCCAGGCTGAAATTGTTGGGGTGTAAGTTGATCTCAGGAGGCCCTGTGGCCATGATCTGCAGCATGAACGGCTGAGATAAGACGTAGATCTCTGCAATCTGTCCCGTTCAGGGAGAGAAACGGAGATCGAGAGTCAGGAGCTGATGAGAGGAAACCACAAACCTGGGGTGGCTAGTGCTAACTAAATCTTGTATCATGTAGTTAGGACAGGAAAAACCTCTTTACTGGGAATAGCAATGCATAAAACTCAGCTATCACAGCAGTTGCATTTGTTGAATACGTCCTTCGCGCTAGCTACAACATCAGGGATTTTTATCATCTCTTATCTACTCTTCATAAAACTCCAAGGCAGTGGTGCTTTATTATTATTTTTATCTATCTATCTATCTATTTATCTATCTACCACCTTCTATTTAGTATGTGTTTTTTTTTTTCCAAGACGGTGTTTATCTGTGTAGCCCTGACTGTCCTGGAACTCACTCTGCAGACCAGGCTGGCCTCGAACTCACAGGGTACCACCTGCCTCTGCCTCCCAAGTGCTGGGATTAAGGTGTGCACCACTGCCACTGAGCAGTAATGCTGTTTTATAATGGAATATGAGTTGTGGATAGGCTAAGTGCTTTTCCCACGGTTCTCACAGAATAAACTGTAGAACTGAAATTCAAGCCAACATCTATCTGCCTTGAATGCCTTTCTCTGAAGCATCTTGGCCTGTTAAGGTGAATTTGAGCTTGTGGGTGCATTATGAATGATACCTAGGATGCTATGAAGGGGTAACATTAACAGTTGTTTATTAAAGTCACGTTTAAGCCCAGTACTTTGAATGTTGAGACAAGAGGATCAATAATTAAAGACCAGCCTGGGTCAAATATTGAGTTCCAGACCAGCATTGATTACATAGTGAGACCTTGTCTATAAATAAATAAATAAATAAATAATGTAATGTAGGGATCAAATCCTTTATTTAAACCAGTAACTTCTATATTTAAGTGAGTTATTTTGAGGGTGGTGGAATTTTGTGGATTGGTTATTTTATAAATTTACAATACTTTTAGTTGTACTTTAACAGGGGTTTAGTTAGCAAATATTTCCAGATATTTTTGATCAGGAAGAAAAATTCTTGTAGGATGAATAATTCTTTCAATGGACAAGAATGGTGGTATACACCTATAATCCCAGTATATGGAAGGCTGAGGCAGGAGCATTGCACTTTTACCTGGGTTACATATTGAGACACTGTCAAGAAATGAAGGAGGAGGAGGAGGAAGAGAAGGGAAGAAAGAAAAGGAAAAAAAAAACATGGATGACTTCTGCTTGGATCAAAAGACAATCCCAGCATCTCCTGGAAGTGACTGACCTCAGTGACAACTACCACTGAGGAGTGAAATGTGAGCACTCACCTTGGAGAGCACGCTGCCAACTCCTTGAGTGTTTTGATTGAAATATTTTGAAATCTAGGATAGAAAAAAAGTACTGCATCACTGCAAGATTTTATCTGAGCTGCTTCTTTGGGTAAAAGGTAGAATTCTCTCTCCTGTGAGCTGTGAAGAGGCGGAGGAGGTGGGGTAGTCACAGAATGTTTAGTTAACCTCATTTTATCGCCCAAGGAAAAAATTTGAGTATATCTGAGGCCCAGAAAAGGCAAGAGACTTGCTCAAAGTCAGATCCCTTTCGAGAAGCCGTATTCACTGGAGAATACTGTATCGTATATGCACAATCTGTGTACAACATTCTGCAGTCATTAGCTGTAAGTCTCAAGCCATTGTTTTCATTTTCAGAGATTCCCCAAAATGTAAGTTGTTTAAGTAATTTATATGGTGAGCATTATTTTCAAGGCTAAAAGCAGCTGGTGCTGCTGTCCTCATCACACTGAATGAAAGGTTTACAGTAATGTGTACAATTACGATGCACAGAAAGTGAAGATTTAAAAATGAGTGGGTGTTTTTGTTGTTGTTGACTAGCAGAAGAGGGTATTTTTGTGATAATAGAGGCTCACATCGCAGAGAGAATCAGTTGTGTATCTGTCCCATTACTGCTTGTTGGTATAAATCGGTAGTAATAGGAGAAATCCTTTTACAGCAGAATGCAAAGAATGCTGCTGCTGCTGCTGCTGCTGCTGCTGCTGCTGCTGCTGCTGGTGATGATGATGTAACCCAGAAGCAACAGTTGCAGAGCACTTAGTTTGTACTGAGATTGTTCTGGAAGCTTTATATGTTTAAATCCCTCATGACCATTGTGACCCTAAGAGTGTGGGACTCTCAGCTTCCTTTCTAGATGAGGAAACCAACACGCAGAGGTAGGATGAACTGACCAAAGGGCACAGATGGTAAGTGGTGGGAGAGATGTCTCTGTATTAGTTAAGATTATTCTAGGAAAGTGCCTAGCCATCATGAGGAAGAACTGGAAACCCTACAACCCTCTCCCCCAAATAATAAGAGCACCCCTATAATCCTTCATACATTATCATTTCTAGGAATGATGGTGTAAACAAAGCCCAGGATCAAAACTGTGACAAAAAGTCCATAACGAGACACTTATATTTAAAAAAAAAAAAAAAGTTAAAGACAGTGGCCACAACCACCATGCCAAGGCTTTACTTACCTCCTTGGTGGATAGCATGGTACCAAGAGCCCCAGATACGTAGTGTGAAAAGGATGCAGATTTAAAGAAGTACTCGGAGATGCCAATGTAAAGCATGGAGTTCCTGTTGTCTGGGAGCTCGAAGGGAGCAGGTAGAAAAGGTGGGTCAACAAGGCTTTCCAGTGGGTAGAATGCACCCTGGGAGAAGCGGGAAGGAAGACCGATTACTGCGTGAGGATGCAAAGGCATCAGACATAGAAGCTGGGACCTCTCAAGTCGGGATATAGAAGATCCCAGAAGCTTCTTGACAAAGGATGAGAACACGATTGATCTTAAGGCTCCTTGGCTAGTGACTATGTTTCAAAGCTCTGCGCTTTAAAAAAAAAAATTATTTTAAATTATATGTTTTGTGTGGGTAAGCGCATGTGCGTGCAGTTACCCTAAGGGTCAAGGACATTGGATCTCCTGGAACTGGGGTCACGGGCAGCTGTGAGTCACCTGATGTGGGTGCTAGGTACAGAACTCAAGTCCCCTGGAAGAGCGGTATGTGCGCTCAACAGCTGAGCTATCTCTCCAGCCCCAGAACTCTGGAGATTATTGACGTATCTATGTGTATCTGTTTGCTCTCAGGGGCCACTCCTGGGGGAGCTCCTAGCTGGGATGTTTCTTAGACAGAGAGGGCAGGTGCTGTGAGCTAAGGTGCGCCTCTGAATAGCTCATGAACCAGTCTTCCAGATGCCCAGCCCTGGGGAGCCACAGAAGTACTCAGAAGAGACAGGGACTCCATATGGCTTAATGAAGCAAATTTGAGATATGCTCTATCTTGGTCTTATTAAGTATTGGGCATTACCTAAATATACTGTCTTGAAAACACTTAACTGGTTTGAAAGACTGTGAATGAAGGAAACACAAACCAATTTTTATTTAAAAAAAAAAAAACCCTATAATATGTCAAGGGTCGTGGCACATGCCTTTAAGCCTGGCATTTGGGAGGCAGAGACAGACAGATCTCTGTGAATGTGAGGCCAGCCTGGTCTACACAGTGACTTCCAGGACAGCCAGAGGTACACAGTCAGACCCTGTCTCAGAATAAAAGACAGTGATGTTAGTTTGGATAAGACTAAACCTAAGTAAAATGATCCTTTTCCAGGCTCAGTAACCACAATTTCCATGTACTTTCGATTTCCGTAGAGGTCAGCGGCCTCAGTGGAACCTGCTGCACTATACAAACAATTGATGTGCTAAATTCCTCATGCATGCACGAGTATGTGCTGTGTTCATATGCATGTGTGGGTACATATGTGTCTGTGGGTATGCGTGTGTGCTTGTGTAGTTCAGAGTTTGATGTTGAGTATCTTCTTTAATCACACCTCATATTATTATTATTATTATTATTATTATTATTATTATTATTATTATTATTATTATTATTATTTGAGTCAGCATCTCTCACTGAACCGAGGGCTTGAGGATTCACCTGACTGGTTGGGCTGCAAGCCCAGCGATTGTCCTATCTCTGCCTCCCCATGCATCCCACCATGTCTGCCCTATTCTGCATGGTCTTTAGGGGACTGAGCCTAGGTCCTCATGCTTCTGTAGTATTTCCCCTCTCCCCCTGCCCTCCACTGAGCCATCGCTTCAGCACCTCCTGGTGTGTTAGGTTCTAATGAATGCGGGTCATTCTACTTGAATCTTTCCCAGGAGTGAAGGGGCAAAATGTCTTGCTATTCTCACCAAGGAGACAGGCATGAGCAGTGCAAGGACCACAATCATTTGGTCACCAAGAAAGGATTCAGGGAGTCTTTTAAAAAGGAGCAAACACCCAAGAAGCACAATGCCCCCAAATTAACCTGTAAGCCCCACCTGCCTAAGGAACCAGGTAACTGGAATGCTGGGAATTGTAGTTGTTGGACAATAACAAGCCTCATGGGAAAGTATGGTGGTGGCCCTTAGAATGGTCCTGACCAAAGCCCATCTCTTGGACAGTCTCTACTATTTAATAAAGCTTGCTTTAGATTTGGCCCAAAATGGGGGAGTTGATTTTTCTGGCGAATTTCAGGATTAACCGCAGGTGGTATAGAAAATGAAAGTGCTTGAAGAGCACACATGTACCTTTTCTTCTGTACATAATCTGCCCTCCAAATATTCATCATAGCCAGGTGGGTGTTCTAGAACAATCATTACCTTCAAATTCAAGTCAAGGTGGTTCTCAGTGATTTCTGGAGGACTGATCAAAGAGCAATCCAGCACAGTGTAGTTGTCAATCTTGGTTAAAACTAAATGGCCAGGAAAGAAAAAGAAAATTAGTGTTCATTAAAAGCCTAATCTATGAATAATGTTTGAAACACCGTTTCTCCCATTTTGCAAGAAACACGTTTACATATGAAAACTCAGAAAGAGATAAGGCAAAAGAAAAAAGGCATTTTCCTCAATTATCAGAGAAACATTAGCAAACATTCGGCACACCTTTTTATGTATGTGTCCACACAGCATTCACACACATAATGCAGGTGTGATCCTTTCTTTGAATTGTTAAAATTTTATTATTAGTGTGTGTGTGTGTATGTGTGTGTGTGTGTGTGTGTGTGTGTGTGTGTGTGAGAGAGAGAGAGAGAGAGAGAGAGGTGTGGCTGTGGGTGCACACATGTTACTGTGCACGTGTGGAGTCAGAGGACAGCTTTTAGGACTGATTCTCTCCTTTCCTATTTAAAAGTTTTAACATTAATTAGTCAATTGCATACATATAATTAATTTACATTAATTCGTTACACACATACAGTTAATTAACTGTGTATATATAGTTAATAGTGTACATATAAATGTGTGTGGTGATCAGAGGACAACTTGTATGAACTGACTCTTTCCGTCACATGGGTCCCAAGAAAATATGTCAGGTGGCATTAGGCAACCATACTCCCTGAATCATCTCACAGGCCAAATGCTTCTATTTTTAACAAGAGATTAACAAACAAGTAGGCTGAAGGAGGATACACATGTCTCCTTTTGTTTCTCCAGATCCACTTCCCCCCCCCCCCCCAACACCCAGCTCTTCAGCAGAAAACCTGCTGTGGTCTTCTTTTTCTCTAACTTTATCCCCAGTGGATCACAAAGATCTTTCCCAACTTTCCTTCCCCCAACTCATCCTAGTGACCCAGTCTCCAACACCAGCAGGAAGTTACTTAGGGAAACAGGTAAGGCAACTGAAGTCCTTCACCGCTGCCTCTTCTCCTACAAAGCCGACCCTTTGGGTTAAGAAAGGTCTTAACCCTTTCTCCGAAACACACCACCAGCTGCAGCCTACCTTCTCCCATGACCACAACTCTGGTGGATCCCACAGAACGGGACCCCCTCTTAAAGCCTCCACTCTTTGTTTTATCCTAGCCCCCAACTTCAGCAGGCACCCCCTGCTAACCCACCCACCATGCCTGCCAGAAAACCAGGTAGGCTGTAGGCACCTACAGATCTTCTCCTCTCCCTCTCTTCCCCCAGATCTAATTCCTCAGCCTCATTGCCAGAATGCCGCAGAACACCTGTGGCAGCCTTTCCTGTTCCCCTCCTCCATTTCCGGTCCCGGCCCTCAGCCCCAGCAGGCACCCCCTACTAACCTAAGGGCTGCTCCTCCCAAGGCAGCACTGTGCCAAAGACCCGTATTCCGCCTACTGCTCCTCTGGCTCCAGTACCACCAGTCTCATCCCAGCTCTGTAGCAGGAAACCTGCCGTGGTCTCCCTTTCCTCTCTGACTCCATCCCCAACAGATCACAAAGATCTTCTCCTCCAACCTTCCTTCCCTGTGAACACAGCAGTTGAGCAGGCCAGTAAAACAGGTGGTGACCAAGCCACCATACTCTCTGATAATCCAGAAAGGAAACAGAAACCAAAGACCAAAACACCCTCTCAACAAAGATAAAGCCAGAAATCAGCACCTAGACCTTTAATTACTCCAAACCCAAAGGCCCAGAGGCCAGTCTAATACTATAATCAATAACAGTCAGGGCAAAATGTCTCCACCAGAGCCCTCCTATCCTACCACAGCAGGCTCAGAATATTCCAGCATAGCTGAATAAAAAGACATTAAAACCAACTATATGAAGATGATAGAGATACTTAGAGAAGAAATTAATAAATCCCTTAAAGAAATCCAAGTAAACATAAACAGTGCAGGGAGGGGGAGTGCATAAACTGTTCAAGACCCAAAATGGAAATAGAAACAATAAAGAAAACACAAAATGAGGGAATTATGGAAATGAAAAATTTAGGAATGTGGACAAGAACTACAAAGGCAAGCTTCACTAACAGAATACAAGAGAGAGAGAAGAAAGACTCAGGCATTGGAGATACGATAGAAAAAAATATATATATATAGGCCAAAGAAAATGTTAACATTCTTGAACAAAACAACCAGGAAATCTGGGACACTATGAAAAGACCAAACTACCAAACCTAAGAATAATAGGAATAGAGGAAGGAGAAACTCAAAGAATCAGAAAATATTTTCAATAAAATCATAGAAGCAATTTTCAATAACCTAAAGAATGAGATACCTATAAGAAACAAGAAGCATACAGAACACCAAATGGATTGAACCAGAAAATAAAATCCCCTTACCAAATAATAATTAAAACACTAACCATACAGAACAAAGACAGACTATTAAAAGCTGCAAGGGGAAAAGATCAAGTAACATATAAAGGCAGGGCTATTAGAATTATACATGACTTCTCAATGGAAACTCTAAAAGCCAGAAGGTCCTGCTTTAGACTCTAAGAGATGAGACTTGTCAGCCCAAACTACTATACCCAGCAAAATTTTCGACTACCATAAGATAAGATGATAAGATAAGGTAAGATCAGATAAGATATGATATGATATGATATTCAATGGTAAAGCCAAATGTACACAATATCTATCTACAAATCTAGCTTTACAGAAGGTGCTAGAAGGAAAACTTCTCTTAAGAAAGTTGACTATACCCATGAAAACACAGGAAATAAATCGTCTAATACCAGCAAAAATCAAAAGAAGGGAAGCACACACACACACAGAATGCACAGAATAACAAAATGGATGTGAAAATGGGATCCCTTCTTCTGTTGCATCCAGGAAATATACCTCAACATCAAGGATATACATAACCTCAGGGTAAAGATTAGAAAAAAATTTTCCAAGGAAGTGGATCTAAGCAGCAAGCTGGTGCAATGGAAGTTTTGGTTTCTTTGTAAACTCAGGTATGTTATGTAAATATGTTTTTGTTTTAAGCCCAAGTCTGGGATTTTAGTTTGGGATTTAGTATGTTCGCAGCTGATAATTGTCTCCTGTGGGGTGTGGTCTTTGCCAGCTGGTAATGGTCTGCCTCATGCAGCAGGGAGAGGAGTGTGGTCGAGGTCTGTAAGGGAGATAAACAGGAGAGCCTGGAGAAAGAAAGTGCAGCATGTGGCATGTGGCATGTGCTATGTGGCATGTGGCATGTAGCAGTTTGGAGAGACCAGAGACAGTTTATCTGGTGGCTTGGGGATAGACGTTTCAATGCAGCATCTTGGAGGAGACTGATTGCTGCATCTATTGTTGATGGAGATTGGTATTGCCCCAAAAGAACCCAATTGACCCAAAACAGTTGGGAAAAGTAAAGGGATCTGCAACCTTCCCTCTCCACTAACCTTTCTCTCTTACTCAGAGTTAAGGGGTTGGTGGAAGGGAGGTAGAGGCCTCAATTCTCCAAATAAAATAGAGTTTAAAAAAGAAGTGTCACTGGGCGGTGGTGGCGCACACCTTTAATGCCAGCACTTGGGAGGCAGATGCTGGTGGATTGCTGTGAGTTTGAGGCCAGCATGGTCTACAAAGTGAGTCCAGGACAGCTAAGGCTACACAGAGAAACCGAGTCACTATGACAGCTTAAATCACACATTGACTCTCACACACTAATAGTAGATTTCAATACCCTGCTCTCAAAAATGGGCAGGTCACCCCAAAAAAAACCAAACAGAGAAATGCTAGAGCTAACAAACATTATAATTCAAATGGACCTAAAAGATATATGCAGAATATTTCACTCAAACATAAAAGAATATACCTAATCATCAGTACCTCATGAAGCATTCTCCAGAACTGACCACATAGTTTGACATACACACAAGTCTCAGTTGAGACAAAAAAAAAAAAAAAAAAAAAGGAAATAACTTCCTGCATCCTATCAGACCACCATGGATTAAAGCTGGATATCAACAACAACAGAAAGCTTACAAACTCATGGAAACTGAACAACTCTCTACTGAATGAAAATGGGTCAAGACAGAAATAAAAAAACAATTGAACACTTTCAAGAATTCAATGAAAATGAATACACAGCATATTCAAAGTTATGGGACACAATGGAAGCAGTTGTAAGAGGTAAGTTCATAGCACTAAGTGCCTATCTATATAAAAAAACAATAAAACAAAGAAACAAAACAAAAATGAAAGAGATCTTGTACTAGTAAGCTAACAGTACATCTGAAGCCTCTAGAACAAAAAGAAGTAAAAACATTCCAAAAATAGTAGATGGCAAGAAATAATAGAACTAGAGGCTGAAATTAATAAGATAGAAACAAAGAGAACAATAGAAAAAAATAAATGAAACAGAGTTTGTTCTTTAAGAAAATCAACAAGATACACAAACTTTTATTCACAAACCATAACTAAAAGACAAAGAGAGGATATATCCAAATTAATAAAACCAGAAACAGAAAGGGAGACATAACAACAGACATAGAAGAAATCTAGAGAATCACAAAGATATACCATAAAATCCTGTACTTCATTAAATTGGAAAAATCTAAAATAAATGGATACGTTTCTCAATAGATACCACTTACCAAGGTTAAATCATGTACAACAGACCTAGAACAGCTAAGGAAATAGAAGCAGTTGTTAAATGTCTTCTATTCCACCCTCTCCTATCCCAAATAAAGGGAGGGGGGAAGCATCAGTTAGATTGTTTTAGCACAGAATTCTACCAGACTTTCAAAGAAGAGCTAATGCCAATACTCCTCAAATTATTCCACAAAATATAAACAGAAGGAATACTGTCTAGCTTATTTTATCAGGTCTCAATTACCCTGATACCCAACCCACATAAAGACTTAACAAAGAAAGAGAATTACAGACCAATGTCCCTTATGAACATAGATGCAAAAACATTCAACAAAAAGCTTACAAACTGAATCTAAGAACACATCAAAGATATCACTCATCATGATCAAGTAAGCTTCATCCTAGACATGCAGGGATGATTTAATACAGGAAAATCAATAAATTTAATCCACCATATAACAAACTGAAAGTAAAAAAAAATAACACATGATAATTTCATTAGATGAAGAAAAGGACTTTGACAAAATCTAACACCCCTTTATGCTCTTCATGATAAAAGTCCTGAAAGGATTTGGGATATAAGGTACATACCTAAGCATAATAAAGGCAATTTACAGCAAGCCTATATCCAGCATTAAATTAAATGTAGAGGATCTCAAAGCAATTCCATTAAAATCAGGCACAAGACAAGGCTGTCCACTCTCTCCATATCTATTCAATGTTGTACTTGTCAGAGCAAAGAAGAATAATGAAGGAGGTCAAAGCATTGTTATTTGTAGATGATATGATAATTTACATGAATTACTCCAAAAATTCTACCAGGGAACTCCTATAGCTTATAAACACTTTCAGCCAAGTGGCTGGATACACGGTAAACAAACAAAAAATTAGTAGTCCTCCTATATATAAATTACAAATAAACTGAGAAAGAAATCATGGAAATAATACCCTTCACTTAGCTTCAAATAATATAAACTATCACAAGGAAACTCTAACCAAGAAAATGAAAGACTTGGATGATAAAAACTTCAAATCTTTGAAGAAAGAAATTGAAGAAGATATCAAAAGATGGAAAGCTCTCTCATGCTCATGGATTAGTGAAATCAACATAGTAAAACTGGCTGTCCTACCAAAAGCAATCTACAGACTCAATGCAATTCCCATCAAAATTCAAACACAATTCTTTACAGGCCTTGAAAGGACAATTATCAACTTTATGTAGAAAAACAAAAATCCAGGATAGCTAAAACAATCCTGAAAAATAAAAGAACTGCTGAAGGTCTCACAATCCTTGATTTCAAGTTGTACTGCAGAACTATAGTAATAACAATCACGTGGTATTGGCATAAAAACAGATAACTTGATCAATGGAATTGAATTGAAGACCTGGATATAAATCCACACACCTATGGACACCCGATTTTTGATAAAGAAGTCAGAAATACATACTGGAAGAAAAGCATCTACAACTTGTGCTGGTTAAGGTGGATGTCTGCATGTAGAAGAATGCAAAATAGATACGTATTTATCACAAACCTTGCACAGAACTTAAGACCAAGTGGATCAAAGACCTCAACATAAAACCAGATACACTGAACCTGATAGAAGAGAAAGTGGGGAATAGCCTAAAACACATTGGCACAGGAAATGGTGTTCTGAACAGAACACCAATAGCCCAGCCACTAAGATCAACAATTGATAAATGGGGCCTCATGAAAGTGAAAATCTTCTGCAAGACAAAGGACACTGTCAGTAGGACAAAACGGCAGCCTCCAGAATCAAAAAAGATGTGCACCAACACTACATCCAACAGAGGACTAATATCCAAAATATATAAAGAACTCAAGAAACTACATATCACAAAATCAAATAATCTAATTAAAAATGGGGAACAGGTATCAGGACATTATGGGTCATGCCTTTAATCCCAGCACTCAGGAGGCAAAGGCAGGTTGATCTCTGAGTTCAAAGACACCCTAGTCTACAAATGAAGTTATGGACAGCCAGGGTTACATATGTCTCCCCCTCACAAAAAAAAAAAAAAAAAGATGAGGAGTACAGATATAAAAAGAGAGTTCTTAATAGAGGAATTTCAAATAGTTGAAAAACAAATAAATGTTCAACATCCTTAGCCATCAGGGAAATGCAAATCAAATCTACTTTGAGATTCCATTTTACATCTGTCAGAATGCCTAAGATCAATAACACAAGTGATAGCTCATGCTGGAGAGGATGTGGAGCAAAGGGAACACTCCTCTATTGCTGGTAGGAGTGCAAACTTGTACAGCTACTAAATCAATTTGGTTGTTCCTCAGTAAATTGAGAATTGATCTACCTCAAGACCCAGATATACTACTCTTGAGTATATACTGAAAGAATGTTCCATCCTACCACAAGGACACTTTCTCAACCATGTTTATTGCATTTTTTCATAATATCCAGAAACTGAAAACAACCTAGATGCCCCTTCACAGAAGAATGGATAAACAAAATATGGTACACATTTTTATACAATGTTTACACAATGAAGCATTTACTCATCTATTAAAATGTCATCATGAAATTTGCATGGAATGCATGAAAGTAGAAAAAAACATCATCCCAAGTGAGGTAAACCAGACTAAGATAAATATGATACGTATTTTCTTATAAGTGGATATTAGCTGTTACATATAAAGAAAAACCTAAGCTACAGTCAGTAGACCATGTCTAGAGGAAGGTTTAGGGCAGGCACATGGATCTCCTGGGAGGGAGAAATACAGTAGATATTTATGAGTAAACTAGAGAAAGGTGGGGATGGGAACAGGGGTGTCTGGTGGACAGCCAGAGGGGCAATGAAGTAGAAAGAGAGAGAATTCAGAGAGAGAGAGAGAGAGAGAGAGAGAGAGAGAGATGACGTTGAGAGGTATTTGAGGGATAGTATTGACACTAGTCCATTGGAAACTTCCTAAACCATATGAAGATGATCTTAATGAGGTCTCCTAATAATGGGGATATGGATTCATAAGTGGCCATTTCATCACAAAATGAGGCCTCTAGTAGTAGGCCTGGGTTGCATTCAGTTGAGTTGTTGGCCAAAGGGGGTCCTGTTGGCATAATGCTATTGTGCATTGTGTAAAGTTTACCCTTGTTCATTCAAATGCTAATTCTCTATCATACTATCTGGTTTCAATCTGGACACAGGATTGTAATGATTATTCTAAATATCCCCTGTCTCACATTTGTGTAAACATGGTCATCATTTGATCTCTGTTTTACCCATAAATCATGACCAGTCAGTGCTGAGCAATAGAGAGAATACGATGTGACATTGGAAGAAAAAGAGAGAAATGGGGATTGAGATACAAGGAGAGGTCCAGGACACTTCAGAAAAAGAGAAATGGAGCCAGGCAAGGAAAGGACAAAAATTGTAAGTATGGTGGAGACTTTGGCTGGGAGGAAGCGAGACTAACTTGGAAGTTTAGGATGGAGAAATAATTGCTCAGTGTTGTGCTTGAGGCTAATTAAATAAAACATAGTCTCCCTGTGTTATTTGGATAACTAGCCGGCTAAAGATAAACTTCCATCTTACTAAGTTTTATGCACTTATATCTATATTAATAATCATTTTGTAGGGATCTATTGAAATTCCCAAACAACTCAGGCTGTTCTTTAGACAATGATGGGTTGCTCTCCAAAAACTGACAGCCTAGTCCCATTGCTGAGGACAATACCCACATAACTCATTGAACATGGAGAAACTGAGCTGGTGCCTACATGGAGCCTTTAGATCTATGTTTTAATGTTTATGGTGCAGGAAGGTACTGTGCAGGCTACCAAAAGGGTAACATAAAGACCAACCTAGCCACGAAGCCTTTGAGCTATAATTTGCCTGGCTTACAAATTATGCTAGGGCAATGGAGGCACAGATCTTGTGGGAGTAGCCAACCAATGTCTGATTTGACTTAAGGCCCATTCAAGGAGTTGGAACCCATACTTGACATTGCTTGGGTAACCAAGAACCAGAGATTAGATAGCCCAGAGACCTAGGGTGAAACCAAACACTACTGGTCTAAAAAAAAAATAGTAGCAATAAAATGACTCTTAATGATTTTGGATATATTCGTAGACCAGTGCCTTATCCAGTGATCACCAGAGAATCTTCTTCTGGCATTGGATGGACAACAGTGAGCAGGGTCCCTGGGAGGAAAGATGTCATGCCTGAGATGAGCTCAGTACAGCACTTGGGTTCTGATTTGGCGTGGGAGAGCTGCTTTGCTGACTACTCCATACTCTGGTCTGAAGGCTTCTTCCAGTTTCTAGAGGAAGGTACCCAAGGGTCACCAGAATATCAGGAAAGAATACCTTCTTATATATCATGTTTGGTTTGTACCTCAGATGGGGATAAGAAGCAGGAAGAGATGAAGTGGCTTGCTAAGTTAGTAAAAATAGTGTCATCATATGTCACTATGACTTTGAAAATTTTTTTTTTTTTTTTACAAATTTCCAGGCGTGGTAGTGCACACCTGTTATCCCAGCACTCAAGAAGGCAGAGGCAGGCAGATCTCTGTGAGTGGGTGGCCAGCCTGGTGGTCTACAAAGTGAGTCCAGAACAGCCAAGGCTACACAGAGAAACCTTGTCTTGGAAAAACAAAAACAAAATTACAATTTATTTTTATTTCTGTGAATGGGAGTGCCTGCTTGTCTGTATGTGTACTGCATGTGTGCAGGTGTTCATGGAGGCCAGATGAGGGTATCAGAATTCCTGGGACTGGACTTATAGGTGGTTATGTGCCAACAGCTGTGGATGCGGAGAAAGAAACCTGAATCCTTTTCAAAGAGCAATCAGTGCTCTTAGCCACTGGGTCATGCCTCCAGTCTTAGGTGTAGCTTTTTTGTTTGTTTTTTGCTTTTTAGAGACAGAGTTTCTCTGTGTAGCCTTGGCTGTCCTAACTCACTCTGCAGACGAGGCTGGCCTTGAACTCACAGCGATCCACCTGTCTTTGCCTCCCAAGTGCTGGGATTAAAGGCGTGCGCCACCACGCCTGGTCAGGTGTAGCTTTTTAAGTGCTCTTAAAGTGCTCAACCTAAATATATCCTGAGAGTGTGAGGACAGGGATTCCTTACAGGGAAGGCCCTGAGGCCTGGGGACGCAGACACTAGCTCCAGGTACACAGCCCAGTTCTTCCCTCTTTTCATCCTTTCCTTTCCTTCCTTCTAATCCACCCACTTCCTTTCTATGTACTCATCCATCTTCTGTCCCACTGCCCAAGTCTTTTTATCCCTTCATCAATTCAGTTTTTATTGGCCCATGCCTGATGTTAGAGTGAAACTCCTGTCCCCAATGAACTCAGAGTCTGGAGGAGGAGAGGAGACACATGACCAGGAAATTATTACCCAGTACAGGAAGAACATTCCTGAAGCTGATCTGATGATCTGACCACAAAGTTTTCTTCTGGCTCAGGATGAAAACCTGAGGTCACCCCCTGAATACTCCACTAACTCATATTTGACCTGTTGGCCCTTAGTGTTGTCTACTTCTAAGGTATGTTCAGAATAGGAACAGGTCCTCTCTCTCTGTCACTCCATCAGGCTAGCTGCACTCCTCGCTTATATGGGTCATTGCTCTACTCTGCTAAATGGTCTCCCTGATGCCACCTCTTTCCTCCTTCCTGTCTATTATTATCCGGGGCACCAGAGTGACTGTTTCAGACTAAGAGATAGACTCTTCAGTGTCTGACAAGTCTAGACACCCTCTCCCCTATCTGCAAACTCATTTCTTAAACTCTCGCTCAACCATGCCTTTCTGCTTGTCCTAGAATGGTCTCATAGTCTCACCGATGCGCTCAGCATGTTCCTGCCTCGGGGTCTTTGAGCATGTGACCTATTCTACCAGACTGTTCTTCATGCAAGCTATGATTTGAACATCCCTCTAAAACTCACACTTAAATTTAATTACCAATATGACAGGTATTGGGAAGTGGTACTTTAAGAGGTGACCAGGCCATGGGGCAGTGCCCTCTGGAATAATCCATGACTATGAGAGTGAGGTCATTACTATATGACTTGATTTCTTCTCTGGCTCATGAGCACTCACTTACCCTTCTGCCATGTTGTGGCTTAGCATGGAAACCCTCACCGGGTGTAATTCCTTAATCTTGGCCTTTTCAGTCTTTAGCACCATGAATCAAAACCTTTCTGTTGTTTATCATTCACTGAGCCTCTGGTATTCTATCACAGCCACAGAAAAAGGAACAAGACAATCTAGATTGAGAACAGCTCACTTCCAAGTCCCTTCAGGCTCTTCCTTTAATGTCACCTGCTCAGCAGTGCGTTTCCTAATCACACCATCTAAAACAGAAATTCCTCTTCAGCCCCTCCCTTTTCCCCTTATCACTCTTAATTTCCCTAATATGGGTTTTACTTGCTTGTTTACTGCTCCCTCTGTGTAGTCCCATGAAAGTGGGAGTTCTGTCTCCCAGGTTGTGTGTCTCCAGCACCAAGACCAACACTGTGTACACCCTCAGCGAGGAAATGGATGGGATGCGAAGCAGACTTGTGTCAAGTAGCATGCAAGAGGGTGGGCTGTGGGAGGGAGAGTCTCTTCAAAAAGGTAGGAGAAGGGAAGTAGAAGCAGTTTGGGGCTGGAGAGATGGCTCAGTGGTTAAGGGCACCTACTGCTCTTCCAGAGGTCCTGAGTTCAATTCCCAGCAACCACATGGTGGCTCACAACCATCTATAATATGATCTGATGAGCACTGTATATATAATAAAAAACCAAAAAAAAAAAGATTAAAAAATTAAAAATAATTTAAAAGAAGCAGTTTGACTGTTAGAGAAGGAACAGGCAAGAGATGAAGTGGAGAGAGGTAGAGATGGGCCGAGTACTGACGTGTGGGCCCGATAAAACCGAAGGCAACCTCTGAAGGGGTTAGCGAAGGCTAGGCAGATAACCTGGTCAAGAAGATGATTTAGTGGCCATCTTGCATTAGAGCCAAGGAAAGGTATTTCTTCCTAGCTCCCCTGTTTATTCTCCTGAGCCACCTCCCTGCACCAGTAATGAAGCTGGTTAGTTGCCACGGAGTATGTGTGCTATGACAGGGCTTGTCCAGTATATATAGAATCCTTGGACTTTCATTTTCAGGCAGAAAAAAAAAAAGCAGAGTGATGAATGTGTACTTTATTGCCAAAATAACCAAACATCCAAACCAAATCAAACCAAACCAAACCAAACCAAACCAAACCAAACACCTTGGTAAGGTTTGAGGCTGAGTAGAGACCCATCCAGAAGACAGTTCCAAGACTCACCCTCCAGTGCACTGAGGTTGACATTGAGCATTTCTATTTCATTGATGGCAATGGGACAGAGCTGGACCAAAAGAAAATGTGAAAAGCCATGTTATTGTATTGAAAAAAGCCTTCTGCTTATGAGACATTACCCCTGTGGCCATGGCAACGCCCCTTTAAGTTAGCTGATGCTCTTGGTCTTCAGCCTCTACAGGTATAGGCAGTGTGTCACTGAGTGCTTGGTTGACTTCATAGCAACTGAAACCACACCCGCCGATTAGCCCCATAAAAGAGCTTTACTTTTCTCTCTGGACATGTTAAGGCATGTGCTCTGGCCATGCTGTTGGTGTCACACCTGAGGAACCTGCTCCCAAAGCAGCTGTGTCATTTCTGCCCGGGTGTCCCTGGCTCCTATTGCATCAGCCCTAAGTCCTGCCTGGAGTCTCTTCAGTTGAAATCTTCACTTTCACCTGGGCTAATTGAAGAAGCCATGAGATTAGCAATCTAGTTAGGACTCTATTGCTCCCACTTCTTCTCCTTTCCCTGGGACATGGTTGCATGTAACTCTTGTTGACCTTTGGATTTGCTATGTAGTCTAACATGACCACGAACGTATGATACTTCTGCTAAGATGACCTTGAACTTATGATACAACCGTGTCTCACTACATCCAGGACTTCATGAAATATTAAGCAAGTTCTTTGCCAACTGAGAGACATCCTCAGCCATCTTTCTGCATTTCGGAAAGGGGTGGATGCCAGTGAAGTAGATTCCAGAGAGAAACCGTCAAGATCAAATATGGATGTGTCAGCCACGTGCTCATCAATGTTCTTGCAACATGGCAGTTTTAGCAGAGGCTAGGCAGCCAGGCCCCTGGAGTGGAAACCGCTGGCCACTTACTTTCACTCTCTGAACTCAGTTCCCTCATCTGCAACACGGGGGTGATTAATGACATGTACCTCGTCGACTTGGGAGGAGAAACTGAAATAGTCTATAGAATGCTGCCGAGCGCAGTCTCTGTATTTGGTGAGCCTATCGCTGCCTTTGTTGAGATAAGACCTCATGTAGCCCAGGCTAGTCTCAAACTTACTATGCTACAAACTGTGTAAACGGCCTTGAAGTTCTGATCCTCCTCTCTCCACCTCCCAAGAGGGGGAATTACAAACACGTACTACCACACTGTGGCCCTGACCGGGGACCAAACCCCGTGGCTTTGTGCATGCTACAAACTGAGCACTCTATCAACTGAGCCATAGTCCAAACCCCTAACTCATATTCACTGACCTGCTATAACAGGCCAAAGGACCACATTCTATTTCCATCACTATTTCCAGTTTCCTTTTCAGGGTCTACATTCCCTGGCAGATGGCCATAGAAGAAGGCCACATTGCTTGAGCGTGCCTTGCCCAGCTCTACAGTCTGCCTGGGCATGCTGTTCCCTGCTTTGGTGTGTATGCTGACTTCCTCATGGACCACCATTAAACACCTGCTGTCTACCAGGCACAGAGCTAAGCACTGGGATCGTGACGGTGCCAGGCTCTCTCCTCATCTTTTTCACTTCCCTTCTTCATCCCGATCCTTAGCTCCTCCAAAACATGAGAAAGGTATTCAGCATAGGTAGGGTGAGAATAAAGAGAGCACGGCCAGGTCCTCCGGTCCCTCCTTCAAGCCCCGGCTTCTGGAATCAGGGCACTTAATGTTTTAGAAGGCCACCTAACTTATTCTGCCTTTAGAATGTTCCTACCCAAATATTATTTATATTTCAAGGCCTGGCTCCCTAAAGAACATGTCTGTCTCTCAGGAATTTTTTTCCTGTTCTCTACACTCCCTCAGCTCAGTCATGGGACCGTGTAGTAAACTCAAGGCCTGGTTTGGTTATTGCTTCCCAAGCCTAAGTTTGTTTGTCTTTTTTTTTTTTCCCCCCAAATCGACTAATACTTGTTTCTTTCATTTGACCTCCGCAGTCCCTGGTTTAGCCGGGGCCTTCATTAGGAACAAAATACTTGTCCATCCTATGATGGCAAACTCTAAGAAAGGAATATAGCTTTATTTATTCATCTCTGTGTCTCCTGCCACAATGCTTGAGCCATGAGAAACTCTTAAATTTTATACAAGAGCATGAATTAAAGTCCTGGGTGGTGCTTAGCTTATAGTTAGGGCTCAATAACTGTTTATGATAAAATATTTATTAAGGTACGATAGGCCTGCTGATACCAGCTGACAGCAGTTTTCTAACTTCTGAATACTCACCATTTCGTTTAAATTCTTCAAAATGGGTTTCTCCATGGGCTCAGCAAAGGAGTTATACAGAACACTAGGGGGGATGAAAAGAAAAAGGGAGCTTATCAGGGACCAGGAGACACCGGTGGGAAACTTCTCTGAGTGGCAGCCCAAAGCTCCGGCTCAGTGCTAGGCCTCTCTTCTATGACGTTGTCGCTCACCTGAGGCCTCCAGAAAATGAGACATGGGCATGGCTCACTTGGGCATGGCAGTCTTGGAGTTCCAGGGCTGGGTGACCGAGGTCATTCCGGGTGGGGACAATGATGCCAGTAAAGTAGATTCCAGAGAGATACAGATCGGCAGCTCCTGTGTCGTGGCTGTACGGAGAGAAAGGGAGAAGTTAGCCAAGTCTGGGCCCACACATAGAGATGTGTTTGCTAAGCTCTTTGGGGACAAGGACCTTATTATGCTTGTACCTGGGTCCCGAATGCTGTCTGCAGCACTCTCAGGAGCCCCCTATGTGCTAAATGAGTGCCTCCTGAGCAAATGAGGTAGTGAGTACTTACTTGGTCCCCCAGTGCTCGGTGTTGCTGTGGCAGAGCAAAGGTCGAGCACCCTTTACATTGAGTATTCATTTCGAGAGGGAACCCCAGGGCCAGACACCTTACTTAGGTGGGGTGGACATGGGGGAGTGATGCTTAGCACGTCGGGAGGCCTTGAGGCAGTGGATCATGTGTTACCCAAGATTTTGCCCAGGGCCCTACCGAGAATTATTCCCCTGACACATGGCTGCTGAACCACCAAAGAAGCAAGGAAGTACGCAGATCTGTGCTGTTTTTGGAGGAACATGCTACTTATCTGCAATCTTTTGGAATGGGAGAGTGATACACAGACACTCAATAAATGGTTGTAGAGTAAGCAGCCTTGTGAGTGGTTGAATGTGTTACTCTGGGGTGTCAACCAATACAGACCAAACTGTTACACTGCACCAATGATGTGCCATTAGAGGTTGGTTTGTAGATGTATCTTGAGCTCAACTTCTCCTCTCTCTTTCTGTATCTCTGTCTCACTGTCTCTGTCTCTCCCCACCCCCACCCCATTTTCCTTTCTTCTTCTTTCTATTTATTTATTCTATTTAGGCATGCAGGTGCTTCAGAAGGCCAGAAGAAGGCACAAGAACTCTGGAACAGGACTTACAGGCAGTTGTCAATCATCCAATGTGGGCACTGGGAATTGAACCTCAGGCTCTCTGCAGGAACAGCCGGTGTTCTCACCCACGGAGCCACCTCTCCCAGCTAGCCTCTTTCTGTTCTTCTTCCCTTCCTTCCCTTCCTCCCTCTCCTCTCCTCCCCTCTCTTTTTATCCTATCTCAAACACGATCTTGTTCTGTAACCCAGATGGCCAAGAACTCACTGCGTAGCCAAAGCTGCCCTCAAACTAGCAGCAGTGTCCTTGCCTCCATTTCTCAAGTATTTGAATTACAGGGGTTGACCTGGCTTCAAGCTTTTTTGTCTCCTATCTATCTGAGGGCACAGGGACCTTTTAATTGATGACGAGTGGGGGCTCAAGCTAAAGATGATCCTCCACCCTCCGCATGAGACAGGAAGCTTTGTGTCCCATCAATTGAACTTGCAGATGGGGAAATGCTCTAGACATCTGGTTCAGGTCAGTGACCATACGGCGGAGCTTTCTCTCCCAGTCAGGTCTCTAGTTCTTAGGTGGTTTGCTTGTTTGTTTGTTTGTTTGTTTACTTTTTGGTGATTTTAAAACCCAGTCTCACTGTGTAGCCCAGGTGTCCTAACTTTGAAGACCAGGCTAGCCTGAAACTCACAGAGCCCACCTCGATAGCATTGGGATTAAAGGCGTGTGCCACGATGCGGGCTTCTAGGAAAATTTAATTTAAATGCTCCTTTGCTCTGCTTTTCTGGGAGTGTGCCTTTCCTCCCCCTCTCTTCTAAGCAGGGGTTTCCTGAGTCAACTCTCTCTGGAGTACGTATGCAGAGGGAAAGAAGCCTACGCTGAAAACGGCAGCGGATTTGTCTCCATTTTCCCCAGAACAGCGCTGGGATGCGTGGGATACTCACAAAAGTGGAGCCCTGACCTCCCAGTTGGTGCTGATGTTGGCCGTGGCATGGTTGCTCAGAGCTCGGAGTCCCACCCCGGGCACAAAGGCCAGTGAGGCATTCGGTAACGAGAAGGCATTGATTTTTATGCTGTAAAACAAGAACCAGGAAAGTGAGGGCAACCCTTCTGGACATGGCTAAGGCGAGCAGAATTAGGAATGAGGGAGCTGCCCTGAGATTGCAAATTCCTGCGGAGAAGGAACTCTCCCAGCTCTCTAGTCCGGGGTCTGGGCCCAGCCTCCTGAGCCCTCTTAACTTAGCAAGAAGCCCCTGAGATCTAGTTGAGAGAGGACGTAATCAAGTTTAGAACTAAATTCGTAAATATTCAAATAATCTATTTCTCAAATTTCTTTTTCGTTTTGGTATGTGTGTGTGTGTGTGTGTGTGTGTGTGTGTTATGCATGCACATGTGTGTGTGTGTGCACACTGAGGCCAGAGGAAGACTCAGATGGTCTCTCCTGCCATTCTCCATCTTACTCCCTGGGACTTGGAGGTAGGCTGGTGGCTAGCAAAGCCCAGTAATCCTCCTGTCTCTGGTGCCTGCGGTGTTTGAGTTAACAGATCTATAAAACCCAGCCCACTTTTTATGTGGGTGCTTGAAATTTGAATCAGGCCCTCACGCTTTTGTAGCAAGTACTCTTGCCCACTGAGGCGTCTCCTCAGCCCTTTGGGTTTCTCTAAAAACAAAAACAGTACAACACTGCCATTATTTTTTTTTTAATACCAGTTTCAGCATTCCTTAAAGGGAATGACGTCAGTTATTTTGATGTAGCATCTGTTCTCCCCTAAGGGGACTGTCATGTACACTACCAGGCATTTGACATATTTGTCAGCTGTGTCCCCCATTTCCCTCATGGAGACAACAAAAATATGCCGCCTTCTTTCTGTTTCCAGGTGCCCCGTATGGCAAGCACCTTCCCTTGCTAAGCAGCTGAGAAGAGCTGGCTTCCTGTAAGATTCCCTGAGCCCTCAAACAGGTCGTCCCAGGAACCTGTAAGGCAGTGGCTTTGCCTGTAGTCCACGGAGATAGAAACTATGTGCACAAGGACAATCATTGTTGTTTCTTGGCCTCCTGGTAGCCACTTTATATCACAGCTCAGTTTGGCCCTCACAGTATCCCTGTAGGATTCTGGTGTGTGTGTGTGTGTGTGTGTGTGTGTGTGTGTGT
>OU015756.1:48968733-48985258 GCA_907169655.1 Acomys percivali | reverse complement strand
TACAACCTCAATCAAGCAAGACACTTACCCTCTTTCAATCAATGGCTCTTTGATCAAAGTGCTACCCACAGGGAGGTTGGGGGAAAGGACATTGAGTTCACCCATGGCTAGTTGCTGCACAAGAGCAAGGTGCTGCTCTGAACTGAGACTGGGAAAAGTCTAGAACCCACATATGCTAGCTGGTAAATGAGGCTGCTGTTTCCTTTCCTGTTCATGTCTCCTATCTGTCCTCTGTCATGCATTCCAGGTTCACTTTAAGAAGGGAATAACAGAGATTCATTTAATGTGTTTTGGAAATATGACCAGTTGACACCTTTAGGTTTACCGCATTCTCTGTCTCTGTCTCTGTCTCTGTCTCTGTCTCTATCTCTGTGTCTCTGTCTCTCTCTGTCTCTCTGTCTCTCTCTCAGATAGATTCTCTCTATGTAGCCTGGCTGTCCTGGAACTTACTACGTAGACCAGGCTGGACTTGAACTCACAGAGATCTGCTTCCTGAGTGCTGGGATTAGAGATGTGAGTCACAATGCTTAGCTAATCTATTCTTTGTAATTACTACAGAATACTCCCAAACCCTCTCTACACTGTTTCCGTCATATAAGAAGTGGCACAGGGAAATGCCCATGTACACTTTACTTGTGGACTGTACTTTCTCAGGAAGGATGCTGAGAAGTAGAATTCATACTGTGGTGGTTAATGCTGCTTTTCGGTTTGATGAGATCTAGACTCATCTGGGAGGCAAACCTCTGGGTGTGCTTCTTAGAAAGTTTCTGGACTACACTGGCTGAGGTGGGAAGTGCCACGCTCAGTGTGGACTGTTATATGTTCTCCCAGACAATCAGCAATGCTGAAGCTGTCTACCCATTTATTTCCCAGTCTTTTGTTCGTCTTAGTTTTTGTCCTTGTCTTTGACACATAGCTAAGGATGACCTTGAACTCCCATTCTTCCTGCCTCCACCTCCCAAGTGCAGGTGTGTGCCAGCACACCCGGTTTATGTAGTACTGCAATTATAAGCATGCACCACTATGGTTGGCTATGAGTCAGGTTTTTTTTTTTTTAATTAAGTAAAACTAAGTGAGTAAAAGTGTAGTTTCTCTGTTACACAAGTCATTTCAAATACTCACTAGTCATGAATGACCAGTGTCTGTGGTTTGGAGAGCACAGAGTTGAAACTATATCGATCCATCTACTCGTACCAGCATACAAGCACCAGCATCACCTCATCTTCACCAGCACTTGTTATTATATAGCTGTCCGTGTACTTCTCTGCTTTGTCATTACCATTGTAGCTAAATGATTATCCTTACAAATGCAATGCCCATCTCCTCCACAAGCATTAAGGGCAAGGGCTTATACCTGCATTCACTAGAACATTCCCTGTGTCTAGAACAAAGCCCTCTGTGAAGTAGCTGCTTAATAAACACATGCCCAAGAGCTGGCTTTCTGCAGGCAAGGGAATTTACAGGGACATTTCCTGGTACCATCTCCTATGCAACAGAGATACCTTCTGATTTTTTTTGTTTGTTTGTTTTTGGTTTTTTTTTTCAAGATAGGGTTTCCCTGTGTAGCCTTGGCTGTCCTGGACTCACTTTGTAGACCAGGCTGGCCTCGAACTCACAGCGATCCACCTGCCTCTGCCTCCCGAATGCTGGGATTAAAGGCGTGCACCACCACCACCTGGCCAACTACCTTCTGATTTTATAAAAGGTTATTATTGATATCAGGGAGATTCTTTCTGAAATGGTGAGAGCAAAAGGCAAATGAAAAAGCACTGGGGGCAAATGGTGACCCATAACTCTATAGGAAAGCTCCCCTTTTAGATGGATCTTAGGTTCAACAAACACATCCTTCTCCCTCCTTTTCTGATCTTATTGGATCCCAGTTGTCATCGGAACATCCATTTCGCCTTCCTTAAACATCCCTGGACATGTGACTATGCTCTGTCTGTGGTTGTCTAGATGGAATGTTGGTTAGGTAGCGCCTCAGACAAAACCTTGGACATGAGAAAATGAACCAAGAGACTCTCCCCCATTTCAGCTTCATGGAATACATATCAGATGGCTGGAACCATACTTGCTATGTGGGGCCATGAGGCACACTTGAGAATGGAAGTCAGAACTCAGAAGTCAGAAGCAGACAAAAAAGATCAAGGAGATAAGTGCTGCCGTAAATGTCTCCGCTGGTTTTGAGCCCCTTTGGGATGTAAGACAATGCACTCCACTCCCTTACTTTGAGAAGCTGTACTTTATGTAGTCAATCTTCAGAAACTCGAGAGACTCAGAGCCTTTCACATCCGGGATGATGATATCCTTTGCCATTTGCTTCATCATCTTCACCCCAATCTGAAGACCTGTGATGGAACCAGGAAGTGCTTGTTGATCATAAGGAAGATGAGAGTGATGTAATAATATCTCTGAGCCTACAGAGGCAAGCATTGAGTTAGAGCTGATGTGGGCTAAGAAGACAGAACCCCTACGAAAGGGGAGGGTGTTGTCTCTGTTTCACATAGGGAAGCTCTAGTCTTAAGAGAGGTGAGACCACAGGGCTAACATGAGGAGAACTTTTCATTACATGGCCAGGGCTGTGATGGCAACACCGAAAGGGTGCTTCAAAGGGTGCTATACTTGTTGCCAGGCACATCTTATAGCCTCAGTCAGAAAACCTTTTTTGAAATGGTAAGCAGTGGCTTCAGACTCATAACTAGTCAAAGTACCAAGAATAAGAGACAACTGAATGCTCAGTCATAAATGGGATATCTGTATTACTTCTTTCTAATGCTCAAGAGCATCACAAAAGAAAAGGAAGAATGTGAGAGTTAGAGAAAGACCCTAGAAATGGTGTGAAGCTCTGACTTCCGGGCATGAAGTAGCTTTTATATTCTTGAACTTGCAGCAGCTGTAATCACCTGACATTGTGGAGTCTCTTTCTGTGAAATGGCATCAGCTTCTTCCTAGAGCTCTTAATTGGAAAACTTTATACATAAGGCCCATGAAGCATATTGATAGTCTGGCATGGTAGATGCTGAGACCATTCTGACTCCAGGGCCTTCTGAAATCCATGGCTCCATCCTGCATTTCCATAGGTGAGCTCACTTGGTTCTCCTGCCATTAAAGGTATAGGGACCAACTACTCACCACCTCTTTTTCCAGGTGAGAAAACCTACTTGCCCAAGGCCGTGCACAGAGGAAAAGTGTAGAACTGACACCACACTCATGCCTGTGGACTTCAAATCTGTTAAGTGCTGTGACTTACAAGGTGGAATGGCCACTTTAAGACTATTACAAGATATCTATTTCTGACATGCACTTTCTTCACATAGAGACATATCAACACAGTAACTAGATGCTCACACGAAGGCACATTCCTATTCCTAGTTCCTCTTTATAGTTGTAATATTGTTCACGCAACAGTTACACATCATGGGTTAACTTCAGACTTTCTGTGCCCCATGAACTACTGGAGAAAAGAGAAGGAGTTTCCCAAACCAGCTCATCTTTCTCTTCCTTTCGTCTTCCTTCCTTCATTCTGATTATTTCTCTTCTGATATCACACGAGAGTCATTCTTGGTTAGATGTAGAAGTGTCCTGATTAAACTGATAGTGCTTGGATTGGCTGCTTATGTTCAAAGAGATTCTGAATTTGTCCTTTCCTAAGCACATTCATTGTTTACTGTAGCTTATGACTTACTCATCTGCCTCTAAAGGCCTAAGCGATCTGTTGTGTATTACTTTAAGGATACCTTCTTGCCCTGTTTCTTTTTAAACGTTTTTTAAAGAGGATATCACCTTGGGAGAGTGTGTGTAGGTATGTGTGTGTGTCAGGAGGTGAGGTGTGAGAGAAGAAAGCTAGGAGGGCCTGGAGGAAGAAAAGGAAAGGGAAAATGATGCAATTCGATTTCAACTAAATATATTTTTTAAAAAAAGAATTGGTATCTACATTCAGATAATTTGAGGCAAAATGTGACAGGAGTAAAAGAGGTTCATATTCTTTGATTTTGTAGCCAAGATTCTCTGCACCTTATATTCTGATATATATATATATATTTTTTAAATATTTTTTATATTTTGTGTTTCATGTCTTACAAAGACCCTCTAAAGGTAGTGACCATTAGTCTCTCAGTCTAATATCCCTTTGAACATCTAATAAATATGATGGATCCCCTTAAGAATGACCCACAATAAACTTGGTATATGATTTAGAGAACCCCAGGTTCCCTCCTATTTTTTTTAAGGTTTATTTATTTATAATGCATACAGTGTACACCTGCAGGTCAGAAGAGGGCACCAGATCTCATTCTAGATGGTTGTGAGCCACCATGTGGTTGCTGGGAATTGAACTCAGGACCTCTGGAAGAGCAGACAGTGCTCTTAACCTCTGAGCCATCTCTCCAGCCCGTTCCCTCCTATTTTTGAGGCAGGCTCTTACTATGTAGCCCTGGCTAGCCTAGATGTTGCTATGTAGACCAGGCTGGTCTCAAAGCCAC
The DNA here is from genome assembly GCA_907169655.1 of Acomys percivali. NCBI lineage: Eukaryota > Metazoa > Chordata > Mammalia > Rodentia > Muridae > Acomys > Acomys percivali. The sequence goes on along the minus strand of OU015756.1, from coordinate 48,980,777 downwards.
AGAGATCCTCTCCTTCCTCTGCCTCTGGTGTGTTAAGACTAAAGGAGTGGACCATGACATCCTTTCTAATGCATTTTTAGGTAGAGCCCTGATATATATGGCAGGGCAAGAGAGGGAGAGAGGAGAGAGAGAAAGAGAGGGTGTGGGAGAACATCTTTATGCTTGAATATGTTTTCCACTAGGGTGTCTACTTTGTTAGTAACACTTTTTTTCCCAGTTCTTTGGGACATCTTCATAAAGAGTTATTAGATGATCCCACTGAGAGTTTATTTCAGACCCAGTTCACACACAAACCACTGGTTTGGACCACAGGCCACATCTTGGGCATCTATAGCCTGACTTCTGAATGTATCCAACTCACCATAGTCTAGGGCACGCTGAGTGATTCTCGCCTTGATTCCAGGGTAAACCACCTGGGAGGAGGCGATGTTGAGATTCCACAGGAGGAAGCATGCCCAGAGGACTGGGACCTGCTTTGTTTGCATCTGCAGTGAATCAACAATTAGAGTTTATTATTATTTTTACTTCCTCAACTGTCAATTCTACCCAGTGTTTCTAGGCTTTCTTGTGTTCATTGATAACTTCTCAAATTTCACCCATCCATCCATCCATCCATCCATCCATCCATCCATGCCTTTACCCATTTGCTGACCCACCCATGCATCCATTCAGGAGTCATGTACTGAATGTAGCAAAATATGCTGTGGATGTAGAGATGACCCCCTATGGCCCCCTATCTTTGTTTTCCACATATAAATGTATGTATGAACACACACACACACACAGTAATAACACAATGCAATGAAATAGCCTCGATAGATGTATACCCTGCCAAAGACCATGGGTAACTCCCTTTATCTACAGGACTGGATGTAAGCACTTAGCCTGGCAGTCAAGATCTTGTTTAAGCCAAGCATGGTGGTGCACACATGTAATCCCAGCATTTAGGAGGCTAAAGCAGAAGGTCAGGAGCTGGAGGCCGCCATTAGCCCCTTAGGAAGTTCTTGAGACTCTGTCTTAACACAAATCAAAACAACAAAGCAAACATAAAGATCTTGTCTCTGCATTTCTTAGTTGCTGTACCCCCTCTTATAAGTGGTGGCGGTGGCAGTGGTGGTGGTGGTGGTGGTGGTGGTGGTGGTGGTGTGTGTGTGTGTGAGTGCGTGCGCATGCATACACCCCCCTACCCATTCCTGCACTCTGCTCACCCATCCATAGTCTACTGGGTGAATTCATCCTCTTGGGTCAGCTCCAGTTTCCTCTGTGATGATATCCTCTACTGTGCCATTTCATGCATATTTTGTCATAGCCTCCTGCCATGTTTGCATAGTGAATGTGTCTCAGTCAGGGTTTCTATTTGCTGTTGCAATGACAGCTCTCTGTTCCCCCAGACCCAGTCCACAGGATCGTCCCTAACACTGCAACAGAACACCAGCTGCAGCCTTCCCTCCTGCTTGTCCACACCTGCTGTGCATCCTCCTTGCCTATACTTGCTGTGGATCCCAAAGGCCACCCCCACCCCTTTTCCTCCTCATTGCTGTTTCCCAGGCTCCAATTCGGGCAGACACACTTGCTCAACCACAGACCACGTGAAAGGAAGGGGATACAAACTGGAAAGGAAGAACCCAAAGTATCATTTGCAGATGATATGATATATGCATAAGTGACCCTAAAAATGCCACCAGGGAACTCCTACAGCTGAAAAACACTTTCAATAAAGTAGCTGGATACAAGATTAACTTTAAAAAAAAAAATCAGCAGTCTTCCTATACATAAATTACAAATGGACCAAGAAAGAAATGAAGGAAGCAACACCCTTCACAGTAGCCTCAAGTAATATAAAATATCTTATGGTAATTTTATCCAAGCAAGTGAAGACTCAAATGATAAAAAAAAAACCCTCAAGTGTTTGAGGAAAGAACTGAAGAAGATATGAGAAGATGGAAAGATCTCCCATGCTCATGGATCGGTAGGATAAACATGGTAAAAATGACCATCCCCGCCCCAAAAGCAGTCTACAGATTAAGTGCAATCCCTATCAAAATCCCAAGACAATTCTTCACAGACATTTAAAGGGCAGTTCTCAACTTCATACGGAAAACCAAAAAACCCAGGCTAGTTAAAGCAATCCTGAACAATAAAAGAACTGCTGGAGTTCTCACCATGCCTGACTTCAAGTTGTATTACAGAGCTATAGTAATAAAAAAAACATATGATATTGTCATAAAAATGTTGAACAATGGTATCAAATTGATGAACCAAACATAAACATCTATGAAAACCTAATTTTTGATAAAGAAGCCAGAAATGCACAATGGGGAAATAGTTTCAATAACTGGTCCTGGTCAAACTGGATATCTGTAAATAGTTCCATATTTATCAGCCTGCACAAAAAACTCAAGTCCAAGTGGATCAAAGACCTCAACATAAAACCAGATTGAACCTGTTAGAAGAGAAAGTGAGGAATAGCCTTGAACACATTGACTTAGGAAATGACTTTCTGAACAGAACATTAATAGTGTGGGCACTACATTATGGTAGGCAGATTTGGGCCCAGGGGTCCTGCTCAAACTAAGGCAACAGCCAAGGACAATACAGGAGGTAAACTTTAAACCCCTACCCAGATCTAGCCAATGGTCAGAACAGTCTCCACACTTGAGGGAGAGTGGGATATGACTTTCTCATGTACTCTGGTGTCTCACATTTGACTATGTCCCCTGGAGGGGGAGACCTGGTGGCACTCAGAGGAAGGACAGCAGGTCACCGAGAAGAGACTTGATACCCTATGAGCATATACAGGGGGAGGTAATCCCTCTCAGGAACAGTCATAGGGGAGGGGAATAAGGGGAAAATGGGAGGGAGGGAAGAATGGGAGCATACAAGAGATGGGATAACCATAGAGATGTAACAAGAATAAATTAATAAAATTAAAAAAAATAGTGTGAGCACTAAGTAAACAATTAATAAGTGGAACCTTATGAAACTGAAAAGCTTCTGTAAGGCAAAGGACACTGTTAGTCAGACAAAGCGGCAGCCCACAGATTGGGAAAAGATTTTTTACCAACCCCATATCCAATAAAAGATTAATATCCAACATATATAAAGAAACTAGACATCACAAAGACAAATGATCTAATTAAAATGGGATACAGATCTAAAAATAGAATTCTCAATAGAGGGATCTCAAGTGGCTGAGAAATATTTAAATGTTCAACATCCTTAGCCACAGGGAAATGGAAATCAAAACTTCTCTGAGATTCCATCTTACACCTGTCAGAATGGCTAAGATCAATAACACAAGTGATCATTCACACTGGTGAGAATGTGGAGCAAGGAGAACAGTCTCCCACTGCTGGCGGGAGTGTAAATTGTACAGCCATTATGGAAATCAATTTGACAGTTCCTAAGAAAGTTGGGAATTGATCTACCTCAAGACCCAGCTATATCACTCTTGTGCATATACTCAAAAGATCCTCCATCCTACCACAAGGACACTGGCTCAGCTATGTCTATTGCAGCTTTATTCATACTAGCCAGAAACTGGAAGCAACCTAGTTATTCCTCAACAGAAGAATGGATAAAGAAATTATGGTACATTTACACAATAAAGTGTTACTCAGGTGTTTTTAAAAAAATGTGACATAATGAAATTTGTAGGTAAATGGATGGAACTAGAAAACATCATCCTAAATGAGGTAACCCAGACCAGAAAGCCACTTATGATATGTATTCACTTATAAGTAGATACTAACTGTTAGATAAATGATAACCAAGTACCATCAGTAGACCCAGAGACATTAGGTAAAGAGAAGAGCTCTAGGTGGAAAAGCGTGGGTCTTCCTGGGAAGAGGAAATTGAATAGGTTTTATACGTGCATTGGAAGATGAGAGAAGGAAGGATCAGGTTGGGGGAAGAGATGGAGGGCGAGAGTATGCAGAGAGATGGCTGGTATTGGGTGGCATTGTGGGGGAGTGTTTGGAAACCTAGTGCATTGGAAACTTCCTGCAATCTCTATGAAGGAGATCCCAATGAAGGCTCCTAGCAACGGAGGATACAGAATCTGAACTGGCCATCTTTTGGAGGCAGGCAAGGCTTCCAGTGGTGGAACTGGGTTGCATTTAGTTGTTGGCTGAAGCAGGGTCCCATGGGAAACCCCAAACAACTCCGGGGCTGGTGCCAGGGCTGAGGGTCACTCTCTGAAAACTGACAGCAGGGTCGCACTGCCAAGGACAACCTCCACACGGCTTGTTGAATACAGAGGAGGAGCCTGTGTCTCTTTTGTGCAGGAAGGCACTCTTCAGACACCATCCCAGCCACAAAACTTTCAACATACACTCTGTCCTGCCAGCAAGATGTGCTGGAGCAACGGTGGTGCAGAATTTGTGGAACTGGCCAACTAATGTCTAATTTACCTTGAGGCCCATGTCTCAAAAGGGAGCCCATACTCAGCAGTGCTTGGGCTACCAAGAACCAGAGACTGGATAGCCAAGAGACATATGGTAGAAACAAACATGACTAGAGAGAAATGAAATGATTCCTAATGTTATTCTGCTATACCCATAGAGCATTGCCTTGTCCAGTCATCATCAGGGAGGTTTCCTCTGGGAGCAGATGGGAGCTGGTGCAGAGACACACAGCATACTTCGTACAGGGAGAGAGTGTGTAAATTGGAGGTCTCCATCTGGTCCCTCTCTCAGAGCTCAGGGAACTCCACAGAAGAGGAGGAGGAGGAAAGATTGTATGAGTCAGAGGGGATGGAAGACACCAAGCGAACATGGACCACTGAATCAACTAAGCAGGGCTTGTATGGGCTCATAAAGACTGAAGTGGCAAGCACAGGGCCTGCACGGGTCTACCCCAGGTCAGCCCTCTGTGTATATACTATGGTATTAGCTTGGTGTTTTTGTGGGACTCCTAACTGTGGGAGTGGGTATAGCTCTGACTCTTTTGCCTACTCTTGGGCCTCTTTTCCTCCTATTGGGTTGCCTTGCCAGCCTCAATATGAGGACTTTTACCCTATTTTATTGTATCTTGTTTTATTATGTTTGGTTGTTTTCTCTTGGAGGGCCGCTCTTCTCAAAAGAGGAGACAGGAGTTTGGATCTGCGGGGAGGGAAATTACGGGGAGCTGGGAGGTAGGAGAAACTGTGGTGTGGATGTATTGTATGAGAGGAGAATTTATTTTCAATAAAAACAGACAAATTATACTTCACCAAAAAGGACTCCCCTCTGCCTCCCCACAAAAAAGAACCACTGGAACCTTCTCATAAAAATAATTTAATTAATAGGAAATATGCAAGTTTTAAAATTATTTGTCAAATGTGCTTTTTCAACTATACAATGAAATGTATACTGTTGATGGCTCATGAAAGATAAGGTTTGGGAAGAGAACAGCACAATCTCCCTATCTTTCCCCTGTCTTTTTCATGTTGGATTAGACATCTAAACTGGTATTTTAAAAGTATGAATGTCTTCCACTTTGCTTTTCAGGGACAATTTGACTGGCTGAAACAAACAAATAAAGAAACGATCAAAGAAACAACCAAAGCAACTCAGGAAGGAGAGGGTTGATGTCAGCTTACAATTCCACAGGACAGTCCATTGCTGAGGGAAGTTAGGGCGGGAACTCAAGCAGCGCAGGAACCCGGAGGCAAGAACTGACCCATGCAAGACCACGGAGGAGAGCTACTTACTGATTTGCTCTTCCTGGTGTGTTCAGCTTGCTTTCCGACACACTGCAGGACCACCTGCCCAGGAGTGACACCATCCACAATGGCCCTGGCTCTTCTACATCGACCATCAACCAAGAAACTGCCTTACAGGTTCGCCTACACACCAATCTGTTGGGGACATTTTCTCAATTGAGGTTTCCCCTCCCCCACATGATTACAGATTGTGTCAAGACGACAAACCAAAAACCAAAACCAAAACCAAGCAAGAAAGCAAACAAGCAAAAAGACCAAACCAAAACAAACCAAACCAAACCAAAAACTAAGTAGTATAGCACTGTGCAGGTTGGGGCATTTGACAGATCTCTCACTAGTTTCTGCTTCAAGCCAATGTCACATCACACAGCAGTCTTTAATAACCTTCTTTTTAGTCCCCCTGATTCAGCATTTATCCCTTTCTGGACAGTCAGTGGGGACCGTTGAAATGAAGGTAGGACCACACCAGACGCTCTGGCTGGCTCTGTTACATCCTCCGCAACATCCTCATTTCACTCATTGTAAAAGCCAAAGCCTTTTCAGGAGCGTCAGGGCATCCTCAGCTTCTGCCTCCTCACTGAACTTCCTCTAGGTGCACACTGGGAAACATCTCCCCGTCTAGCTGACTTGGTCTTTCTTGATCACCCTGAGCAGCCTGCCTCGGCTCTCTGCACTTGTTTCCTCTGCCTCACACCGTCTTCCTTAGACAGGGCAATGCCCGGGGCTTTCACTTTCTCCAGGAATGTCCAGTGTCACCTCAGCAAGGCTTTCCTACCTACTCTGTCCAAAGCAATAGGCACAATGACTCTGACAGTTCCTATGTTCTTTCCTAGACTTCATTTTTCTCCGAAGCACGTATCATCTTCCACAGGGCTTCTTGAAAAAAAAAAAATTCCACCTAGAATCCCTTTTACCCAAGAAAATTCTAGACTACTCTGGATATATAGACTTATAAAATATCTATACAAAGCCAATATTTACTGACAAGAAAACAAAAAAAGAAATTTATTCTAAAATATTGAAGAGAGGGAGGCTGAAATTGTGGGTGACAGGTTGACTCTTGGCCTTGGGATAAATCTCTAGGGACACAAAATAGCCTTTAATATGTATGATTTTACTGTTTATTAAGGACAACAGCAAATTTACATACCAACATGAAGGATGTGTTTATTTATTTTCTTTTTTTAATATATGAAATAGTTTAATTACAAACTAATAAAATCTTTTATTTACAGTGTTGAAAACAATTTTCATTTAATGTTAGTGATAACACAAAATATTTTGATGTTACCAGAGTCCTGCCTCCCCCCACCCCACAAAAAAAAAGAACATTCAGAATAGAAAAAGAAACAAGAAGTAAGAACTGGAAGGGACAGTAGTATTAATTTGTATACTATATGATAAATCACAAGCCACATCCAGTAGAATGTATAGATAAGCCATTAACTTTGATAAGGAGGTTGAATGGAGTTTTATCATCGATAGTCAGAAAAAAATATGCATTTCCACAGGCTGGCTATAACCAGTTAAAAAAGAGAAAAGAAAAAAAGAATTGTATTGATAAAATATAAATATACACTTAAAAAACTATATGCATGTAATAGTTTAAACTTATGTAGATCAATGAGTGAATAGAAGAATAGAATATAATCCTTTAAATGCATGCAAATAAAAGAACAAATGAAACAATATATCTAAAGAGACATGGATGAACACAGACTGTAAATCCATCCTTACTTGTCAATTCACTGCCAATTCCCAAGTTCCAGCCACTGAAGAAACATTTCTGTCTAGAATCTTGCTGGCCTTTATACTAGTTGCTTTAATAACAGATAATTATACCTTGTCTCTATATTTCCCAGAACCCAAATTGGACATAATTTTCTTCATTTCCTGTCTTATGTCATTTTTAAAATGTGTTGAAAAATTGTAAACATCTGTTTAATTCCAGTGAAGAGTTGGCTGTCATTTGACATAGTCTATGTTAAGTCTATTCCTAACATGTATTTTTAGCATGGTGGTTTGTGTAAGTGCCCTTATACATTTGAATTGTATACCACTGACTGAGTCATTAATAAAGTCTATAGAACTTTTATAGACGAAAAATAAAAAATAAATAAAAATAAAAAATTAAAACCTTAACCTCAAATCATTGTTCTTCACAGCATGACATGGGCGAGCCAAGAGACCTATGCATCCCTCTCTGACAGCCGTTTTCCTGTTGTGAGGCTTAGTCTATGTGGCTGAGCTATCTCTCCAACCCTGGCTGCTTCCTTTTTTTTTTTAAGCAATTAGTATATACATTGTATAGACTTACTGTGTAGATGAATATGTTTGAGGGTATGAGAGCCATAGAGTATGTGCTCATCAGAGTACAATTTGCTGGAGTGGGTTTCTAGTTCCACCATGTGGTACCCCGAACCTGAACTCAGTCAGTCTTGCCAACAAGCACCTTTACCTACTTGGACTCCTCATCAGCCCCCTAAATGCTTTCTGCGTTTCTCAGAATTACCTTGTGTCTGTTTCATATATATTTTACAAGAATTTTAGCTATATTTTGTTCTTTCAAATGAAATTTATAATCAGTTTATCACTCATGAAAAACCAAGCTATGCTTTTAATTGTGATCACAATGAGTTTAATTAAAGAATTTTACTTTCCTTTAGCTAAAATAGGATATAATTTGCTTCATAAGATCCTCTCTTGCATATAGTTTTTTAAGTGTTTATTTATTTTCACATAAAGAATGGAATCATAGCATATTTGATACCGTTGGACATAGAATGTCTTTGGTATTTTTTCAGAGTATTCAATATTTTTCAGAGTCAATATTTTGATTTTAAAACTGTCACTATAGATAACACTACTTTCCATAAGCATAGTACAAAAAGGCAGTAGTATCTTTAGGGCTATTTTAGAAATTGTTAGAAATCTGTCTAATCCAAAACTCATTTAATGATTTTTTTAATGAAACTCAAATCAACAACACAAACAATGGTTTCAAAAATCATTCTAAAAAACTAACAATAAAAGTTAAACATTCTAATACAACAAAATCCAAAGATATAACTAATTTGATACTTACATGCTGAGTAATGATTCTAGAAAAATATTAAAACTTTGTTTTCTGGGCCTACAAGATGGCTTAGCAGGTAAAGGAGCTTGCTGCCAGTCTTTTCCTGATGACTCTCTGTGACATTAGACAAAGAGCAAACCAGCTGAGCCTGAAAGGCCACGATGAGAGCCCTAGAGTGGAGGAGCTGGCTGGGTAGTGCTGTGGGAGGTGGGGCTGCTGCTCCCACCCCTGAGGACAAGACTGGCTTTCAGCCCAGCCTGGGCAATCTTGCTAAGTCCTGTCTGTTCTCTGGCTCTTTGCCCAAGGGAGGCATGACGCACAAACCATGCCCAAAGCTGGCTCAGTGCCCAAATTTAATACAGCATCATCGGCAGGAGCCACCTTAGATTCAGTTTCTACTCTGACATTGCTCTTGATGTTTTAAACCTTGTGAGTGAGTGTGTGTGTGTGTGTGTGTGTGTGTGTGTGTGTGTGTGTGTGACATGCTCATCTGTGGTGTGTACCTGTGAAGGCCACAGAACCATGCCAGATGTTTTTATCTATCTATCTATCTATCTATCTATCTATCTATCTATCTATCTATCTATTTATCTATCTATCTATCCGAGTGTTTGTTTATTTACTTGAGATAATGTCTCCCATTAACCTTGGAGCTCACTGATTCAGCTAGTCTGGTTGTCCAGCAAGTCCCCAGGATCTGCGCGTTTCTGCCCCTTAGCACTAAGGTTAAGCTGTGCACCACCATCCTCACACAGGTGTCAGGCAGGGATTTGAACTCACGTCCTTGTGCTTATTCAGTTAACACTTTACTCACTGAGACATCTGAAGTAGGAGAGCTGCATTTTCCTTTAGCAGTGGGGCCCCTAAATACATTCTTACTCAGATGTAACTAAGACATCATGGTGGAGGAATCCTGCCAATGCATAAATGCCAAGGAGACCTACAGCAATGAACAGCAAGGCAGGGACCTTAATTTCAAGGTTCATCACCGTGAGGTCAGAGAAATCTGAGGATTGCAGGAAGCCAGAAAATGGGATAATGGTATGAATTTGGTGGGTTAAAAATCCATTTTAAAAATTATTTCCTTGGGGATCCAAATGGCAAAGGAGGAAGTCAAATTATCCCTATTTGCAGATGATATGATAGTGTACTTAAGTGACCCCCAAAATTCTGCCAGAGAACTCCTACAGCTGATAAACACCTTCAGCAAATTGGCTGGATACAAAATTAACTCTAAAAAGTCAGTAGCCTTCCTATATACAAATGACATGCAGAGGAAGAAATTAGGAAAACTACACCCTTCACGATAGCCACAAGCAATAAAAAAAAAATCTAGGAATAACTCTAACCAAGCAAGTGAAGGACTTGTTTGAAAGAAACTTTAAATCTCTGAAGAAAGAGAGTGAACATGACATCAGAAGATGGAGAGATATCCTTTGTTCATGGATTGGGAGAATTAACATAATAAAAATGACCATCTTACCAAAAACAATTTGCAGATTCAATGCAATCCCTATCAAAATACCTACACAATATTTTAAAGACATTGAAAAATTAATTCTCAACTTCATATGGAAAAACAAAAAACCCAGAATAGCAAAAACAACCCTATACAATAAAAGATCCTCCGGAGGAATTTCCATACCTGATCTCAAGTTGTACTATAGAGCAATAGTAATTAAAACAGCATGATACTGGCAGAGCAATAGGCTGGTTGATCAATGGAATTGAATTGAAGACCCAGAAATGAATCCACACACATATGGTCACTTGATTTTTGACAAAGAATCTAAATCTATTCAATGGAAAAAGGATGGCATCTTCAACAAATGGTGCTGGTCTAACTGGATGTCTATGTGTAAAAAATGCAATTAGACTCATATTTGTCACCATGCACAAAACTCAAGTCCAAGTGGATCAAAGACCTCAACATAAAAGCAGAGACACTAAACTGGTTGGAAGAAAAGTGGGGAAGAGCCTGAAACACATTGGCACAGGAGACAACTTCCTGAACAGAACACCAACAGCCCAGGCCTTAAGGTCAACAATTAATAAATGGGACCTCATTGAAGCTTGGAATATATGCAGAAGATGCTCCAGCACACAACAAGAAAATTTGCTCAACCATGTTCATAGCAGCCTTATTCATAATAGCCAGAACATGGAAATAGCCTAAGTTTCCCTCAGTACAAGAATGGATAAAGAAACTGTGGTATATTTACACTATGGAATACTACTCAGCTATTAAAAACAAGGAATTCCAGAAATTTGTGGACAAATGGATGGAACGAGAAATTATCATAATGAGTGAGTTAATCCAGAAGCAGAAAGAGTCAAATGGTATATACTCACTTATATCTGGACACTAGCCCAAGGGGCATGTCCCATGAAAGTCTTCACTTACCAGGAAAGTGGGACAGAGGGGAAGACTTCCTACTGGGACTCTAGGTAAGAGAAGCAAGGGAGAATGGGGAAATAGAAGGATCCAGAGGGTCCTAGAAGCCTACAAGAAGAACATTATGATGGGCAGATCTGGGCCCTCGGGTCCTGCTCAAAGTATGGCAGCAGCCAAGGATAATACATGCAGTACACTTCGAACACCTACCCAGATCTAGCCAATGAACAGGATATTCTCCACAGTTGAGTGGAGAGTGGGGACTGACTTTCACACGAACTCTGGTGCCCCATATTTGACCACGTACCCTGAAAGGGGAGGCCTAGTGGCACTCAGAGGAAGGACAGTAGGCTACCAAGAAGAGACTTGATACCCTATGAGCATATACAGCGGTAGGAAGTCCCCCTCAGTCACAGTCATAGGGGAGGGGAGAAAGGGGAAAAATGGGAGGGAGGGAGGAATGGGAGGATACAAGGGAAGGGATAACAATTGAGATGCAATATGAATAAATTAATAAAATATATTTTAAGAAGATTTATTTATTCATTATGTATACAGTACTCTGCCCACATGACAGAAGAGGGAGTCATATCACATTATAGATGGCTGTGAGCCACCATGTGGTTGCTGGGAATTGAACTCAGGACCTCTGGAAGAGCAGTCAGTGCTCTTAACCTCTGAGCCATCTCTCCAGTCCCTACTGCCAAGTCTTACAGCCTGAGTTTGATCTCTGGAACCCACATGATGGAAGAAGAAAATCAACCTCTACAAATTATCTTCTGACTTCCACCCATGATGTGACATGTATATCCCTGCCCCCAAACACACACACACACACACACACACACACACACACACACACACACACA
>OU015756.1:48904735-48955187 GCA_907169655.1 Acomys percivali | reverse complement strand
TCTCTCTCTCTCTCTCTCTCTCTCTCTCTCTCTCTCTCTCTCCATGCAGCATTTCTCCTTTTTTCCAGGAACTCCAACTTTTAGCTTGTGCTACTCTGGCTGAGGCAGAGGAGGTTGTGATTCATATGTGAAAGGGTCAGAGTTGTATCTATCAAAATAATATGTCTGGTTACATATAGAAATATATATTCTAGGGGGCCAGAGAGATGAGTTAGCAGTTAAGAGCACTGGGTGCCCTTCTAGAATTTCTTAGTTCAATTCCCAGGAAACATTTGACGGCACATACCATCTCTAGTGGGTTCTGATGCCCTCTTCTGGCATGCAGGTGTACATGCAGATGGAGCATTCTGTATGTACTTTAACACCTACATAAATAAATCTTTTTTTAAAAAATGAAAATGTAGGGCTGGAGAGATGGCTCAGCGGTTAAGAGCACTGACTGTTTTTCCAGAGGTCCTGAGTTCAATTCCCAGCAACCACATGGTGGCTCACAACCATCTATAATGTGATCTAATGTGCACTGTATATGTAATAAATAATAAATAAATCTTTAAAAAAAATGAAAATGTATATTTTATTATGGGAATATGAGACATCCATGCTCAGTCAGCTGGGAAGGCATAGAAGATAGTTGCAGAGAGTATATGATCAAAAATGTAACTGAATATAACAAATGAAGGAAAATTACAGAGATGGAAAATGGATACAAGAGGCAACAGAAGACTCTTCCAGCAGACAAAGCTGGGTATCAGGAGCAGCAGCAGCAGCAGCAGCAGCGATGAAAAATTAATACTGGATTATGATGCAAAATGTAAAGAAAGCATAAGTTCACACTAATATAAGTGACTGAATAAAGACACAGGTAAATATGTTATGTAGAACAAGCCAGATCAATTTTATTTATTGAATGAAAAAATGAAATAAAAAAGAAAAGGAAACATGACTTCCTCTCAGTATGAAGAAGAAGGTTTATTATAGATATGCGGGAGAGCATAGCCAGGGGCACAGACGTCTAGAAGAGTCCAGAATGGACATGACCAGACTGATTATGCCATATGAAGAGGGGAGGGGAAAAAAGAGGGGACAATCAGGATCCAGATGCAGCAGCTGGGAGACCTAAAGGTAAAAAAAAAAAAAAAAAGAGGCAGGAAGCCGCAATGGATCACATAGGGAAGCGCAGCCTAGCCCCCTAGGCTGGAGAGTTCAGGGTAGGGGGTAAGGTATGGCAGCCAGGAGAATCCTTTAATAGGTAGGTGTTAAATATGCACCACACAACATGTATGATAGAAGATTTGCCGCTCCTGCAGACCAGCTGCGGGAAGGGCGAAGAGGAGAGAAGAGAGGTGGATCCACTGAGGGAGAATTGAGCAGGAGGTGAACCGTTGGTTAAGGGAAACCAACTGTTGGTTGAACAACTGGCTGGAGGAACCAGTTGTTGAGGAGAGGCTGAGGAACGGAGGAAAAATAAATACTCGGAGACTTGGGCATATGCGGTGCAAACTGAAGGTCTTAAAGCCCAGGAGAACTTTTCTTCTGGCTCTCTGTCTCCATCTCTGTCTTGCTACTGTCTCTCTGCTTGTTGTCACCCATCTTTCTAATTTTCTTGCTTGCTGTTACCCATCTCCATCTCTGTCTCGCTTACTGTCTGAAATCTCTCGTGCCATTCCCCATCCATCCGTCTCTCTTCCCATTCCCCATCTCACTCTAGCTTACTCTCTCATGTCTGTTACTTGCTTGCCCTGTTCTCCTTGGATCAACCCCAGTATTTTATTGAAATGAAGTACATTTATTTTTATTACAGATGACATCATGAATTTTTTTTCATCTTTTACAATCACTAGGGCAGTCAAAAATCAACAGAGTAACAAGGAAATACAAAAAGTTCTGTAACCAACAACAAAGCATACAACAAAAATCAATCACTTTTCAAGCAATGGTCAGCACAACCTGTTATTTTTTAAAACTATACACAGGAAAGTTTAATCATAAATTTCCCTTGGCTAAAACCAATGTGTTTACAAGATTGTCATAGCAACATAACTTGAGCTAACTATTCTCTAAAGAAAAAACTTGACCCACTTCCAGTCCCAGACCAACAGGTGTGCTACCCAAGCCTAGGCTAACTGCCAAGGGGTCCTCTATTGTAAAATATCTGTAAAGCATGACATTTCAAGCCCACCTTCTATTGCTATCAAAGCAGATTCTAAGGAAACATTTATACAGGTAACAGGATCTAGCCAGGTACTTTTATATCAAGGTCTTAACTTTCTTACATGCAGTTTCTGCTTGGGCGCTCACAGTCAGAGTAATAAACTATTGTTGTCTCAAGCCTTTGGCCAAATGCCCTCTTTCAACAATCTCTGTGGGAAAAAGTTTTCCCTGTATGATTTTCCTTAGGGCTGAAAAATAAAGAGAGAAAATTTTTTTTTAGGAGAAATAGATTTCTAAACAACATTACACCTGGGCCATACATAAAATTTAGGGACAGTGGTGATCAGCTGGAGATCTTTGGAACTTGGTCAAGCAAAGCCTCAATGACTTATCCTTATGTCTGCAACAATGATTGATGGTAGAAGCATGGGGGAGAGAAAGAAAAGAGGAGGGGTGCCCCAGGGGGACAAACAGGGCGGGGTATGCCAGCCATGCCCTGCAGCAGATAGGGACCGAGGAATGCTGGGAGAACCTGGAGCTGTTTGTCCCAGCTCTGAAGCACACCGTTCCAGCCTTTTGTTGATAATAACTGGATAAGGGTGAAGAAATCAATTGTCTTTGGCTACTTCCTACTGACATCAATCCAGAGTGGTGATACAGGGGCTAAAAGGCTCCACTGACTAATATCAAAGCTATAAACAGTTAATACAACAATAACATAGCAACAGGAAGAAATATGGAGCATTTTTTATCTATTTCGGATACCTTATATATCTTTTTTACCAACTTAAAAACACCTTCGTATACCCTCTAACATTCATAACTTGCATTACCAATCTTAAAACGTCTTCCTTCAAGTTTAAACTTCTGTATCCTTATCTAATCATTTACCGTGAGACACAAGTGAAATTGTTGTGAGCTGTCACTGTCCTTTAGCTAAACGAATGGTAAAGGGTTGCATCTGAGACCTGTCTTTTAAGTCTGGTAACAAGGTAGACTGTATCTAAACCTAACAATAGTATGTCCAGGGGTGAAACTTCAGGCCTGGTGTCCTGAATATTAAGAGGACTGAGAAAGCAGCTGAAACCTATTTATTTCTAGCCTGAGATCTGTGAGTAAGGCAAACCTGTTTACCTTTTAAAATAAGATATCTAGTAGTTTTAACTAGTTAATGAATTGACTAATGAACTAACATGGTATCTTGGGATAAGGAGCTAGTTGCTTGTTCTTGATCTGTCAGGCACCGTTAGCTTAGCCACCAATGTGATCAGAGACCTGAAAAGGATAAATTGTAATCTAAATGAGTCTATGTATTAATCAAAATGACAGAGATGACTAGCTAGTCATGGTCCACTACCTAGACAGTTCTTCCAGGCTCCTGTGGTTTTCATGGCACCATGGGCTAAGGCAATCTGGCCATCAGGCACAGAAGACAAGAGGCTGTTTCTGTGGAAGAAAAACACGGAAAGTCTGACCTCCCCTCATATTCAGCAATATGAGATAATAACTCTCCAGATGTCCAGTTTGTCAACAGTTCAGGCTGGGCCCTAGCAGAGGGCAAGGTGTTTGGGAGCACTCTTGCCCAGTGACTAGCGTACCACAATCCAGGGTTGAAGTCATCTATGGTTGTGCCCAAATCTTCTTGGAGACCTTGGGGAACTATTGCTAGGATTTGGAAATCTGTTTCTTCATAATGAACTTACATATGTTAAATGTCACATTCAACAGATCTCTGACAAGCTTGAGGGTTAGAACATTTGAATTAAGCAACCTTTGTCTGTCTTTAGTTATCTGCTCTAAACTGTATCTTGCAAACATAAAACAGAATATTATGATTTTATTTTGTTTGACCTTGAAAATATGTATAGGAGTCTAAATAAAGATCTATCTTATAATCAATCATATTGGTTCTTAGTATGACAAAATATTTTTGAACATATTAAAGGATTTGATCACTTATAAGATTTTAATCATTAAAGACTAGGATTTTAGGTTTCATTGCTGTTAAGTTGGAGCCTTAAAAATTATAACATAGTCCATAAAGAAAGTGGAAAACTTTTGATCTTTTTAATGGTGTAGAAATATGGAGCATTAACAGTTTCCTGCATGATTTAGTTTATAAAAGTCCATAGCCTATAAAAATCTAGGCCTATATTATTAACATTATCCTATTCAGAAATCAAGGCTAAACATATTTCTAAGGCAGTGATTTTTAAGTCTCTGAGAATGGAGGTAGGGCATAATAGCTAAGTCCTGATTTTGTGAACAAATGAATGTCTCTAGAATTAAAATATCACACTTTCCAGGGCTGGAAATATAGTAGAACATTGTAGAGGAATTTTAAAATTCCATTTGAATTTATTATATCAAACCCATTGGCCAGAAAGCCTGTAGTGAACCCAGAGCAGCTGGTGACAGGAGAAACAGTATTTATTCATTCACGCATCTAGGAACTAGTAAAGACGTGAGTAGTTAGATGCACATTTTAAATTAGCTTGTTTATGTAAACAGACCTTTATAACCTTGAAAGAAAACATTACATAAAATCATTTTGAATCAGGGTACAATATACAATATATTGTAAAAATCTATACCAATTTAAAATGAGATTTTTTTTGTCTAAAAAGAAATAAAATAAGCAGTGAGTTAATTATGAATAATATGTTTGATAATGTTGTTTTATACCATGTGTTATCTCAAGATGGTGGAGTTATTTTGCTGGCATTTAAAAACATCTGTGTTTCTATAGATGTTACAAATATGTGTGTGTGTGTGTGTGTGTGTGTATGTCTGTGTGTGTGTGTTCTAAATGATGGTTTCAATTTAGATTTTAAACACATACCCAAAAAATTATAAATCCTTAGATAAGAGTTTATAGTATAATCTTAAGATTTTATTTGAGAGAAGAAAAATAAATCAGAGAGGATTTTTTAAAAAAAAAAGATTTATTTATTATGTATACAGCATTCTGCCTGCAGGCCAGAAGAGATGGTTGTAAGCCACCATGTGGTTGCTGGAATTGAACTCAGGACCTTTGGAAGAGCAGTCAGTGCTCTTAACCTCTGAGCCATCTCTCCAGCCCCCAGAGAGGATTTTTTATTTTTAAGAGTTGGAAAGGAGAGTTTTTGAGATAATAGTAGAGTTTATGCTTTTAAGGAGACCAGGTTTTTGTGACAGAGAGGTAGTTAAAGGAGGGGAGACTCTGAGTCCTTGTTGGGCTAGTGTCCAGTTATAAGTGAGTATACACCATGTGTATCTTCCTGGATCTGGGTTAACTCGATAGTTAACCCAGTTAACCCTGGTAAGAGAAGTATGGGAGAATGGGGAAAGGGAAGGACCCAGAGGGTCTCGGAACCCTACAAGAAGACCATCAAGGATGGCAGATCTGGACCTAGGGGATTCTGCTCAAACTACTGTACCAATCAGTAAACCTAGACCCCATATTCAGATCTAGCCAACGGACAGCTCATTCTCCACAGGTGTGTGGAGAGCCGGGACTGACTCTGACATGAACTCTGGTGCCCCCTATTTGACCACTCCCCCTTGGTAGGGAGGCCTGGTGGCACTCAGAGGAAAGGTAAGCAGGTTACCAGGATGAGACCTGACCGGATGTGACCATATGGTGGGGGAAGGGGCCTCATCTGTCACAGACCTAGGGGAGGGCAATAGGGTGAAGGAGGGACAGAGGGGGAAATGGGAAGATACAAGTGAGGGGATAACAATTGGGATGTAATCTGAATAAACTGCTTAAATAAAATGTTTTTTAAAAGGGAGAGAGAGATCAAACTTTTGTTTGAGAGGGAAGGGGTGCAGCAGCAATCGAGCTGTCACGTGGAGAGGCAGAAAGCCAGAGCCACTTGGTGGGATTCTCTTAGTAGAATTTAGTATCAAATTTAACAGGTAAATGATTCACAGATGCCTCAGCAGTAATTCGAGGTCTCTGTTTTCTTTTTGTGGGGTGGGGGATGGTGGGGGTTCATATTTCGAGATAGAGTTTCTCTGTGTGATAGCTGTGGCTGTCCTGGACTCACTTTGTAGACCAGGTTGGCCTCGAACTCAGTGATTCACCTGCCTCTGCCTCCCAAAGGTGCAGTTGGAGATGATGAGCAGGCGGCTTTCTTCTTGTCTGCATCTGACTGCTGAGTCATTGCATCCTCTGGCAGGTCCTGACATAGCATACCCAGCAGCCCTTGGACCGTCCCTGCATGCAGTGTAAGGAAGGAGGGGAGAGGGTGGCCCAGCACTCTCAAGTCCTGTCCCAGGCGGGCAGCACAAGCTATGCCTAGAAGTTGGGTCTTTGGCGGGGTGGAGCCTCGCCAAGTGTTGTGGTTCCAAGGAGATCTGTGGGGGTGGGGGAGGGTGGGGGGTGGGGGGGTGCTCATGGTATGGCAGCGTGCTGGCGACACAGCAGGGACTAAGGGACATTGAGTGTACCTGGTGGCAAGTGAATCCTTTGACATGTTAAATAGACACCTCAGCCATTATGTCCCAGGGTTTGAAACCCAACCTTTATTTGTTTGCTTATTGTTGAGACCAGAGCTCTCAATATGTAGCCTTGGCTGGCCTGAAATGTAGATCAGGCTGGCCTTGAACTCACAGATATGACCTTACCTGTGCTTCCTGACTACTAGGATTAAAGGCATGCACCACTATGCCTGGTTATTATTTACTTATGTCAGGACTCTACGTAACCCAGACTGGTCTGGCCTTGTTAAGTAGCCAGGGATTACCTTAAACTCCTGTTTCTCCTACCTCTCCAAAGTGTGTGTGTGTGTGTGTGTGTGTGTGTGTGTGTGTGTGTGTGAGAGAGAGAGAGAGAGAGAGAGAGAGAGAGAGAGAGAGAGAGACAGACAGACAGACAGACAGACAGACAGACATAGAGAAACAGAGAGAGACTAAGACAGACAGAGACAGACAGACAGAGACAGAGAGAGACAGAGAGACAGAGACAGAGACATAGAGAAACAGAGGGAGACTAAGAGAGACAGAGAGAGAATCCAGAGGCACCTGGAAGAGTCCAAAGCAGAGAGAAAAAGAAGCAGATGGGAAATTGCCGCGGACCACCCCAGTCAGGCAGGTATGGGGGTCCCTGGGACGAGGGTCCTCAAAGACTTGGTGGGCAAGGATTCGGCGGTGACAAAGAGAGACAAACACAGAGGCCGTTTGAATCTGAGTGCACTTTGCAGGCAAGCAGTCTAGATTTTTATACACACTTTGAAACAGGGAGTGTGTTGTGGTTACATTTTCCGTGGAGTAGATTCAAGCGGGTCAGTGAAGCAATCAGGCATATAGACTACACAGTACAAAGTACACAGTAATGACATCATTGTTTCTACGACATTAACTTGCCACAGGCAGGTATTACACTCTCAGCTGAGCCAGAGGCCGGAGACAGCCCTCAGTAAAATTAACTTTTTGCTGTTAGTCAATGTCTGACACTTTTTCCCCATTGATGACCACCCACCCTCCCCTCCCTCACACACTCCTGTATAGGGGAGAGGTGGATGAGGTGTAGTAGCCAATCTATAGGGTCCTCTCTATCTAGGAGGACACCAGAGACTGCCCTTCAGTACATATGCCATGCCATATAGAGTTTTGTATTGTAGCAATTAAAATTCCTGGAGGCAGCCCCCTCATTTTTGCATGGCTGACAAATGGGTATAGCTCTGATTTTAGCAAAGCCCCAGGGATTTTGCCTCAAGACTTCTTATTGTTGCTATATTGCCTTTCCATGCTTGTCTCACGGCCCTGGGATAATGCAGCTAAGGATGAATAGACCCTCACTACCTATAGCATAATATTATTGCTCCATAGGTGCTACCCTTTCTGTTGGGCAGACTTCCTGATAAAGATTTCTAATTGATTCAAATCACTTTAAACTCTCCAGCAATATAGCAAAAACTATGAACCTCCATGTGAATTACACCAAGAAGGAAAACATGAGTGAAAGAAATTAATCATCAAGGAAATACATTCATTCTAGGTTTAGTCCAAGGATAAGGCCCAGGTGTACACTACAATAAGAAAGACCATATGAATTTATAGAAACAAATAAATGGTTATCTATACAAGACAAGACAGACACCTGTTTCGTAGAAAAACAGTGACATAAAATACTCTTGTTTTGAACACACAACATACATTAAAAATAAGAAAAAGATAAAACTTCTGCTTTGCACTCATAATGGGCATATAGGTAAAACCACTGCTTTAAACTTATAATAAACAAAAATATCTACTAGATATAGTTCTATTGTAACTCCCTTTTTAATGTAACAATTGTATCTATTTTTGAATGAGGTAATTGTTTTTATACATATTATAAAAACCCAGGGCAGAAACAAAGTTGCTGTTGGTTGACTGAAGTTTCCCTCCATTCACCATCCACCAAATACATGTCTGTCTGATTGTTTATGTTTATGTTTGTATGAATATATGGTTTTCCCTTTCTTTTCACTGAAACCAGTGCCTTCCCCCCCAAACATTAAGGCTATCAAGAGAGAGTTTTTGAATAGCAAGGCTACCAGCCTGACAGTTAAGAGTTAAGAGTTCAGACTTTCAGCTGTGACCAGCAGCCCCAAATAGCCTGAAAGTTTAAGAGTTAAAGCACAGAAAGAAATGCTAGAAGCAACCAGCTCCTAGCCCCCATAGGCGTAGAGCAAAAGCTTTTGGATTCTCTTTCTCCCCGACTCTGCTGCCCCACCTCAGCTACCCCTGGACCCCCATGGATGTAGAAAGCCTTGATGTTTTTACAAGTATGGCGTTTATAAATGGGGGCATTTGGAAGGCAAGTAGGCAGGGGTATCAAAGCAGAACACAAGCCTGGAACAAAAATATAGTTGCAACGTGGCCATAACAATGTGGTCGTAGCAAGGCGGTCATCACAGCAGGTGGTCATAACAAGGTGGTCGTCATAACAGGTGCTCATAATTACCTTATGAAAGAAGATATGGTTGTGGTTTCCGGGAGCAGGCAATACAGAACCATTTGTAGTTAAGGTTACAGGTGAGGCATAGCCCAATCCTTGAGAAACATTTAATCATAAACAAGAATGAACCTAGTTTGTCTTTACTCTAAAATGGCTTTTTAAGGCTAAAATGGAGTAGGCTGGTTTATCAGGATTTGCCCTGCAAAGTGGAGAGGTAAACTGTTGTGGCGTTGCAGCACACTGGGAGAAGCCAACAACTTAGGCTCGACTCAAACTGAGATTGAATGAATTCTTACTGCTAGCAGAAGGACGGCAGCTTTGGAGGAAAAATGTTTTACTTCCCTTGGTTGTTTCTTACTTTCTCTGCTATGCAGTAGTAAAACGATCGTATCATCCCTTTCACGTAGTGGTGGTGAGTTTTACAGAATCAAAAGCCTATTGTCCTATCTTATCTCACTTGCAAGCCACTCGGATCTCCCAGGTGTTCCAGAGCAACAGCCTTTAAGGGATGCCTGGCTCCTTACATTAACTTTCTTTAGTCACCACAGGGCACCTGCGTAAATTATTACTCAGGCAGGCCTGAGCGCTCTAATGACCGGGATAGAACAGTTCTGGGAATGTCAAGCCACAGTGCCACCAGGTTAGGGGCTGTCTGTCACGTCTCCACATCGTCTGTCTGCAGCGGTCCTTCCAGAACTAAAGGTCCTGCAAACCGGGATGGAAGAGACGAGCTTCCTCACCCCAGCGGAAGCGCACAGTGCGCTGAAGCGGACTCAGCAGCGCCTGCGCCGTGAGCATCTCGCCCCCAGGTGGCGCAGTCGTGCGCCGAGCCAACCGATGGCAAGAGCAGGCGCTCGGCACTCGGCTTAAGTAGAGGACTGTAGGGGGCGTAGTCGAAAGAGAGAGAGAGCGAGAGGCGAGCGCGGGGGAATTCCTTGGACGCGCAGGCCCGGAGCTACAAGGCTTTCGTTTTTTCCTCTGGCCGGCCGAGGCTTAAAGTCCTCTTCGCCATGAGGCTGCGCGTGCGGCTTCAGAGGCGGACACAGCAGCTGGAGGTGCCGGACGCAGAGCCGACGCTCGGGCAGCTGCGCGCGCAGCTCAGCCAGGTCCTGCTCCCGACATGGGGGTTCAGGTGAGCGGCCGCGCCCGCCCGCGGTCGTGGGGCTCGAGGGGTGGGGTGGGGGGGGGAAGAAGAAGGCGCGCGTCGGGAGGTCACGTGAGGCCCGGGCCTCCGGGGCGTAGTTGCTCTGATGAGCACCTCTGACTGTGACGCTCGGCCTCAGGGTGCTCGCCGCTGGGCGTCCGGTTCAGGGAGACCATGGCCCAGCCTCCCCCGGGTACCGCTGTCCTCCCCGGTGAGTAGTCACTTCCGGGTGTGTGGTGGCCGCCACGGGGACGCTTGGCTTGCGGTAAAACCCTCCCGATGTAAACCCACCGCGGCTCGAGTTTACCTCGGTGGTTAGGCTATTTTAGTGGTTAATTTGAGAAAGCATCGAGCCTGGAGTGACAAACTTCTTGGCACCCTTAGGCCGCTTCTCGTTTGTGCCCCCTGCTTAGAGCTACAGTAACTTTTGAACACAGCTGAGCGTGCTGGAGCCAGACTCAGCACCTAACTGTAAAATGTCTCAGCTGCACCGTTTTAGGAAGTACGCGTGCATGCTTCAGGTCAGTGGGCATTTTCTGGGCGAGATGTTGCTTTTTTTCTCTTAAAACAGAGGCCTGACTCCCGAGAGCTTGCAGTTTGGTGGCAAGTTGAGACAGTAAGATTAAGTTCTGTTACTAATTTATGAGGTTGCAGAGGAGCCTTCTGTGTTTCTGCAGAGGATATTTTCAGATCGTAGAGAGAAAACTATATGGGCGACCCACTTTAAGTGCTGAGCTAGAAATTTGAGCTTGTGAAGGAAAAAAAGTTTTAAAAAGATGGGCTCTGGGGCTATTAAAATGAGAAATTCAAAAGAAAAACCCTTCCCGTTGATTGGCATTTTAAGTAAGTGTATTTCACTTTTTTTTTTTTTTTTTTTGGTAAGGAATTAAGCAAAATGAAGCCCTGTATAAATTTCTCTTACTTGCTCTCTTTCCAGCCCCCACACGTTGTTATAGTAAAAGCTATATTATTGTTAAATTAAAAGTGAGCCTGAGCTACACCTTTATTTTAGCACTCTGGAGGCAGAGGCAGGTAAATCTCTTAGAGTTCAAGGCCAGCTTGGTCTACATAGCAAGTTCCAGACCAGCCAGTGTTACATAGTGAGACCCTGTCTAATAAAATAATAATGTTGGCCAAAACATTTTTTTTTTAAAGAGAGCTTTTTTTCACATTAAAAGAATTAAACAACATATTACCATATTTTCACATAATAATGACTTACCCACTTGTTTCTTCGTGATGCAAAACTGGGTGTTTTATATGTTGATAACAGTTGCCCTTCCACAGAGCTGTATATTTAAGATATTTACAAATTGTATTGCTTTTCAGTTAAGCAGGGCAGCCTTGAAAGAGTGTGAAACCCAGGAGCCCCAAGTTAGTTTCTCTTTCAGGCTTGTTTTCACAGTTGAAGTTGATTAGTTGGATGGAATTTAAACCTCAGCTTGTGAAAGTAAATTCCTTTGAAATTGTATTCATTTGGGGAACAAAAGGGATGCCTTAAAATGTGTCCACATGACACAGTTGTTATTCTAAAAGAGCATTTTTTAAGTAAGCAAGTCAAAGATTGGTATAAAGTAGATTTTTTTCAAAGTTGCCATTTGTTGGTGAAATTCACCCACTCCTGCCCCCCCCCCTGCCAATTGCCATCCGATCAGAAATATAAGGCCTTGGAAAGCACTTTAGAAAAGTGGGAGGGAAAACTGTTAAATTAACATTTCTGTTAAGCAGACTGTTTCTTATCTTTCTACAGAACAAATTGTTTACTTGGGGAGTTTTCCCTTTTTTCTGCCAAAGTTGACATGGTGTTTTCATGGGCAGCTGGCAGACTTCAGCTTTTTGTATGTTAGAACGCTTTGCAGGTAGCAGCAGAGCAGGTTATTTTCTTAGGAGTGGGAATAGTCCTTTAATTGATGAGGAAAATGGATGCATATAAGAAAAGTGCATCAGGCTGGGGAGATGGCTAAAGCACTTGAGGCAAGAGCCTGATACCCTGAGTTTGAACTTCCAGCACCCATGTAAAGCTGGAAGAAAAGCTGTGAATTAAACTGATGTTAAGTTTAGGAAGGACCTCAACTTCAGTGATGTTGAAACAATGAAAAGTGAATGCTTTAGAATTGGTGAAAATGTAGGTATTATATGAACATATAGATAACTACTGTATTTCCCCGGCTACTAAAGTTTTAGCCATTAGAAACCTATGACTCGGGCATTTGATCAGAAGAACAAGTAATTTAGATCCCCTGTTTTTCTTCGTTACTTAGTGGGTTTTTTTTTTTTTGTTTGTTTGTTTGTTTTTTTGGGTACACAGCGTACACTTTAATGTATTCCAAATGTAGTATTTGGAATAGTGGAGTAGGTAGCTCTTACTTTGCTCACCCGTCTTTCTTGGCAGTTCTGATACCCGATTTGCAATTACCCTGAACAACAAGGATGCGCTCACTGGAGATGAAGAGACCTTGGCTTCATATGGGATTGTTTCTGGGGACTTGATATGTTTGGTTCTTGAAGATGACATGGCGGCACCTAACTTACCTTCATCTACAGATTCAGAGCATTCCTCACTCCAGAATAATGAGCAACCTTCTTTGGCTGCCAGCTCAAGTCAGGCTAACATCCCAGATGAACAATGGAGCGATTCATCCCAAGGACAGGCCACCCAGCTCCATGCCTGGACTGATGACAGTATGGTGGGTATTAAAGATGAAGAATGAAATAGAGTTGTTGATAAGATATGTTGACGCTTCAGAGGAATCCTACGCCCATCAGGATGATTATTAGCATCTGTAAATTGTAGACTCTGCCGTTTAAGAACTTTGGTGTTTTGTTTTGGGTTTTTGAGGCAGGGTTTCTCTGTGTAGCCTTTGCTGTCCTGGAACTCACTCTGTAGATCAGGGTGGCCTTGAACTCAGAGAGCCTCCTGCCTCTGCCTCCCGAGTGCTGGGATTAAAGATGTGAGCCACCACTGCCCAGCTTGAACATTATCTTGTTAACTACTAAACGTCTGTACTAATGTTTCACTGGCGTTCTAACATGCATGGTTTTGCAGTTTTGTTCAGATGTTCCTTTAGATCCTATGGTGTCTGTGAGTTTCTGGTTCCTAACTTACCACGTCTAGCCTACTGCACTCAGTAGTATTGTACCTGTAGTCCAGTTATTTCCACAGACTCTGTGTCTAACAGTTTGGAAATGGAGACAATATGTACTAGTGCTCGTTCTCCGCATAGGAACTCCCTGCTCTGGCCCTCAGCGGGGCCACTGAGCTCCTGTGCCTTTGACTTCTAGATGTAGCACAGGCTGCCACTCTGTGTTCGTCACTCTATCTTTTAAGTTGTCTGCTTCCTATGTCTTCACTATGTTATTCTCGTGCTCTGTAGTAGCTCTGTATCTGAGAGGTCTGTATTTTTTTGAGCAAATATCTCTAGCTCAACCATGTTATTTTACAGAAAAGAAAGTCCCTTACTGTCGTGTAGCCAGGCTTTCTGGAAGTTGTCCTACCCCACCTCTCCAGGGCCACTTTCTGGTCTTTTCCTGTCAGTGATCCGCTCTAGTTACTACAGATTCCTGATCATTCTCACTCTTCCGTTTTCACATGTCACATGCAAGTGCACAACATGCTGACCGTGTGACCAGTGGTGTGGTGGCCTGGTGCCCTTGCTGATCCTCCTTTTCCTGTTTGTACTGCTGCATTCCAAGGTCCTTGCTAATTATAGTCCAGTGATTTAAGCCATTTACTGGTTACCTTTATCACTTTGTAAATTCCTTATTTTTTCTTAAAGATTTATTTATGTGTGTATATGAGTGTTCTGTCTTCCTGTATGTCTGCATGTCAGAAGAGGGCATCAGATTTCAGTAATAGATGGTTGTGAGTTACCATGTAATGCTGGGAATTGAATTCAGGACCTCTGGAATAACAGGCAGTGCTCTTAACCACTGAACCATCTCTCCAGTCTCTTATTACTTGTTTTATATATATATATATATATATATATATATATATATATATATATATATATATATATGTGTGTGTGTGTGTGTGTGTGTGTGTATATATATATGAAACCAACCTACCTTACTTTACTTTTCTTTCTTTCTTTCTTTCTTTCTTTCTTTCTTTCTTTCTTTCTTTCTTTCTTTCTGGCTTTTAAAGACAGAGTTTCTCTGTGTAGCAGCCCTGGCTGTCCTGAAATTTGTTTTGTAGACCAGGCTAGCCTTAAACGAAGCAATTCTTTAATATTAACACACAAATCATTGTTAACTGTTATGTATATATTTTTATCACCTCAGTTTAATTTCTTTTGCTAACCTTAAACATAGATCCATGACATTAAGAATAAATAGATATTCTGAATAGGTGGTTATTAAAATAATAAATTGATGTTAAAATAATTTCTAGATACAATAATTTTAATTTGTCTTACAAATCATTCTTGTATGTTTCTGCTTCATAGAGTGATGTGTGTGATGAATAAGGATATCTGACTGCATACTTAAAATATATCCATGAGTCTGTTTTTACTGACAGACTCTTTCAAAGAAACCTAGAGAAAAGAGCCCATTCTCTTTACTTCAGTGCGCCCTAAAAATCCTCCAGTAAGATGGCATTTTACAGCATGTGTAATACTTTCATTTTTCTTTGGAAACTTTTTGAGAAGCTACTGGTGCCTCAAGGTGGTGATTCCAGTTCTAAGAGCGTATCGTTTGTCTTGTAAGTTTTCTATGGGTGAAGGAACCCTTGCCAGGAGACGAGCTTGATGTCAAAAGTAATGCTCGGAGTCCTTGAATCTATATGATCTGCTAGCTCAACATAGAAGGGAGCTGTGGAAATGGAATATACATAGATGAAAAGACTCAAAACCAGAGGCGAGGAACTTTATTTTGTAACTAAATGTAAGTTAGTTTTACTTGACGGTGTTTGGGAGCCACTGTTAACGATGGCGGGGATAACCCGTCTCAGACCTGATGGAGCTCCCGTGGAGTCTGGCCATTTGTTCTAGTTTTGTAAGTGGCCTGTGGCAAAACTGTCTAGAGGTGGTGCTCAGCTGTTGTCTGTTCTCAAACAGGAGGGTGATGGACACTCATATCAGAGGATGCCAGTGCTTTCTGGATTCAGGAGTGAGGTTTGATAAGCCCACAGCGGGTCTGTAGTTGGCAGCCAACGGTAATGCTGCTTAAACATTTCCACATGCATTTTGTCCCGTGCTACTGCCTAAGTAGTTAATGGCCAAAGTAGGACTAGTGGGGAAAATTGAAGAGATTATTTTAAGAATTTAGATTAGATACATTGCTTTTTAACATGGTGATTTGTTTGTTCAAAAAAAAAATCATGGAGATGTTTTATTCAGTAGCATCTTTTAGGTAGTATGAATTAACAGAGCCTATTTAATTTTAAATTCTATTTATTTATTTTTGAGACAGAATGTTGTTATGTAGCTCATGCTGACCTTGAACTCTCAATTCTGCCACCTCAATTTCCTAAGTGATGGAATTACAGGTGTGTGCCACGGTGCCTGCATAGGGTTTGTGGTTTAGCAAGTGTGATCTTTCTGTAGCCATTAAGCCTTAACTCTGCTGATTTTGAAAGAATAAAAATCTGTGTCTCTATTCCAGCCCTTCAGCCTTGTCTTATACTTTGTAACTTTAAATTCTCCTGCCACTCCTTTTTCTGGAAATCAAATCCTAAAAAAGAAGCAGCTTGCTTTGTCTTAAGAGTTGAGCACAAACTGGGAAATAAACTTTCTGCCTAAAATCAGTGTAGCAACTTAGCTTTCCTAAAGCATGTTTTACATTTAAAAGCCTTGATGATGAATCTGAGGATCTGGTCCATTTCAAAGTTGTATAAATAGATAATCTTGACTGGTTATTTTATTTTTTTGATTTAACAATTATACCTATAAAAAGGCACTGTCCTTTTCCCTTAAGTTATGTGACGATTGTAAGGGCAAATGAGAGAATACCCGGTAAGCAAAAACCATGAAATCGCAGCGTGTCATCTTCCAGCTGTTGTCACAGACCTTTACTGAATGTCTACCATGTGGCGGGTACTGTATTCTTTTTTTTTTTTTTAGAATTGATGACTTGTGTAGTCTTATACTTTACACAAACTTGCAGTCATGGAGAGATGCAGATGTGTGATAAGTGTGGTAAGGTGCAATAGTAAAGGCCGTGACATCCCTTGGGTCTGTTGTAGACGTGGGAAGGGAAGGGCTGGGAGAAAGCGAACAGATTTTGAGTCAGGGAGCGATGATGACGGGTCTTATGAGCCCAGATTTTTGGACTTAATTTTCTAGGCCTGCGCTCCTGAGTCTGTCTCTGAAACACTTGTTGTGTGACTTTGTTGTAAGTGCATCCAAGATGCTAAGTGTGAGTGAGGAAGGCGAATGCGTTTGGTTGGTTGCACACATTACTACTGGTTTAGAATTCCCAGAGCTTTTATAAGGTTACTACTGGATCCCGTGAATGTGCGGGGTTGGATTAGACAGACGCGTGGAGTGTTTCTCTACTTGACTGTGTACCAGCTTTCCCCTAAGAACATCCAGGAACACAGATTTAAGGTACAATGGTGGGAAATGCCATTGCCTGTATGAGGAAATCCTGGGACAGAAGACATGACTGGATTCTTAATTTCCAGGGGAACTGGCAGGAATATGTATGAGACAAGATGGGGAGGCAGGCACTTTCAGGAAGTGCTGTTCCTGGAAGTCAGGAGACACATCACGGGGCCCTGAAGTATCAGCGGCGGCGCAGGAAGCACAGCCTTGGAGACACCCAGGCATGGCAGTAGTTGGAACTGTGAAGACGTCACATTTAGGGTACTGTTTAGTAACTGTTAGGAAGTCTCACAGTTGAGCTCCAGGGTTTTAGTCTGGAGTTACAGGGTTCAGGCTGGAGGTGGAGGCTTCAGTCTCATTTATTTAGGAGAGCTTCCTTAAGATGTCTCCTATTTTTGAACCTCATGCAGTGCTTTCATTTTGAGCACTGATTGAGCTTTGTTTAGGGTATAAAATGTTCTATGTGAAATTAATGAATTTATTATTGTCATCCTTTCTAGGAAGGGCCTAGTCAGAATGTTGAAGCTGAGTCAGTTCAGGATGCCATGGATATGGAAGAGGTCTCTGGTTTCCATCCATTGGAACCAATGCTCTGCAGTGAAACAGAGGAAGGGCAGGTGCCACATTCTCTAGAGACTCTGTATCAGTCAGCCGGCTGCTCCAACATCAGTGACGCCTTGATAGTGCTGGTCCATCTCCTCATGGTCGAGTCGGGCTACATACCTCAGGTAAGTTCAACCTAAATATCTTGTGAAGGGGTATCTCAGTCACCAGGGCATTGTGGTGGTCCACTTGTCTTTATTAAATGTGCTTGGTTGCTGAACATAAAATGTTAGCAGGACTTTGTCTTTTGTTGTTGTTCGTTTGTTTGGTTTTTGTTTTTTCGAGACAGGGTTTCTTTGTGTAGCCTTGGCTGTCCTGGACTCGCTTTGTAGACCAAGCTGGCCTCGAACTCACAGAGATCCACCTGCCTCTGCCTCCTGAGTGCTGGGATTAAAGGCGTGCGCCACCATGCTGGGCCTAGGGCTTTGTTGAAGGTGCTCAGTAAATGTGCCCTTTCCATTGTTCCTTCTTCTACCTTTGTTTCCTTTTTTAGCATTTAGTATTTCAGAGACAATGGCAACTGGTTAAAAAAAAAAAAAAAAGACAAAAAGGCTTACATGTGGTAATATGCAGATAAAGTGGTGGCAGTGTGGACTGAGTTTGACTAGATGCTGGCTAACTAGGCTATGTTTGATGTTCATGGCTTTGCTCTATGGTTGCTTATCTTCGTTCAGAATGTGTTTCTTAAGCATCTACTAGTGTCAATGGCTTTTTTTATTTATTTGTTTTTGTCTGTTCTCAGCTCTTTGTTCTCAGGTTAGGATTAGTCTGAGATTAGACAAGCATTTAGACCATTACAGTACATTGTGTAAGTTCTAGGAGAGACCTTTGCACAGCCAAAGGCCCAGGGACTCAGAGAGCAGTTAGAGGAGAGCTGAGGAATACGTGGGGCTGCGTTAGCATACAGGTTCTGACTCTGTAAGCTTGGCATGGAGCTCAGCTTCTTGCACACTCCTGTACTGCTGCTCTTCTGTTCCTCTTGTGGGCCGTGTGATGGATACAAAGATGAAGGATAACCCAAGAGTATTGTCTTACTGGGCACAGCATACATGGAGCCTCACATTCCTTAGAGACTCCACAAGTGGGCATGAAAGACAGGACTAGCAGGACATATTATAAATAATAGTGTAACAAATATGTAGCAACAGAAATGTGAACTGAATTTTAGAAAATAACTTTTTAAAAAAGGGCTATAGGAAAGAAATGATATCCAACTTGGGGTCTTGAATAATGGCATGTCTTTGCTAGGTAGAAATGTGAGTCTTAGAAGAGAAAAATTAAGCCTTATTTCTATGATGTCATTTCACCTATTAAAACAAAAAGTTTGATAGAAAAATATTACAGCACGTTCTCCTCCTTTGGGGGCAGTATTAATGAAGTGCACATTCTGTCAAGGAGGCTGTGCATCTTTTTAAAGATGTGTGCTGTGTGCATGTGGGGGCGTGTGCACACCATCTGTGGATTTGGTGCCCCAACTCACCTTTATGTGGGTTCCAAGGCTCAGTGTTGGGTATCAGGCTTTTGTGATGAGCACTTTACCTGTTGAGCCATGTCAGCAGCCCAAGGGAGCTGCCTTGTTCAGTAAGTTAGGGGTGTTTCTGATTTTCATGTTTTTTTTAAATTATTTTTATTTTCCTTTTTTACATATACATTTATATTATTACATATAAACAGAATAAACTACATACAACAAGAAGAACCATGAAAAAATCAGGAATTATATAAATGTTACATTCATAGTGATTTGGCTATTCTTATTTGACAAACTTGAAGTAAACATCATTCCTTTCGTGGTGAGTGTAAAGTTCTGAATGTAAATCAATATCTATCATATCTCATCTCTAGCAATAAAACATCTATCTAAATCTAAAAACATCTTAACCCCTAAACAACTAAGCTTGATTGTAAAACTAAACTATCTGGTCTTCAACCTCATCAGAGACTTGAGAAGAAATAAAACTGATTACCTGAGTAAACAGGAAGTGCAGGATAGCAGCTTCCAAAATGAAAAAATGACAGAGACGGTTTGCTGCCTGAACAGACACCCAAAATTCTCTCTATCGTTGAAGCATCATCTTCAGCCTTCTGGCCCAGTATATCTGACAGACATAATGTGAGGCAGGAACTGTCGAGGACTTGCTTACCCTGTCTTGGCAGAGTTTGGCCGTTGACTCTGCGTGCATCTAAGCTTGCCCATTTTAGGGCAAAATCCTGTCTGTGGCCGAAAAGAGGAATAGCACACCATTCTTCATCATTTTTCCTTTCCTTGCATTCCTCAGATGACTGAAGCCAAAGCAGCGTCCATGCCGCAGAAGTGGAGGTCAAGTGGCGTGTACAAGCTGCAGTACAAGCATCCTCTGTGCGAGGAGGGCTTCGCTGTGCTCACCTGTGTGCCTATGGGAAACCTAATCATTATAAATGGTAATGGAGCTGTGCAGTCATGGTTGCTGCCTTATGAATCAAGGAAAGAGTTTCTTTTTAAACATTTTATAGCCACCTCAGTGGTTGGCTGTCAAGTAGTTCTGAGTCATTCACAGCTTAATTACTATACCACTGATAACATGCCTGAAGGGTTAAAAATATGGGGGTGCTGGTTTAGGAGAGCACCCTTTTCACTCTTGGGGTAGCCCTTGTTTTTCTTTTAAAATGTTTATTTTATGTTTGTGAGTGTATGTATGTCTGCACATCTGTCCATGCATCACATGGCTATAGTACCTACAGAAGCCAGAAGAGGACATCAGATCCCCTGGAACTGGTGTCACAGACAGCTAGGAGCTGCCACGTGGATGCTAGGAACTGAACCCGGCCCCTCTGGGAGAGCGGCCAGTGCCTGTAACTAACTGCTGGGTCACTTCTCCAGCCTCAGCCCTTTTCTTCTGATGTCTCAGTCTTTGAATACTATATTCTGTGAGAGCTGTGATAATAGGAAAAAAAAATGACTTTTACTGAGTATAAACTGTTTGAAGGTTTTTGTGTGTGTGTGCATGTCTGTGAATGCCTTTTTTATTTACTTCTTTAAATCTTCACCTGGGCTTATGAGGTTGGTCTAAGGTTTTATTTAGCCAGTTTGGCATGTCTGTGGCTGTGGATACACAGAAACACTGACGAGATTTTGCAGCCTTAGTATGTGTACAATTTAGCTGCCCTTCCCCATGGAAGTTCTCTGAATAAAGAACCTCTTGGCTTTCCCCTCTCTAACTAGGAAGCTTCCCTGAGGTGGCAGTATGTACTGTCTCTGGGTTTCATGTTAGTTGTGATATCACACATGTCCTTCCCAAGTACCCCTGGTCTCTGGAATGTTCTCCTGATCTCATATACTGAAGATCTATTTGGGTAACTAGGATCTTGCATTTCATTCTGATCTTTTGCTTCATTTTTATATTTTTGGAATTGAGACCATGTAGCCCAGGCTGGCCTCAAATTCTTTATGTAGCTGAAGCTGGCCTCTTGAACTTCTGATCCTCTGTCTCGGCCTCTCAAGTTCTGGGGATTGTGAGTGAGTACCACCCGTCTGGGCTAACACTCTTTAATTTTGAAGTTCTTTTTCAGACATGTAAGCTGGTGAGGTGAGGTAGAATGTAATGTTTGTATAACAGATTGCCTTGTTTGCTGCCTCAGGTCAGGGGTTTTCTTTTAATTAATTTTTTATTATAGTTTATTTACATTACATCCCAATTGTTATCCCTTCATTCTTATATCCCAGTTCCCCCCCCCCCCCCCCCTCCTGCACTGTCCCCTCCCCTAGACCTCTGGTGGGGGGCCTCCTCACCCACCGTTTGATCACGGAGTATCAGATCTCATCAGGGTAGCCTGCATCCCCTTCCTCCGTGTGTCCCCACGGTGTCCTTCAGCTGCTTGTTTTGCTGAGGTGACATGAGGTGGAGTCCTGCTCTCATAACATACTTCTTGTCTATTGAGGTTCTGTGTTAGAAAAGAGTTTTTACTAAAATTTGTTTCGAAAACTAACTTACAGTATTTTTTATTTTAGAATTAGAAGGTAGCTTTTAGTCCTCTCCTGTAACTTTTTCCCATTTCCTTGTAACTGCCCAGTTCTCAAGTGTGTCAGCATTTCATTTTAAAGCTGAGATACTGTACATTTGTCAGGATGTGACCGACAGCGTGAAGGCCGAGTAACATGTTTGTTCTCACAGTTAGCTTGTATAACTTGTAGATTGGCCTTTTGTGCCGAGAGTGGCAGCGGTCTCTGTTCCTGTCTAGTCACCCTGACTTATCACGTCACAACTTGGAAAGTGGAAGTTACCAAACGTTAATAGCAAATGTGAGGTGGTGAGCTTTATCTCAGTTCCATATAAAGGTACCTAATGACGTGCATATAATACCTGCTCTTCACTAAGCGTTCTGATGGTTTCTTAATTTCTGGTGTTGCAGTCTCTTATTTCTTGCAGATCAGTGACTTGTAGGTTCCCACAGGAGCCAGTCACTCCAGGTTCACGTCTTTGAAAAGGGACAGTGTCTTTAAACCTTTCCTTCACCCAGGGCACGGCTTGGCGCACACGTGCATGAGCCTATCACTGCCTCTTTCATAAGCTGAGATGAAGTGTGCCTTTGTATACAAAACTAAAATTGAACCCTCTTGTGATGTCAAGAATATTGGTCTTTTGGGTCTAGAAAGTAATAGTGCTGTGAAAACTGGCAGGATCCTGTTAATGAACAAGGATTGACCATTGCCAAGGATTAAAACAAATGAGTAATGCTTTAGTGACTTCAGTAGAAATAATGGTCTTCTGTGCTTGCCTGGCTCCTGGTGACCTTGTTGCAGATCTGTCAATTACTCATAAGCTGCTGTTGATGATACTTAGTGGATTGGGTATGAAGACTCTCACTGTGTCCTACAAAGGTGGTGTTTGTGGCTGGTTACTTCATGGCAGGTTTAGCCTTTTGACCGTTCTTTGAGAGGGAGAATGGGCTCAGAGCAGTTTGTTTGGCATAATGTGTCCTTAGTCTATGGAGGCAAGAAAATGCAGTCCTGCACAATCACCAAGGGAATCAGCTCAGGAAGCGACAGATTGCTTTATCATCTTTCTTTCATTTATTACAGCTGCAATAAAAATCGACGGTGGAATTAAGAATGTGAAATCAGTGCAGCTGCAGCCAGCGTCCTACGTTAGTGGAGTGGAACCAGGTGATGTAACCCTGACTTCACTTTTGGAACGAAGAGGTGGTGTTGAAAAGGCTGAATTCCAAAACGGTGTTGCCTCTAAGAATTCAAGTGTTTAGGGATCAGGGATGTGGCTCCATGGCAGAGCATTTGCCTAGCATGTACAGGTCCTGGCTGCCACTTCTGCACCACAAATCCAGAGGGGAGAAAAGTGGAGGGTTTGATTACAGTTTGAAGAATTTGTTTCTAATAATTCTTAAGGTCTTTGAGCACTAAATTATAGTTATCCTGTTAGGAACTAACACTTGGTGTAATTTGTCACACTGATGTTCTCTCCCAGTTCCTTGTGTTAGTATTTGAAGAGCTTTCTCCCATTTAACTGAGTCAGAGAAGATCTGTGTTTCATGGAAGAAATTCAGTGTGGCTTGTTTATTGAATGTTAATGGAGAAAACTACTTGAATATTTTTAATATAAATTTGATAAAATGCTAATATTTAATGAGATTAGCATTTCCCTAAAATTGGGTCATTAATATGGCTTTGCCTATATCCCATAAAATTCTTAATAGATTGAAAAAAGCCAGGTTTCTCTGTTTTTACTGGTTTTGGTTAAACGCACACAGGTGGTGAGCACAGGTGGTGAGTGGAGAGAAGAAGGAATGCGTCTTCCTTCCTCCTCTCTGCTGGGTATGTCCTTTCCTTTCAGTCCTTGGGGGGAAACTACAGTAAATATTAAGAGGCAAATGGGAGAGATGGCGTTTACAGTAGCATCTCTGGGACAAGACTGGCTGGATCCAGGTTGTTCCTCCCTGGGGTACTGAAGGCAGGAGGAGGAGCAGGATGTTCTCAGGGCTTTCCAGCTGCATGCACAGGCAGATCTTGGCATTAGACTGCCTTTAGTCAGCCTGTTATTTCTTTTACTGTCATTCTTCTAAGGACTCCTAGGCCCCTTATACTCTGCCCTACAATCACTCTTTCCTACGCAATTTTCGTATCACAAATACATGCCATACTTGAGTACTGTAGCCCTTCTGAAGGCTAAGTTAAGTACTTTCCAAGAACTGATTTTTTTTGCCACCTTTGGGGTGATTTTGCCCCTATTGAGAATGCATGCTAGACTCATAAATCTGTAAATATATTTTCTGTCATGATCAGAGAACTTAAAAAAGTTCCTCAGTACTATGTTTATCTTCATCCTAGGGAGGAGCTTGTCATGAATATATATTTCATGCTCCTAAGCAGATTTTATGCTCATACTACAAATAAGAAAATAGCTCTAGAGAAGGCAAAATCATTTCAGCATCCCAGACCACAGTAATAGAGGGAATCAGGATTGAGGTAGATTGTCTGACTCTTAAGTCTTTTAAAAAACAGCCTCATCTAGGGGTCTAGCTCAGATATTCCTGTTCTTTATCTGTTAAATATGAAATGGAGAAAAGCAAGGGAGGAAAAAAATTTTTTCCTCCGGAAAAGTTTATAGACTTTAGTGAGGTATTTTTCCTGAAGTCCTTTTGTGTTAGGTAGGCATATGCTGTTTATTTGGCAAGTCATTTGTGTTGTATTGTGGCTCGGAGCTTAGAGCCCAGTAGCTCATTTTACTCTTCCAAGTTCCTAGTCAGATATTTACAAGAAGGTTTTGTTTTGAATTTTAAACAAGCAAACAAAATGTATTGAAGATCTGAAAAGCAAAGTTGTGTCCCGTGCCAGTGCGAGCAAGGCTGTTCTCCACTTTCTCTTCTATCAGGTTCAATGTGTTGGGTTTCATTTTGAGATCTTTGATCCACTTGGACTTGAGTTTTGTGCAGGCTGACAAATACAGATCTATTTGCATTCTTCTACATGCAGACATGTACTTTGATGGCACTATTTGTTGAAGATGCTGTCTATTTTTCAGTCTGTTGTTCTGCCTTCTTTATCAAAAATCAAGTTTTCATAGGTGTGTGGATTTATGTCTGGGTTTTCAGTTCAGTTCTGTTGATCAATGTGTCTGTTTTTATGCCAGTACCATGCAGGATTTTTTTTGTGTGTGTGTGTTTTGTTGTTGTTGTTTTTTTTGTTGTTGTTGTTTCGAGACAGGGTTTCTCTGTGTAGCCTTGGCTGTTCTGGACTCTCTTTGTAGACCAGGCTGGCCTCGAACTCACAGCAATCCGCCTGCCTCTGCTTCCAGAGTGCTGGGATTAAAGATGTGCACCACCATACCCGGCCTACCATTCGGATTTTATTACTACAGTTCTGTAATATAACTTAAAGTCAGGCATGGTGAGACCTCCAGCAGTTTTTTTCATTGTTCAGGATTGTTTTAGCTATCCTGGGTTTTTTATTTTTCCATATGAAGCTGAGAATTGTTTTTTCAAGGCCTATAAAGAATTGTTTTGGACTTTTGATGGTGATTACATTGAATCTGTAACTTGGTTTTGGTAGGATGGCCATTTTTATTACATGGGCATGGGAGATCTTTCCATCTTCTCATATCCATATCTTCCTTTAGTTTCTTTCTTAAAAGATGTGAAGTTTTTATCGGACAAGTCTTTCACTTGCTTGGATAGAGTTACCCCAAGATATTTTGTATTATTTGAGGCTGTTTTGAAGGGTGGTGTTTTTCTGATTTCTTTCTCAGGCCATTTGTAATTTATATATAGGAGTGCTACTGATTTTTTTTTTTTTTTTTTTGAGTTAATCTTGTATCCAGCCACTTTGTTGAAAGTGTTTATCAGCTTTAAGAGTTTCTTGGTGGAATTTTTGGGGTCACTTATGTATGCTATCATATCTGCACATAATGAAGCTTTGGCTTCTTCCTTTCCCATTTGTATCCCCCTAATCTCCCTCAGTTTTCTTCTTACTGTGGCTATGACTTCAAGTACTATATTGAATAGATGTGGAGAGAACGGACAGCCTTGTCTTGTTCCTGATTTTGGTGATATTGCTTTGAGTTTCTTTCTACTTAATTTGATGTTGGCTATAGGTTTCATGTAAGTTGCTTTTATTTCATTTAGGCATGCCCCTTTTATTCCTAATCTCCCCACAAATTTATGACGAAGAGCATGTTGGAATTTGTCAAAGGCTTTTTATGAATATAGCGAAATGATCATATAGGTTTTTCTTTCTTTCTTTCTTTCTTTCTTTATATGGCAGATTATTAACTGATTTTCATATGTTGAACTATCCCTGCCTGTGTAAGATATGATGAATGATGTTTTTAATGTGTTCTTGAATTCTGTTTGCAAGTATTTTATTGTGTAGTTTTTCATCTTTGTTCATATTGAAAATTGGTCTGTAATTCTCTTTGTCGAGTCTTTATGTGGTTTTGGTATCAGGGTAACGATCCTGAATTGGGCAGTGTTCCTTCTGCTTTTATTTTGTGGAATAATTTGAGGAGTATTTGCAATAACTCTTCTTTCAAAGTCTGTTAGAATTCTGTGCTGAAACCATTTCACCCTCGGATGTTTGGTTGGAGATTTTTAATGACTATTTGTATTTCACCAGAGATTATAGATCTATTTAAATTGTTTATCTGATGAGAAAATTGTCCATTTCTTTTAGATTTTCCAATTTGGTGGAGTACAGGTTTCTAAAGGATGACCTTATAATTCTTTGGATTTTCTCAATGTCTGTTGTTATATTTCTTTTCTTGTTTCTGATTTTGTTTACATATTCTGTCCCTTTTATTTAGTTCAGATAAGGGTTTCTGTATCTTTGTTGATTTTATCAAAGAACCAACTCTGTTTCATTTATTTTTTATTTTATTATTTATTTCTGTTTCAGACCCTAGCTTGATTATTTTTTGTCATCTACTCCTTTTGAGTGGCTTGCTTTTTTTGTTGTTGGTCTAGACCTTTCATGTGTGCTATTAGATACTAGTATAAAATTTCTTTCCTTTTTTCTTTCTTTCTTTCTTTCTTTCTTTCTTTCTTTCTTTCTTTGTAGAAATTCTAGAAAGTCTTTACTTTCTTCATTTCTATCTTTTCATTCAGTATGGAGCTGTTCAGTTTCCATGAATCTGTAAGCTTTATTTTGTTTGTATTGCTGATATTTAGCTTTAGTTCATGGTGGTCTGATAGGGTGCAAGGAGTTATGTCAATTTTTTTTGTGTGTGTCTATTGAGATTGGCTTTGTGTCCAAGAATGAGGTCAGTTTTGGAGAAAATTCCATGAGGTACTGAGAAGAAGGTATGCTCTTTTGTGTTTGGGTGAAATGTTCTGTAAATATCTGATAGGTCCATTTGATTTGGAACATGCTAGCTGTTGCATTTTTCTGCTTGGTTTTTGTCTGAATGATTTGTCCATTGGTGAGAGTGGATATTAAGTCTCCCACAATCAGTATGTGAGGATCAATATTTGGTTTAAGCTCTTGTAGTTTCTGTTTTTGTTTTTTTAACAAACCTGGCTGCCTTTGTCTTTGGGGAATAGATGTTAAGAGTGTCATTTTTCAATTTCCCTTTATCTGTGCAGGAATTATTCATGAATATTTAATACTTTTTAGACACCACTCTAGGTTTTTTTAATTTGGTTTTGTGTTTTGACTTCTACTGTGTAACACTCTAGGGGAAAGTGCAGCCAAAGTATACAAAGACCTTAAGAAGCTCTCCCGTCTGTTCAAAGACCAGCTGGTGTACCCTCTTCTGGCTTTCACGCGACAAGGTG
Source organism: Acomys percivali (assembly GCA_907169655.1). NCBI lineage: Eukaryota > Metazoa > Chordata > Mammalia > Rodentia > Muridae > Acomys > Acomys percivali. The sequence continues at coordinate 48,928,054 of OU015756.1, read as the reverse complement.
AGAGATGGTAAATTGTCACATACTGAATGATTGAAAGAGTGGCCAGTGCTCAGTGTTCTCATTAACTCTGAGATCTGACTTTACCTGTTTTATTGAAATTTTGTTTTTAAAATCACTACAGTGTATATCCCTTAAATGTTACCCACTTCGTCTAGTATATTTACCCAGAGCTCCTTTTTGTTCTCTTTCATCTGAGCAGGCTCATTTCACTGTGTAGGCCGCGGAGGCGTCTGACTTGCTATGTAGCTCAGCCTTTGCCTTGAATTTGTGATCCTCCTGGCTCCGCCTCCCTGCCACCCGGTTTCCATGGCAGTGTCTGCACTGTATTGTAATGGTTGACATGATTCCTTTTCAATGTAAAGCTAGTGGTGGCTTTAAAATTATGTGTGTTAGTTGCTCTCTTAACTCAGCTAACACCCAAATAATTGAGACTGGACTGTGTTATTTATTCAGCAATCTTTACAGCACAGTACTGAGCATTCACTACTATTTTCAAGTTCTCTAAGCTAGTCTGGCCTTCCACTTCACCAAAATCCCCAAGATACTTGGATTTTACGGCTTTCTCTGCTTCAGCTGCTTTCTCGTGTCGCCTGGACCTCTGCTCATGGCTCAGTCCCCATTTCTTCTTTCTTTTCTCCTCCCCTGGCTAGCAGGAAGCCCAGCCCTATTCTCTCCCCTGCTCAGCCATTTGCTGTCAAGCTTTTTTATTGACATATTAGGGAGCAGTGTTTACACAACATTGAGACTGGCAAGAATTGCAACCAGATATGGGGAGGGGCGCGCACAGAAATCAGCATTTGAATCCTTACACGGTACACAATAACATTAGGCCTACAATGTACGGTTGTGACTTGAAGGTAAGGATTGTGTCTCAGTCAGTTTTGTGTTCTCATTGCCGGGCCCACAATAGGTAATCAATAAAAGTATGTGTAGCATAGAAAATGTGTGTTTTTTTTCCTTAATTGTTTTTATTATTCCTATTGTGTATATGTGTGTGCACACGTGTGTGTGTGCAAGTATATATACACATAATCACTTGGACTCATACACAGAATATTTGTGGAGGTTAGAGAAGAACTTCTAAGAATTGGTTCTTTCCTTGTATTATGTGGTCCCAGGGAATTGAATTCAGGTCATCAGCCTTAGTAGCATGCACCTTTATCTGCTAAGCCATTTACTGCCTCCATTTTTTTAAAATCTTAAAAAATTAAAAAAAAAAACAAAAACCTTTTATGTGATGAGCATTTTGCTCTTCTGTAGTTTTGTTCCTCATGTGCTTATAGTGCCAGCATAGATCAGAAGAGGGCGCTGGAACCCTTGAGGACGGAGTTACAGATGACTGTAAGCCATCTTGTGGTGCTGGGAAACAAACCTGGTGCCCTGCAAGAGCAATACGTGCTCCTAACTGCTGACCTGCCTCTCCAGCCGTACTCTTCATTTATTGGGCACTAGATATTTTACCTTGGTGAACATTGACTATTAGTAACTTTGAGGTAGATTTTATGATGAACGTTTATGGATGATGAAATAGTCATTCAGCAAGCTTTATGTTTTTCGGAAGGTCTTTTATCAGTCAGCTCTCTCCTCTTTGTGTCATAGTGAAGCACTTATTTCTAGTCATGTGCGTGAGGGTTTGCTTTGCCTGAAGGAGTGACCTGCATCAGGAGCATCTGTGTGAGAGCTGAGCCATGTGCTAGTTCTCAAAGATCTGGTGCTGAAGTCCAGTACGTTGCAGAGGTAGTTGAGGTAGTGGTTGAAAGTACAGCTACAGAGAAAGCTGACTGTCAAGCCCTGCCACCTTTTCAGAGAGAAGCGGTGGCAGCTTTGATGACCGTATGGGAACCTGGGTGCTCTTTTTTTACCCATTAACTCCTGATGCTGCTTCTTCCCCATCTAGTGCTGAACCTTCCAGATGTATTTGGGCTGGTCGTCCTTCCATTGGAGCTGAAGCTACGCATCTTCCGACTTTTGGATGTTCATTCTGTCCTGGCTCTGTCTGCAGTCTGTCATGACCTCCTTATCGCATCCAATGACCCACTGCTATGGAGATGTTTGTATCTGCGGGATTTTCGAGGTGATTTACATAATGACATGTTGATGGGAGAAAGGCTCTTTGTCACATTGTTGCTATGATGTTACTCAGATGGCTAAAGTTTTGAGTGTAGGTTTGTCCCCTGCTGTTTTGTTTTGATCTACAGCTTGTTAAGGAGAAGCTTTTGAGTGAAGAAGCTCTAGGCTTTCTAGTGTCAGCCTGTGCCACTAACACTTTCTCCACTCTTAATATTTTTTGCACAATAAACCAATAAGCTGTCATGTCAGGATATAAAGTAGAAGACAGGTTTATTCCTTCCCAAAGAATGTTTTCAGTCTGTGGCTTAAATGAAGGGCACTTCCACCCACTGCCTCGAGGGACCAGTGTCCTCTTCAATGTGCTACTTGGATGCTTTGTCTGCAGCGTCACATTTGTGACTGGGTGGTCATCGCAGCAGGGATGGGACGTTAGACCTTGTGCACCATGATTTCCAGACCAAAGCCAAAAAGAGCCTGACTGTGAACGTCCCTAGAAGAGCCTGACTATGAGCTGCTTTCTGCCAGTACTGACGTGCCAGTGATTTTGAAGCTGTTGTTTTGACTGTAGGGTGGGTCATGAAATAGACTCAATGCATCAGTTTATAAAACAGGAAAAGAAAACAAAAGCACAGTAGAAAAACAGGAGTGAACTCTATCAAGTTGGTATTTACTGCACTGCACACACTTGCTGTGTGTTTCCTGTCAAAAACACTTCAGTGAAAATGTGAACGTGCTGATAACATACTACCTTAGCTGTGGAAATCCAGTGGGTAAATCCCTCCCCTTAATAGAATATCATGGAGTCATTTCAAGTCTTAAAACTGGGGTTACTTTTTTAAAAGTGAATGACCTTGAGCCTTCCTTTTCTTCCTTGGTTCCTAAGGTCCTCTAAAGTTAGTCTGGGTTACAGAGTAAAACTTTGGGTTACAGAAAGAAAAAAAAAAATCAGACAAGTCATTAAAAACAAAGCAAAAACCCCCATAGTGATCAGCATACGTTCAACAGCTGACAAGAAAAAGCCGGCTAGAGTGTAAACTTTATGGGGTGGATGTCCTCTCCCTGTGCATCTGCCTGCCACTGTGGGGCACAGCCCGGCAGTAAGCTGAGTATGTGTAAAAGTTGTTTGGGAGCTAGAGCAGTAGCTCCCAACCTTCCTAACGCTGCGATCCTTCAACACAGTTCCTCATGCTGTGGTGACCGTCAACCTTAAAATTATTTTTGTTACTGCTTCATAACTGTAATTTTGCTACTGTCATGAGTCATCATATAAAAATCTGTGCTTCCCAATGGTCTTAGGGGACTTCCATGAAACAGTTGTTCAACCCCCAAAGGGATCATGACCCACAGATTGAGAATCGCTTTTATAAACTTCCTTAGCCAGCTTATAACTTTCAGAGAAGATATGGCCAGCTTCTTCCCGAACTCCTCATTAGGCTTGAAGTTGACTGAATTTTTTTTCTCATTTCATGTATTTTAAGTGCATTTAAAACAGTTGTGTGTATGGTCATACTCTTGGTGATCAAGTATGTAACCCACCTACAGAAGAGAACTTGGTCAGCTTGACTTCAGCAATGAGCGTGGACTGTAATCCAGATACATAAGAGACACTGTTGGGCCAGGTCATGTACCTCAAGACACAGCTTTGAAGCAGGGGCACATCTGCATGAGCCTGTGGCAGAAGACACGGGTCACTGCCTGAGTCCTCAGGTCATGACAAGGCAGTGATGAGCACTTGACTTACTCAGGAGAGTAGTGATGTGCAGTGTGTGCCTGCAAGTGCCTCATGTTCTGCTCTGTTAAGTACTGGGTGCGTGAACAGTCCTTCAATCTTTACATTTTGTTTCCCTCCACAGATGGTGCTGTCAGAGGTCCAGACACAGATTGGAAAGAAGTAGGTATTTTTAAATACGAAGACTAATGTTTATGACTCAAATACCTAGCGAGTGAGTAGTGAAAGGCATGTTTTCCCATTTAGTGTGATGTGATGAAATCAATTAAAGTTAAAGTTATTGTTAAATACTGCTAATGAAAATGTTTCAACTTTAGGCTTAGTCCTTGTTTTCTTATAACTACAAAGTGTATTAAAATGTTTTTCATTGAAATATAGTAAGGCTTATTTTTCTTGCAGAAAAATAACTTTTGACATCGTGTTTGGGTAATCTAAAGCTGTTAGATAGTTAGCATAGTGCATTGTGAAAAGAATAAGGTGCATGATTCTATTTGTAGATTGTGACAGTAAAAACCACTGTTAGGCCCAAAGAAGGACTGATGAAAGATAATTGAATGAAAGTCCTCAGTTGCTTGCAGAATATACAATATTGTTCTTGAGTGTATGTCCTGCCCTTTAAAATTGCCACTTGCTTGATGCTTTAAATTGAAATCCAGTAGGGATGAAAAACATGAGATTGCCTATAGTACCTGAATGTTATTTGTAGCATGATGTTTTCAACAAATACTTAAATTGCACGTACAAAAGGCTCACTTAAGCTTATGTCAGCCATGGAGCACTAGATTGCACTCGTAAAAATACATGCCACTGAGCCATCCTTTGTTTGGACTTACTGATACCTCACATTAGATGGTCACTCTTTGGCCATATGCTCACTCGACCCCGCGTCTGGCGCTAAGGCTCTTGATGTGGTAGAAGCCCAGGACCATTCTATGGTGTGTCTGCCTTGCTTGCCTACCCTGTGGGAAGGAAGGGTGCGGTGAACAGCTTAGAGATTGGGCATTACCTCCACCACTCACTGTATCTTGTCTCCTTCCTTTTTCTGCAGTTGTATAGGAAGAGGCACATACAAAGAAAAGAGGCTTCGAGTTTGCGATATGAGATACTCCTGCCGCCGAATTCCCCCCATACCCCATTCTGTCCCATTCCTGTCTACACCAGGGCCTACCTTCCCACCACGCTGCTTCCTCCAGGAATCATTGGTGGTGAATACGATGAGAGGCCAATACTGCCCAGTGTTGGGAACCCGGTCACCTCACTCATCGTAAGGCCTGGGGAGTTACCTGCCTATTTTCCTCCACTCAGACCACATTTTGATCCTGTGGGCCCACTTCCAGGGCCTAACCCCCTCTTGCCAGGAAGAGGTGGCCCCAACAACAGACTTCCCTTCAGACCCAGCAGGGGGGGTAGGTCAACTGACAGCCGGCTACCATTCATGTGACCAGTTTGGAGACTGTACTGAAACCATGGATGCTATTTCCTTGGATGCTGAGCTCTACTGTCAGTTTCTGATTCTGAAGGCACCAAGCACAAGGTTGCTCAAAGCTGGGTTAGCTTTGGGAATAGGTGACTGCTGGTCTCCCCGCTCTGGAGTCACCTCTGAGATGGAGCTTATGGTACTGATAATGTTCTGTGCTAAATTAATAAAAGTAAAAGTTAATGGTGGTCTTGACTTTTCAGTAAAGACACAGTTAGTAGTCACACCTTATGAAAACTATCAGGGTACTTCTTAGTGTGAGGGGATGATTGAGCACAGGAAATGTCTGGTTTTGGTTCTCAGCAGGGCTCATTTGGTGAAAGCTCAGGTGATGTCATGATAAAAACTGAGCTGGTCTGCTTGAACTTGGAAGCGGATCCACCCCTTTCCTTTCTTAGCAGCATTCCTGGATTCTACGAGGAACTTTTGGGGCTTGGAAGACCTTTGGCCTGACTCATAACCATGAGGCCCCCCCCCCCCCCCCCGTTATGCCTTGTTGTCTGGGGTGGTAAGTCTTAACAGTGGTAAAGGTACTTGCCGTCAGGTACTTGTTCTTTAAGGAGAGCTCCCTCTGACTAAGAGAACGTTGTGTGTTTAAGACTTAAAATACTCAAAATTCAACATTTATTTATTCTACAACAAGAAAAAGCCCAAACACAAATGAATTACACAAATAACTATAGGAACATGCTGTAGTGACATTTAAATTGGAACTGCTGCACAGGAATAAAATGCTGTTAGCATCTGCAGGAAATAGGAATAGTGCCAATGTCTTCCTGTTTTTAAAAACCTGTTTTGCATACTAGGAAATGGCTTGAAATATGTGCTGCAGGAATATTTTGAGTCCTGTGTGCCAGTGAGAATTTGCTACATGTGTGTTTTGAGTCTTTGTATCACAGTGAAGAAACTTCAGTCTGATATATCTAGAGACCATGTGACCTTTAACACAGAAGAGGATTTGGGCTACTTACGTTCCTTTGATCTATAGGACAGTCTTAATGTCCACTGTATTCCACAGGGTTCATTTGGGTGTGGCTAACGGGGCCACCCTGAAGTTTTGATTGATCTAGATTCTACCAAAACATGTCTTTGTGGCTAGATGCTAAGTTGCCTCGTGTGTGTATGTGTGTGTGTGTCTGCGCTTGTGCATACGTGCATGAATAGGCATGGGAAACAGTGAAGACCAGAGCACCAAATACAAATTTTCAGAACACAGTCATTTCCAAATGGCCCATGGGAAGCCCCTGATGGTGCTGGTGTCCAGCCTCACTGGAGATAACTGGCAGATGTTGCAAGTCTTGAGTTAAAGATAATTGGCAGAGTGCTCTAAACCTAAACTTAGGCACCTCTCAAAATTTTTATTAAGGAGTCCTCAAGGCATTTCCTCTTGTCTAGCAGCTAATGTTCTCTTCAGAAGCTTAGAAAGTCTTGCATCCTTGTCATTAGGCTTTTGAGTTTTTATGTATTGCTGATGACATAGTGAAATCATGGCTTGGCAGCAGCTTGTTGGCAACATGGCTTTATGATGTCATCTCCATGCATTGTAATGGGAGCAGGACAGCCTAGAAGCCCATGGCAAGTGCCTAAGAATGGCAGCCTTACGTCTTTTTCAGCCCCTAGGTCTCCGATAGTCACTTTTTAGTAATGGGATCTTGATTTCTCCTCCCCTTACCACTATAAACGGAAAATGCCCAAATTTCACTGCTGGTAATTCAGTCTTGGGAAGAACCCTTTCCGGCTTGTGGCTCCCTGTGTGAAATCCTGAATTCTGTAGCTCTGCTCTTAGTTCTCAGTTGCTGAGGCCACTGCTTCATAGCTCCATAATTCTTCCTGGGTGGAGCTGGATGTTCCTTCTCTTTCTTTTGTTCAGAGTTTGTCCTAAGGTCTGTTTTCTTCCTATCTGTGTATTTGAGCCTTGGAGAAGAGTTGGGCAGGTCTCTGCTGGGCCCTAGTGCTGGGAAAGGCTTTATATGGGTAAGGGTATTACAGTGTGCTAGGCAAGTCATGTAAAGACGTGTGGACACATTTGTCTCACTTGGCCCGGAGGTGCTCTGATAGGCTGACCAGCGAGCGGTTGAGCCCTTAGGCTCTACCTGTCTCTACGTCCCCAGTGTTGAGATTACAAGTGCTTATCACCTTGCCCAGCTTTTCAGCCCTAGTGCAGCTCGTCGTGCGTGGACTGCAGTTAACTGGGTGAAATGCATCTCTCCAGCCCTTGAGGATTTTTACTGACGCTGACTTGTTTTCTTCACTGGGAATCCCAAGTGAGTTGTAACACTCACTTCTGATATTCCAACATAAAATATAGTGTCGGGTGTAGAAAGTGTAAGTTCTTGAGACTCGATGAAAAGCTGTGGGTGTTTTTGGTCTCTAGGTTTGCCAGGTAGATCTGACTATGAAGCCTGGCTGTGCATATTTTACCAATCTGGGTTTTGTGGGAACAGAGAGTCTCTGTGCCTTTATGCTCCTAAATGGACCAATTTGGTTTGCTTGTCACCCATCCTTCCCATTTGTCTTCTGTCAAGTCCGAAGTGCTGCCTCCTATTAAAGTCTAAATATTAAACAGTTTAATTTAATCAGCTATCTGGGTTTTGGATGGCATCTGACACTTACCAGCTTAGTTGTACCAGCTGGCTTGGCTCTGGGATTAAGAAACTAGAGACACGTGTGCAAGGGCTCTTGCAGACAATGGGCTGGTCCCCATGAGAATCATGTTACCACGTGTATGTGCAAGGCTGGCTTAACCAGCTCCTGGGACTAACCTGCAGCCATTCACCACTTCTGAATGAGCCACCAAGCTGCTTCATGAAGCTGAACAAAGCATAAGAGGTTGGCCTGCTGCTGGGAGCTGGTGCACACTGTCCGGGGACTTGTTTACAAAGTGGAGTCTGCAAAGCTCTCATGTAGAAGGCCACTTCCGTTCCTGGGTCTGGGCCCTTTGCAATACTGAGTGTCAGCAGCACGGTCCTGGAGTGACCACTGCAACCACCCATGCTGGCCTGGGCAACTCCCTGGCCTCCAGGAAGTTGTGAGCTCCAGGAGTATGCTCCCCAGGGGTTAGTGTCTCCATCTCATTCTGTCTCCCTTCAGTGCAGAGGATGACTTTGGAGGGTTAAACCAGCGGGGTGGGAGGGAAAAGGGGAGAGGGAGGAGAGAAATTGCCATGATTACTGTTGTTAGCAATTTCCTGTTTTCTCTTTTTACTGATCTTTCCATTGGTTTAATTTCAGGTAAGTGACTTCCTCATCTGATAGGCTCAGGAAAACATCCCTTTTCCAATCTTAATCTGTCAGAAACATCCTTTAGTTTCCTAACTTTCTAGGAGAACAACCTAAAGAGTCCTGAGTATCTAACTGCCGCTGAGCAGCTGCTCCAAGCTCCTGTGCCAGATCCCAGATGCACAGCCAGCCTGCTTCCCTGGTCCTTTCTCAAATACTCACATGGGAGCTTCGTGGAGGACGTGGCTATTCAGCTACATCCAGTTTTCAGCTGTCACGTCTTTTTCCTGGGGGGGGGGATAGAACTGACTGCATCCTAAGAGTGGACGCAGCAACCCAGAAGCCTTGGGGAACTAAGACAAGAGAAATTGTGTGGATATTCTGTGCCTTGAAAGCTGACTGCACACCAGCCAAAGGTCATCCAGCAGCAGCTGACTGTGTTGACCAGCAGGTCTGGGGGGGTCGGGAGGAAGCTCGCTGTGGGCTGTTTTAAGGTGTTCTTTGGGGCTGGGTTTGCAAGTTCCTTGTTCATTGTGCCCACATTGAATGGGTTATTGTATTTCAGCTACATGAAGTCAGCTTGGAGGAAAAATGCTATTGTTTGGGTCAAAGCTGTAAAAGAGCAAAACCCAGTAAGGATAACCTTTCAGAATCTATTTATGTGACTCCCTCCTTTCCTTTTGACCTTTTCCACCTCTAAATGTCACAGTTATTGAAGGTTAAGGTTTTGGGAGCAACATGTACTAGCCTATGGGGGGAAAAACAATCCTTTGGAAAGAGATGTGGCTTCTATGGAACCTGTATATACCCTTGGGCTCTGTTTTCATTCCCAGGGTAGTTGGAAATTAGTTAAAAGTGCTGGCTACAGTCTAGTGTTACACCGTGGATCTAGACATGCATGCATGGTTATAAAAATCAGGATGCCTGGCCTGATTTAGACTTTGAAAGGAGTTTGTGCTACTGTCGTTGGATCCTGGAGGGATGTCATTGAATGCTGAGACACTTTTAGGGACAGAATGTATGTGAGAACATTTTGGCCAAACGGCCATTTATGGAGCCACTGGGTGTGTCCATCAAAGGGGCAGGTCCCTCCCTGCCCTGCTTCAGAATGGCTTCCAGAACACTCAGGCTGATGCAGCTGCGGCTCTGAGCCCTCAAACTACACATTTCATCGCCCATCGTCTGACGAAAGCTTCCTCTGCCTTCATAACCAGTTCTGTCCAGGGCCATGGCCCACACTTTGAGACACTTCCTGCTGCCAGTCGCCACTCCACTGCGTGCCAGGAGCTGTGTTTTATTATTGAGACATAGGTGAGGCTGCTGTGAGAGTGATGGCTGCCAACTGTGTTCTCTGTGTTCTTAACCACCTAAAGCCTGGCTTGGGATGCGGGCCTCAAGCCCTCCTCTTCCCTCACTGGGGAGGCGGGAGTTGAGAATGCACTGACAGTTGTGCCATGTGTCTCACCATGCGCTGGGTCATCCCTGCCTCAAGAAGCATTCTGGAAGCTTCTGCCAGCGGCATTCTGTGGTAGAGGAGCAGCTGAGCCAATCGGGGAGATGCAGGCAGGATGAGTGTAGGTGAGCCCCAGGGACTGTCCCACACACACTGGATTCATGGAAATTAGAAATAAAAGAGGTTGGGCTTCCTTGGTACTGGGAGGGTACAAGACCTTCAGCAAGTTATGCCTAACTTCACAGCACAGCGTATTTTCTGTTGATTCTTACCAGTTCCAATTAGGCCTAAAGCCCTGCATCTCCAGCTCCAAATTATGGCCCCACTGGTCACTGGACCTACATGATCTTACGTCACAGCCACTACTTATCATTCCAAACCAAGGATATGGAAAGAGAGGCCAAGCAGGGCTTCTGAAATAACTCCGGTGAACTTGCTGTCAGTAGTTGACTTGACCATGAGGGAAGTAAAAGACAAGAAGGAAGAGGATGACTGTGAGGGCCAACTGGCTCTCTGCAGCCAGGGTCAAAGCTACCAGGGTCTGACGCTGAGCAGATCCCTGCTGGGAACCAACTTGAAGGTGCATTCTGCAGGACATGAGAGGGTCTTTACCCTTCGTTCTGCCGCTCCAGCCTGGGCTGGGAGGATGAAAAAGCAATGAATGCTTGCTTTCTGGATGCCGTGTTCAGGAGTGTAATCTCAGCATGTGGGAAGCTGGTTAATCAGGGGAATCGCTGTGAGTTTGAGACTGACGTGGGCCACATAAGTTCTAGGCCAGCCTGAGTTGCTGAATGAGACTGTTTCGAGAAGACAAACTCCGCCCGGAAACCACAGTGACTGCCCCTATGCTCCTGGACACCTGAGGATGCCTCAGATGATCACCAAGCAACCTGTGGAACTTGAACAGAAGCAGAAGCTGCCTCAGTTAACCACAGCCCCCCTCCCTCACACAGCACAGGGAAGGCACACCTCAGTAGCCAAGGGGGCTGTACAGAGAAATGCATACGTTCTGATGTCCTGGGTCTTCTGGGGGCCAGGAGGCTGCTTCAGGCACCTCCAATGTTTCTAGCACCAGGGACTTGGTGATGTGAGATCCTGGGAGGCAGTCTGGTACAAGGGAAGGAGCACAGCAAAGGGAATCAGGACCATTTGCCTAGTCCTGCAGCAAACATGTTAGTCATACCGGCTAGGCTGAAATGAGGTCGGAGTGGAACTTTTTTTTTTTTTTTTCCTGGAAAAAAATTCCAAAAGGCTTCAAAGTCTCCCAAAGAAAAAACCACATGCATTGCTTTTGAAGGCTGTCCCACCGGGAGACCTTCTGTAAATGGAGTGGTCTTACTGACACCTTTTTTCAGAGCAAGTAAAATGCTGAACCTGATTCCCATCACTGTGTCATCTTAGCCTGTGACAGGGAGCTGTCCACACACTCTGGCTTCCCATCTAGCCTTTAAGGAGGAAAAAGAACAGATTCTCTGTGGGGTCAGAGAGGCACAGTCCTCCCGTGACCTTCTCCCCAGGGAGTGCTGCCTCTCTCTGGATTCCTGCTGTTGGCTGTAGGCTTGGGTGGCATTATGTGGGTGTCCTTTTGTTCTGTTCTGGAAAAGGCCCCACTTATTGCATAGGGTCTGTCTTCTTTCTGTTGACATCAAGGTCCCTGTGAGGGCCAGCTGTGTCGGGGGCCTTTGTCAGCCCACTCCCAGCAAGGCTGGCACTAGCTTGCTTTAGGTGAGTAAGTGGGATCCCAGGCTGGCCTTCCCCACTTCTGTTTGCAAAAACACCATTAAAAAAGTATTGCCTCTTGTGTTGCTGAGGTCCGACTACAATGTACGCATTTGATGGAGGTGAGTCAAGGCCTAGAAGGGGGCCTCTGCCCAAAGGCAAGCAGAATACTAATAATAATGCAAAACAAACAAACAAACAAACAAAAAAAAAACCAAGCCACATAGACATCTCACTTGGAACTGGCGGCAGGGGGAGCAAGCATATGGTGGGTGTAGTGATGCTTTGTCTGTCTGGAAGGCCCGTGTTGAGGAACCTAGGGGCTCCTAAGGCTACTGATGAGTCAGACAGCATTGAAATTGTCATGGTCAAGGAAATGAGAATGCATGTAGACCACCAGTTCCCAGGTCAGAGGCATGTAGGAAGCATGTTTCCACCAGGAAGCAAGGCTGAGAAGGAGGGACCCAGAGAAAGGCTCCAGGCATTGAGTCTTCCTGCCCTCCAGCCTGGGTTGGTTGTTGCTAGTCAGAGAAGAGGCTGGCAAAGGACTTCCTCAGGTTGCGGATGGTCTCAGCCTTGGCCTCATCTTCACTTGGGGTCCCACGATGGGAGGCATCTGACGTGCTGAGGCTGTTAGTCAGGGACTGAGATTTGCTGAAACAGAAAGTAAGGGGTTGGGAATGGTCACGGCTGGAACCCCCATGGAAATGAATCTGGGGCTGGCCTGCAGCCTGCTGGCTGAGCCTAGCCATCAAAGGATGGTGAGGCCAGAACTCAGGCATCACTGTGTGGTGTGTACACGATACTAGCCCAGAATTGGCAAGGTGGGAGGCACTGCCCTCATTTTCTTAGGTATAGAGACTAGGGTTCCTACAGGCAAGTATTTGGCTGTGGTAGGCCTTCAAGCAAGAAGTAGAGTGCATGCACTGCTTACATTTCCCTCCATCCCAGGCTGCTCTGTAACATGTGGGGCTGTGCTAGCCACAGTGGGCTAGACCAGGCTCCAGTGGTTCTGACAGAGTTCCCAGCGTTAGCCGAGAAATCTGGCAGTCCCTGTTCTAGACCCCTTGTCTCTGTTGAGGGATTGCCCAGATCAGAGAGGCCCACAGGCATGTCTGTGGAGGACTGCCATGGTTGTTAATTGACGTAGGGTGGTCCAGCTGCTGGATGCAGCACCATTCCCTGGACAGGTGGTTTGGGGCTGTGTGAGAAAGCTGGCAAAGCATGAGTCAGTGAGGAAGTCAGCAAATGGCATTTTCCCATAATTCCTGTTTCAACTTCCTTTTTGAGTTCCTTTCTTGGTTCTTTTCAGTGATGAACTGTGACCTGAAGGCTAAAACAAAGCCTCTTCTCCCCTAAGTTGTTTAGAAAATGGTTTTTTTTTTTTTAAGATTTTATTTGTATTTTCTCAGCACGGGTGTTTTGCCTGCATGTATCTGTGTGTGTCACGTGGATGTAGTGCCCACAGGGGCCAGAATGGAATTACAGACAGTTTTTGGCCACTAAGTGGGTACTGGGAATGGAACCCTGGTCCTCTGGGAGAGTTCTCTTAACCGGTGCTCTTAACCACTGAGCCATCCCTCCAGCCCCTTCTAAAACTGCCTTTTGCCAGAGTATTTTATCACAGCAACAGGAGGGAAACTAGAACAGCCAGGAAAGTTTTTCTTCAGCCGCATAAATTTGGGTTTGTTTGATACATAGCAACTGATGACTGATCCAGGGACATGGAGGGGCCTAATAATCTGTACTCTCAAATTGCTGGTCCCTGCTACACCTACACAAATGCCACCCTAATAGGACCACTTCCCTGTAGTTGAATCCCAGGCAAGGTCTTGTTGGGTTCTTTATCTATAACTTAGTTCCTGGGCTTGAATCAGTTTATTTCTGGACACACTCCATCTCTATACTCTTTTCCGACTGTCAAACACTTACTTGAGGTGTGGGTGAGGTGATGCTGGCTTTGGGGGCTCTTCACCCTGCTGGGAGGTGCTGCGGCCCTGCGCAGGTGGCCGGGGATGTGAGCTGAAGCTGGCACTTGGCTTGGAAGCCTGGTTTGGAGAACTGCCACCAGATGCCCGGGCTAGCTGTGGAGAGCCTGGTGACCTTTGCTGCTGTGGAGATCCTGACTGGGGACTCACAGGCTGCTGGCCTTGTGGGGAGAGCCTCTGTTGGGATGGACTTCGAGATCTGGGAGGCTGAGGTGACTGAGCCTGACGAGGACCCCCTACAAGCCAAAGAAAGAGTTAGAGTCAAAACCAAAAGAAAGAGTTAAAGTTCATTTTGTTTGAGGAATAATGTGGCTGTGCACTAAGCACATGTTTATAGAAATATGTTGTTTATAACTGAAAACAACAGAGATGCCAGATCTCAGGGAGGTGGTTAGGAACATCAAGATGGCTGGAGACATAGTTGAGTAGATAGAGTGCTTGTCTAGGATGCTGGAACCCTGTAATTGACTCCCAGCGTGGTTAGGCATGGAGGTGCATGCTGGGAGTCCCAGGATTCAGGAGGCGGAGACAAGATCAAGAGTTCAATGTCATCATTGATGATGTTGAGAGTTCAAAGCCAGTCTGGATTACTTAAGACCCTGTGCCAAAAAACAAACAAACAAACAAACAAACAAAAAGCCGCTGATTTTCACACGTTGTGTTGGGGTAACATTGACCGACCTGTTAACAGTATGTGCCTAGGCTACACCATTAAACAGAAAGAGAAAAGGCAGTTTTATAAGATAACATGGATTTGGTTTTTTTTTGTTTTAGTGCTAATGTGTATAGCCATGCAATAAAGAAACACTGGAAAGCTGCACATTAGAAGAGGCAGGCCTCACACTCTAATGTATGGATGGATTTGTGGGGCAATTGTGTCAGTATAGGGATTTGGCATGCTGTTATAGATAGAAACAGGCTTTCTTTTTTTTTCTTTTTTTAAACTTTTAAAAAATGATTACAATTTATTCAGATTACAACCTGATGGTTATCCCCTAGACCTCTGACAGAAGGTACCTCCTCCCCCCACCATATGGACCACAGCCTATCAGGTCCCATCCAGATAGCCCTCTTTCCCTTCCTCTGTGTGCCCAACCAAGGGGAAGTGATCACATTGGGGGTACCAGAGTTCATGTCAGAGGCTGTCCCTGCTGCCCCTACAACTGTGGGGAATGAGCTATCCATTGGCTAGATCTTAACAGGGGTCTAGGTTCACTGCATATCCTTGGGGGCAACAAAACATGTTTTCTTAAACTCAAATGTTGATACCCTAACCCTCAATGCGAACATATTTGGGTCTTTAAGGAGTAATATAATTAAGGTAAAAGGTCATACGGTGAGGGTTTGGTTCAATAGGGTTGGAGTCTTATATGAAAAGGAAGAAGTAATTCTGAAAGCGTATGGAGTCAAGCATAGTGACGCACACCTGTAACCCCAGCACTTAGGAAGTCGAGGTAGGAGGACTGTGGCAAGTTTGAGGCCAGCTTTGGCTATACAGGAAATTCAGTCCAGTCTGTGTTTAGAGTGAGACACGATCAAATACAAAGACTTAATTCCCACTTGGTGTAAGACATAGTTCTCACTCTCCTTCTAAAAAGAGTAAACATAAGGAAAACACCAATGGGTTCTTATCACTGTGGAAATGAAGAAGGGAAGAGCAGAGCCTAGGGCAAATGGCAAGACCCTCTGTCACCAAGGGGGCGTCCCCTACTAACCACCAGGGGGTGCTAGGTAGGAAAATAGGTTGAGTGCTTTCCAGAGAGGCTAAAAATTGACTAAAAGTGGGGGGTAAGAGACAAGATAAAATCCAGATGTTTAGGTAAAAGCTTTATGATTTTTGTATGCTGACTACTTTTTTTTTTTTTTTTCTCAACCAAGTGCAAGTCGTTCAAAACATCCTTTTTCTTCTCCTTTCATCTTAAGCTTGCCACCCCCACACTGGGGTTGATACAGTCTTGGAGAGTCTGTGTCCTAGTTGAATAATTTATTAACTATTTCTTGTGTTTCTATTTTACCAATGGGATACATCAAGAGACACTTTGGTTATTTCTTACAGCTTTTTGGCAAAGCAAACAACTTAGTACTTTTTATTTGATCTACTCCCCCCACCCTGATGTGTGTGTGTGTGTGTGTATGTGTGTGTGTGTGTGTGTGTGTGTGTGTATGAATGATTTTCCTAAGCCCAAAATTGACCCTAAAAAGATGAAGTTTACAAAAGGAAAATTTGATGTTCTTGAGTTTGAAAATAAGTTCACAACAAGTTAATAATGTGATCCTGTTATTTATAGAAGTTGGTGAAAATATTTTAGAATCAGCCCTGTTATATTTATTTGGTCTGAATGTTAATTCACTGTTTCCTTTAATTACCTTAGTTGGTTTTCAGTTGATTATTTTTCAACTCATTCACATGATGTTTAGCCACATGTTCCTTAAAATAATTTCCCTATCAAGCATGCTTTTCCTCTGGGCCAGAGAGGGGATCAGAACACACTAGTGCCATTCAAAGTGGTTTTAAAGAGTCAGTCCCAAGCAGACTGGGAAAGGAGGGAGCAGGGCCGGGGGCTTGGTAGGGTGGTGAATACAGAGTTTGGGATCATTTGTATCTATGGCGGTATTGTCAGGAGGGAGGGGAGAAGGGCTGTGTAGGTCAGAGGGTTGTTAATGACAACCATGAAAAAGCCATCTGTCAATTAGAATTGCTGGCAAGAGAGCAGGTATTAATAGTAAGCCGTGTAATTGTCATTAATCACAAACTACTAGTGAACACTGGACTCCTCTAAATAACGCCCCGTTGTTGGACCCCTTTCTAACGCCATCAACAATACCCTATAGACATGGAAGCTGTTATTCCCTCCAATGTCACTGTGGACACTGAGGTTTAAAGTCGTGTTGCCATGTACCTAAAACGGAAAGGTGGCAAGACTGGACCTGGCTGGAGTGCATACACATCTCCAGGAGAACACTAACTGGCCTCAGTGATGCTCTTCATCTCCACATCTTCAGCTCCAGGATTTTTAAAATATAGTTTATTAATTTATTTCATATTACATCTCAATTGTTATCCCATCCCTTGTATCCTCCCATTCCTCCCTCCCTCCCATTTTCCCCTTACTCCCTTCCCCTAGGTCTGTGACTGAGGGGGACCTCCTCCCCCTGTATATGCTCATAGGATATCAAGGATATCATAGGATACCAAGTCTCTTCTTGGTAGCCTGCTATCCTTCCTCTGAGTGCCACAAGGCCTCCAGGGGACGTGGTCAAATATGGGGCACTAGAGTTTGTGTGAAAGTCAGACCCCACTCTCCACTCAACTGTGGAGAATGTCCTGCCCATTGGCTGGATCTGCGTAGAGATTCAAAGTTTATTGCATGTATTGTCCTTGGCTAGTGCCATAGTTTGCAGCTCCAGGATTTTAAGTACACTGCCACATCCAAGCTTGGTTTTTGTTTTTGTTTTTAATATAGGCATACACCTATAGAGATCAAAGTCATGTCCTCATGCACTTACCGACTCAGCTGTCTCTCCCCAGCCTCCCACTCCCTTTTTTTAAGACAGGATGTCACCTGTAGCCCAGGCTAGCCTGGCAATGAACTCACTTGGTAGCCCCAGGCTAGCCCCAAACTCAAAGCAATGCTCTTGCCTCAGCTTCTTTCATGCTGGGATTACAGATGTGGTTTGCCTTGTTTGTTATATTGTGAGAAGACTGACCACACATACTGAGAATTAAAAATGCCACCTATCTCATATTTTAACCCATGGTTCAATGTAATTTTGATTACTGTTTATACATTTGGAGTATATTGGGGGCAGCCAATTTCAAAGTCATTTATGTGAGGAATTTTAAGCTAATCTGGAGGGTTATGTTAAATAAATATGGTAATGGGGGAAGGAAAGAAGGTGAGAGAGAAGGCTGAAAGGGATGGAGGAAGGAGGAGGGAGCTGCTTTCCCTAGAGCTGTGGAAGTGGAAGCCATCTGGTACCCAAGGCCCATTTCCCCCAAGAAGCAACTAATCTGTCGCTTGAATAGATGTGACTAGAAAGTTCAGGGCAGGATGGAAATGCCTTGTGTCAAGATTGCAAGATCTCCCGCCTTGGCGTCTCCGTGCCAAGCTGGCCCAGTGCAGCCAGGCTGAGTGCACTGATGGCGCTGCAAGGGACACGCTTGCCTGGTGCTCCTCTTGAGCCCATGTGTGGGAAACCCTCCACAGCTCACCTTTCCTCCAGCAAGCCGTCAGCTAGTCTCATGAGTTCTCTTCCTCTTGTCGTCCACCTCCATACCCACCCTCTAAGAAGTGGTGGCTCTGTGTTTTGTTTTGTTTTGTTTTTTGAGACAGGGTCTCTCTGTGTAGCCTTGACTGTCCTGGACTCACTTTGTAGACCAGGCTGGCCTCGAACTCACAGCGATCCGCCTGCCTCTGCCTCCCGAGTGCTGGGATTAAAGGCGTGTGCCACCATGCCCAGCTAAAGTGGCGGCTCTTTTGGAATGGCGCAAGGATGGTTTTGAGGAAGAATGCCAGCAGCGGCTGAGGGCGTAACGTTCCAGCCTTCTCTTCTCTCTTTTTCGCTCTAGCTGATTGGCTCACAAATGTATACCAAGGCACCACTAGGAGCTAGAAATAACATTTCCCAGAACGTTTGGAAGTCTAGGCTTGAGAAGCTGCTATCTTCTCATTGTGCCTTCTTGGGCAATTTCCTACTTGGGAAAAGGAGAACGCGGATGCTTCCTCTGCAAAACGACCAGGAGGATGAACATGGAAGGCTAGAAGGGAATAGCCCCAGCACGAGGCCCGGCATGCTAAATACTGAACCATCTTTCTGCTCTCTCTTCCCAGCTCCCTTCCTGACCCCAAGAGGACATGAGCCCTCCTCGGGTCCTCGTCCTGCTGATGGATGGATGGAAGTGTGCATCACCCAAGGATAAAGGATCAGGATGCATTGTCTTTCACAGCGGTTCTCAACCTCTGGGTTGCAGCCTCTTTAGGGCCGGGAGGGGGGGAGGTAAGGGACCCTTTCACAGGGGTCACCTAAGACCATCAGAAAACACAGATATTTACGTTATGATTCATAACAGTAGCATAAGCACAGTTATGAAGTAGCATAAAAAATCATTTTATGCTGGGGTGGGGGGCTGTCACCACAACATGAGGAACTGTATTGAAGGGGTGCAGCATTAGAAAGATTGGGACCCTCTGCACTAGACTGTGTCCAGCAACACATCCTTACTGATTTAGTTATTAATTAATTACTCTGTGTATATGTACACACCCTTGGGTGTGCAAGTGGAGGTCAGAGGACACTTAGTGTCTTTCTCTATTGCTTTTTACCTTAGACAGGTTAGGCAGTTTAGTGGTTCCCAGGTGTTTTAATGCTATGACTCTTATTTATTTATTTATTTATTTATTTATTTATTTATTTATTTATTTATTACACAATGTTCTGCCTCCATAATACACCAGTACATCAGGATACTAGATCTCATTATAGATGGTTGTGAGCCACCATGTGGTTGCTGGGAATTGAACTCAGGACCTTTGGAAGAACAGACAGTGCTCTTAACCGCTGAGCCATCTCTCCAGCCCCAACGCTACGGCTCTTTAATACAGTTCCTCATGTTGTGGTGACCTCCAACCATAAAAGTTATTTTGTTGCTACTTTTGTAACTGTCATTTTTCTACTTTTATGAATTGTAATACAGACGCCTGATATGCAGGATATCTGATGTGTGACACTGAATGGGCCATGACCCACAGGTTGAAAACCACTGCTACAGACTGTGTCTCTCACTGAACCTGCAGCCTGCCATGTCAGCTAGACCACATGGGCAGCCACCATGGTCCTTTCTTCCCCTGGTGCTTCAGTTTCCAGCATGTTTGGCTATGTCCAGCTTGTTTACACGGGTGCTGGGGATTTGAACTCAAGTCTTCCCTCATGCTTGCACAGCAGAAGAAGCACCTCCCAGTCCTCTGCACTGTGTTTTAATGTCCTCATGGGCACAATGTTTCTCTGTGTCTGTCCTGTGTCTTACCTTGTGGGGGTGGCCTTGGCTGTGGCTGTCCTAGCTGAGGTCCCAGCTGGCCTTGCCCTGGAGATTTTGCAGGTTTAATCTGAGGACCCTAGAGCAAGAGAAGAGAAAGAAAGCCCGTGGCTACAGCATTTCTAGGTGGAAGGCAAGGCCTTATATAGGTCTGTTTCCTTTTTTTTTTTTTTTAATCACTAATATAAAACCCATGACGCATGATTCTTCAGTGGACCTCATGATAGAGTTTCAGCATAGCCAAGGAGGATGCTGCAAATGTCCCCACCCTCCCCCCCAGCAGCCCCTTGAGTTTAACTACTATTCCTGTGTCTATGAAGAGTTGCGTTTCCATGGGATAAGCAGAGATTGGGGCTGGGGGAAGATTTGAAACATGCTCTCCCAGAAGGCTTGCAAGCTAGCAAAGTCTTTGAAGAGTGGTGCGGTAGTCCCTGGTGGGGCCTGTGCAGGGCAGGGGTGGGAGCTTGCTGGATTGGGGGATGGTGAAGCGGGAGACACAAGTGTCTCTATTGACTCGTGTCTTGGGAACGCAGGACATATGTGTTCATGTATTTCTGCACACACACAGATGCACACACCTAATGCTCAGGTTCAAGATGGAGATGCTGGGACGAACATTGCCGAAGTCTTACCAAAGACTGATGGAATGAATAGGAGCTTTCTTCCTGGGGGATGGAAGAGGGAAAGACCCCTCCAAGGTCTCTGTCAGCCTCTGTCCCTACCCCATTCTCCTACATGATGCCTGCCTGGGGTTATCTCCATTGGATCCTGAGGGTCTTCATTCCAGAGTGCCCCCCAATCTCTTTGGTTCTCAAGCAAGCCTTACCCAAGGTCTCAGGGGTGAGGGCACCGTGCCCCCTGGCACCAGGAGTTGGCTCATCTTGGAGACGACAAGGTCAGCTATTAACTGCTTGTCCTCTTCCACGTGTTCTCCAATCAGTGGCATTGAACTGTCCATGACCTAGGAGGAGGGAAAGGGGGGCGGAAGAACCCTGCGTTAAGCCGGCTTGGTCTGGCAGCTTTGTGTTCCAGCAGTGTTGACACTGGGCTCAATACGGAATGACCACCAGATGGCACTATCCTCCATGCAAAGGGCTCAGCGGGGTCCTTCCTGCCGTCTGGGCCCCCAGCAGACAGACATCCAGTTCTTTCCAGTTCTTTCCCCCGCCTCCCCCCCCCAACAGATTCCCTGGATTCAATTCAACTCAGCCTCCGCAAGCTGGAGTCCAAGCAACGTGACCAGGGTGGGGGAGCACGCGCTGACCTTTTCTATACTTTTCTTTGGGGCATTGGTCTCTGCCCCCTCATTTCCCACTCCACCTTCCTTCCAGGCTTGGGGCTGACCCCCCCTCCCTCTCTTCTGACCCAAAGTTAAGGATGTCCTCAGAGCTGGAAACTGGTGGGGGCTCAGGCATAACAACAACTCAAAGTTTGACACAGGCTGGAAGTGACCCACCCCCAGCAGGACACAGACCTAAAATGAAACTCATTCGCTGAGAACCAGGCTGGTCTTAAGGAAGAAGCGGTTGGAAGTCCTGGCAGGTCATGTTGGCCCGGTCTACTTTTGTAGTACATGGAGACACTAAGGCTCATAGATGAGAGCCGGTGTACCAGGTGGTCACCAGGTGCAGGCAGATGACTGTCTTAAGGGAACATATAATGTCTTGGTAGACCCGTGACAGAGCTGTGTTGGCCACCTCTCTCCTCTACTGCAAGGAATCCAGCTACGCCCTGTCACCTGCTTCACCCTGTTAAACCCTCTTTGCCCTTTGCCCAGCTCTGGGGCAACCAGACACTGTCATTGCCAGATCCAGTACCCAGCTGTCTCTGGCCACCCCTCACCTGGCTGACTCCTTATCCATCATCAAACAGTCAGCCCTTCCCGAAAGCCCTTTAGGGCCTCACAAATTCCCACGAGAGACCCTTTGTGCCCCGTGTCTTTGATGAGCTCACGTGACTGTCCCAATGGACAGCTTAGACCCAGAACTGTCATTTGCCCACCAAGTCAGGGTGGCCTGTGTCCCAGAGGAAGGGGAGGGGGGTGCCCCTGCGGTAAATAAGCCCTGCTCAGCATGGGAAGGGCCTGACACTACAGTTTCACTGAGCACTAATGATAAGTGGGACGCTATTCTAAGAACCATGTATCGATGAGCAGCACCTTGGCAGGGCTGGAGATG
The DNA here is from genome assembly GCA_907169655.1 of Acomys percivali. NCBI lineage: Eukaryota > Metazoa > Chordata > Mammalia > Rodentia > Muridae > Acomys > Acomys percivali. The sequence continues at coordinate 48,906,189 of OU015756.1, read as the reverse complement.
TGACTCGAGTGTTCACCTTGCGTGTGTGTGTGTGTGTGTGTTGGGGGGTTGGCTTTCACCCTGGCACCTCTAATTCCAGCATTCAGGAGGTGCAGGAGGGGCATCAGAAGTTCAAGGTTTTCTTACATACTGAATTTGAGGGCAGCTGGGGCTACATGGGACCCTGCCTCAAGCCAACAAATGTTCGAGGCAGGCCATATGACTATTATGGTTAGCCTCATCCGCGTGATGAGGAAACCAACTGGCAAGTTCTGCAGCAGCTGGAGCCTCCTGACCAAGCACTGGGCAGCTCTGTGTTAAGACTTCAAATGAGGTTGCCAAGGTTCCAGGCCTGTGTTGGGTGACTGACTTGCTTCGGGGTGAGGGTGGGGGTGGGGGTGGGGGGTGGGAGTGGGTGGTGGGGGCTGGGCATGGAGCCTCTTGTCTTCTCCAGGTCTATTTTTTCTGTCAACTGTAAACCAAGGGTTCAGGCAGCTGCTAAGACCCGTCCTGACTATGACTTTCAGGGGACTGTGAGTACAAGCACCCAGTGTGCCTCGGAAACCGAAAAGCAAACTAGGGTATGGGTATGATCTCAGAAGGCCCCCATAAACTGTCCTTACACGGCACTCTCTGGGGTCACAGGCAGTCTCCGGCTTGGCAGTCCCTAAAGTCCCTGCCTGGGCTTTGAGCACCCTGCCTGTCTGTAGCTCTTCTCTCCAGTCCAGCCCACCGCTCTCTGTCCTGGACGGTTCCCCACATCCTCTGCAGGGGAAAATGGCCACTGCAAGGAACCTGAGGTCAGGAACTGGGATCCCCACAGTGGATACAGCCAAAGGAAGTGGACTGTCACTCTCCCCAGGGAGACATTTTTTCCTAGTGAGCAACGTCATCCCTTGGGCCAGGTCAGAGAGGATGAGGCCTAGGCTGTTTCCCCTGAGCACCCTCACTGAACATGTATGCCACGCAAGTGTTTTTACACAGAACTGGTTGTGAGGCAGTATTTTCGGATCTCTGCTGCCTCTTTGCCCCTTACTGGGAAAAATACATTATATATTCCTAGGAGCAAGATCTCTCTCTCTCTTCTCTCTCTCTCTCTCTCTCTCTCTCTCTCTCTCTCTCTCTCTCTCTCTCTCTCTCTCTCTCTCTCTCTCTCTCTGAACCCACACCAAATCCAAAGGAAAACAATTCTTTAATGTTTCTGAGGATAAAAAAAATCTGAGAGCCCCCCCCCCCCCGCCGCCTTCTCTTCCTTCTCTCTCTTTTCTAAGATTTTTTTCTTAAAAGTTGTTTTCTTATGTTTAGAAGACCCAAACTGGCGCTTTTGTTTGTTTTTAAATGCGAATCATCTTTCATTCCTGCCCTCTACTAGTGTCTGCAGCTGGAGCCTATGGGTATAAATGACGTTTTATGAAAGCAGAGAGATCTCAGAGATCAGAGCTCACAAGTGTGTGTGTGTGTGTGTGTGTGTGTGT
>OU015756.1:48835542-48877856 GCA_907169655.1 Acomys percivali | reverse complement strand
ACACACACACACACACACACACACACACACACACACACACACACACAGCCCAAGTACTGCGTTAGAGATAGTTGAGAGAGTTGGGTATGGTGTTGGATAACTATAGCCCAGCACTTAAAGGGCAGAGGCACAAAGACCAGGAACTCAGGGTTATGCTTGGTTATATACTGAGTTCGAGGTCAGTCTGGGCTACAAGAGACCCTGCTTCTAATAAAGAGTGGTTTCTATTCAGTAGATGGGAGACCAGCACCACTGAGGCACCAAGGCAGGATGCTGTGGGCAGGCAGCATATGGATTCTGAACTCCTCAGAAGGCTTCCCAGGGAGTCATGCACCTTGGTTCTCCTTGAGGTGATTACAGACACTAAAGGGCTCCAGAATGCATCTCCTGACAGGCCAATTTCCCTGCTCTCTAAGTGGCAAGGGGAGCACAGAATTCGGCCTGCACCATACAGTCCCTTTCTACAATGCTGGAGAGAGTTGGGTCTGAGTCTGCACTGGCCCCTTCTACAACTTTTTTCGAATCCTGGATGGGGACCAAGACAATGAGCCACATGGGTCTTCCAGGTCACTCATTTTGGATGTGTTAGTCATCTATGTTTAATTTAAAAAACCCATTAATCTCTTACATTATGTTGACTAATAATACTTTGTTTTGAAGAAGAAATGCCTAGGGAGTATAAGTCAATGACAGAATAGGAGCTTGGCATGTGTGAGGTCCTGAGGGCTGTGGCTGGCACTGCAGGGGAATAAGAGTTAAATAGTAATGCATAGTGAATGTTGACAGAGGTTGACACAGAGTTTCACAGATATCAATCTTTTAATATTCATTATTTGAAAAGATCTTTCTTCCTTCTTTTCTCTTCTTTCTTCCTTCTTTCTTTCTTTCTTTTTTTCTTTTTTTGTATTATGTTGTGTGCTAACTATATGCTACGGACTGTACTTGCAGGAAGAGACTCATTTACATGCACAATTGCAACCTTCAGAAACAGTCTTGGAGGCTTCCAGCCATCACGTAGCTGGACAAGCTCCATCTCTGTAAACAACTATAAAGCTGGAACGATCTCTGAGGCAACTGACTGTAGGTGGTGGAAACAGGCCATACGAGGAGGCTGCAGTGCCTAAGAGGAGAGGCTCTCTAGATAGGAGCCCCATGTTGGCCCAGCCTCCTTCGGCCCTCCTTTTCCTATTATGCCCTTATGCAGAACTCTTGCACGGTGTGCACCTTTCATTCTTCAAACCGCTCTTTGGAGTTTTGTATTTGCAACTCTGCAGTTCTCTGCCTGGAAAGTTCTTCCCTCTTGTTTAGGGCAGTCTCTTTCTTCATTGTTTGCTTGGATGCCATGACTTTAGATGCTCTTTCTGGTAGCTCTACTGCATCCCTCTCTTATTCAACAACCTATTTCTCCCCTTCCTTGAACTGAGTCAGCTTTGTAATGGTTTATTTATTCATTTATACATTGTCTACTTTCCCCCCAGATGATTGGAGAGCTTATTTGAGGTCATTTAACTTGAATTCTGAACCTTGTACCCTGTCCTTCACGTTTCTCTGGCTTGAAGCAGGTGATTAAGGTAACTTTTCTCCTTCCTATCCCTCCTCCATTTATCATGGTTTGCATATCCATGACACAGCACAGTATGCAGTAGTTGCCCAATAAACAGCTACTGATAAAGTGAAGAATGGAAGGACTCAATTGTTGCCCCTCATTGCTGGGGGGGAGAGGGAGGGTTAGGAGGAACATGAGAGAGGAGAAATTATTCTTCCTTTTTACAAATATTACTTGAAGCTAGCAACTTTGCAGGCCAGAACTAAGAAGGCTTCATAAAGGACTTGGGACTTGAAAATAGTGTATGTTCTTCTGGGGTGAATGCGAGCCTTTTTCTCACATGCTCATGTGTGGTGGCACTGTCTTGGGAAGTTGTGGATGCTTTAGGAGATGGAGCCTAGGTGGAGGATGTGAATCACTGTGGGAAGAGAGGTGAGTCTGGAAGGTGTTGGCTAGGGCTGGACCTCTCCACTGAGCTCTCTCTGTTTGTTGAACCACTGAGATGTAACTTAACTGTGCTGTAAGCTTCTCCTGGTAGGGACTGAGTCTTATCTGCCAAGCCTTCCCTGGATATGGTGGGTGGAAGGGTAATGGCCCCCCACAGACTCAAGTATTTGAGTGCTTGGTCACCAGGGAGTAGAACTGTTTGAAAGGATTAGAAGGATTAGGAGGTGTGGCCTTGCTGGTGCAGGTGTGGCTTTGTTGCGGAAGGTGTGTCACTGAGGGTGGGCTTTGAGGATTCAGCAGGATGTACATTTTCAGTCCCATGCCTGCTTTCCTGACTCTGTGCTTCCTGCCATGATAATCATGGACTAACCCTCCGTAACTGTAAGCAAGGTCCTGATGAAAGTCTTTTTTTCTAAGAGTTTGCCTTGGTCATGGCATCTCTTCACAGCAACGGAACAGTACACAGGACACCCACCATGATGGGGGAGAATTAGATTGTGAGCCACAACAAACCCTTGCTCCTGTAAGTTGCCTCTGCCAAGCGTTTTGTCATAGTAAGGAAAAAAGTAACCAATTTCCACTCAGCAAATCCTGCTGAAACTCTGAAAGGTCCATGTTGTCCTTTACACTTCGCAGATGAGGCCCAGACAATCGAAGAGCTTATTTGAGGTCATTTAGCTTAAGTTCCGAACCTTGTGCCCTGTCCTCCATATTCCTCTGGCTTGAAGCAGGTGACTGAGGTAACTTTCCTCCTTTCTATCCCTCCCCCCAATTACCCTCATCTGCCTCTTCTTTTGCACACTGCACTAACAGACAGGCTTGATGTTGGTATGGTGTAACATCTGAGAGCTTCCTGGGGCAGGTGCCCAGTCTCTTCCTGGAAGGACCAGGGAGGTCAGACTCTGCCAGCCAAACTCCACTGCCAAGGCATCCTCCAGCTGGAATCATGGCCCTGATGAGTCAACTCAAGGGTCCCTTGGCCAAGGCAGTCTGTGCCAGAGGACCCCAGCATGGCTGAGGCTCACAGCTGACTCATAGGGCAGGCTGCCACCACCCAAATTACCCACTCCACCTCTGGCTGGAAAGGAAGGCTGGGGATACTGGGGTGGGACCCTGGGTTGGGGCATGTGACTCAGCCTCTGTATAAATAATAATAATGACAATGGTTATAATAACATCAATGATGGATGGTGACAGCTGTGCTTAGTGAGTGCTTTTCACGTGCCAGGCACTAGTCTACAAGTGCTATAGTAATTCATTTAGCCTTCATAAGAATCCTATGAGGGTAGTACTATTATTCCCATTTTTGCGTGTTAAAAGCCGTGGTCCAGCAAGGATATGTTACTGGCTGTGGGACTAAGAGCTGGCACATAGAAGCGCTGACCTTCCAACCGAAGTCTGTCTGACTCTAAGCCCCAGTTATTCATTGAACAAATATTTATGGAGCCCCAATTACAAGCCAGGCATTATTATAGGAAGTGGGGGTGCATTAGTGGGGCTGGATGGGAGCATCACCGACAAATAAATACATGGTAGTTAGGTGGAGATGAGCATAGAGGGGAAAAATACAATTGGGCTGAGATGAGTAAGGGATTCTCAGGGGTCAGAACGAGGCTATTTCCTGTGTAGCTGTTTGAAGTCCCCCCCCAATAAGGAGACATTGAACAGACACCTAAAGGAAATAGAAAGGTGAGCTCCATGCCTCTCTGGTGGATCTTGGCAGAAAGCACAGTGCTGAGGCCTGAAGCTGGAGGTTTTGGGTGGACTTGCCAGACAGCAGACACTGGGATGGAAACAGCAGAGGGGATTCAAGGAAGAACGGCAAGAGGGCCATCAGATAGGTGAGAGGAAGTCATGGTGGGTCTCAGAGCCCTTACACGGATTTAAGGTTTTTCTAGAAATGACAGGGTCAACCATAGCCATGGATGTTTTGGGTCAGGAACTGACATGATCTTTATTATGGTGAAAAGGATGACTTTGGTGTGAGAAGGCTGAATCAAGTGCTGAAGAGAAGGGAGATGGGTCAGAAAGCTAGCTAAAGGACACAGGTAGAGATGCCGCGGGCTTGAGCAAGGAAGACAGGTTCTAGAACTAGTGTGAAGGAAATACAAGAGGGATTTGTTGATGGGCAAAAGACGTGGCACGAGCAAAAAGGGCAGATATGAAGGATGATGCCAGGTTTGAGTGGGAGCAACAGGAAGGACAGATCTCTTCTTCCTCCCTTGGCCCTGCTCCAATGAGACAGGCTGTGGGAAGGGAAGGTTAGGGGGAGGAGCTGAAGGTAAAACAGGGAAGTGTGGTCCAGTCTCCTCTTCTCTTTCCTTTTAATATCTGTCTTTCCCATGGGGACCATGCACTATGCTTTTCTTCCTCAGATCAGCCTTGTACAGCGGAAGCTGACCTGCAGGCTGGCCTTGGCTTGGTAGAACACCATAATTATGTTGAGATGGAAAGTTGAAGATAAAGAGATAATGCCGTCTTGGCATATTTAGGTTCCTCTATAAATGTAGCTATATACTTTTAACCTTTGCATCTACTTTAACATTCTCCCAACTACTAGATAACCCCATTGGAATGTATTGCCAAACCTATCTGACCTCTAATTCACTTACCCTAGACTTTCCTGTAGATACTGGATGGGATCTGATCTCCCTGACACTTAGAGGAAATTACTACTCGCTATCGCCCACAGACTTAACACCTCAGCCAACAGATAGGCTGTTGAGTGTATTGACTTACGATCTTTACTCTGCAGCTACATTTCACATAGCTCCTTCCAATGGGAACACGTCATCTGGGGTATATCTTGAATTCCACATTCCTGGGTCATTCGCATTTATATTTTCTTTGAATGACACGTTTTCCTCTTTCCTTTAAGGCAGACAATTTTGGCACCCAACATGGGACCCAAAGAATATCTGTGTACACAAATGGGGTTTCTGTGGTTGATGCCAGAAGGAAGCTCATTGTGTCTCCTGACGATGATGCCCCTTCGTGGATGCTGGTGGTTGTTTTCTGTGCCCCGTACTTCCCTTTATTTGATTGCTGGTCCTCTAGTTTCTGGAGGTGGCTGTTGTTATCTGCCTATCCTTTTGTTTCAAAGCATTTATCAGAATCTTTGCTAACATTGCTGGTTTTCTCTTGCCACCCTCTATTACCTGAATTTCCTCCCCCACCCCACTGATGTTGTTTATTACAACATTCTCCATTTTAGCACAGAAATTCCATGAGGCCTGGTCATAAAGACACTGATGGTAAGATGTTTTTGCTTCCTGCATACCCAGAGAGTATGAAAAGGCATGATTAGGTGGGAAATTATTTCTTTCTGGGGCAGTGTTTATATTGTCTTCCCTAGAAGTTTGGTAGAATTCAGCAGTGGAACTTGGGGTACAAGCTGGTATATTCACCGTGAAAGTCATTGAGTGTGTGCATACAAACACAAACAAATAAATGAATGTCGTAATTTAAAAATATATATTATTTTCTTTTTAATTTTTCCTGGCTGCAATATTCTCTAGGGTTGGGATGAAAATGTCCTGGAGACAGCACTGTAAGCATTTCATTCAAACTCATCAAGGTGAGGACAACTTGAAGGGGTCCTTCCTTCCACGTGTGAGTTCCAGGGGCTGAACTCGGGTCTTCAGGCTTGGTGGCAGGTGCTTTTACTAGCTGAGTTATCTTGCTAGCCCAAGTAGTTGCCCTTAAATACTTTTTTTTTTTACAATCTGAGCTCTAGTGGCCCTATTAGCTAGCAAAGAGAAATGTCCCATTTCTGTTGATAACACAACATTTCCCTCTACCTATTAACTCAGTGTTTGCTTCCAAAAGACTATGCACTATGGGTAATATCCTGGACTTGGCACAACTTCCCTGACCCTAACTGGAGCCTGCTTCCTATCCTTTCCCACTCACTGGCCCTCTGTGGCCGCTGGCCTTGCAGGCTCTGTGAAGAACTCCTCAGGCTGGCTTGTTCCTTCCTCAAAGCTAGCCTTGTTCAGTCTCCCCTGGAGTCTGAGAATTTGACCCTCCAAGCCAGGAATTATCTTGGGCAGATTGGAGAGGCATCATCCACCCCTGAAATAACCCCACTAGGATGGACCAGGTTCTCTGCTAGCACTTGCCTGTCTGGTCTCTCTTGGGAGTGCCTGGCACTTGAACAGCTCTGCTCCCTTCCAAGACTCATTAAAGCTGTTTCATACTCCTTCCTGTCCTGCCTGATGGATGGGAGGATAAAGGCAACTCAGAGCCTCTTAGGCTGACTTCAGCTTGTTTGTAATAAAAACACAAATAAGCAGAGGGTGGCAGATGTTGGCCTGAGTTTCATTTAGGACTTTTCATTGCCTCGGGCCACATTTCTAGGTGGCTGCCCAGGGCCTTCCATCTGGGGCATCTACTTTGGCTTTTCTGGGAAGGCCAGAGGACCCAAGAACATGAGACCACAAACACTTACAGTCAGAGGGCCCCTCCATGCTCTGGGCTCTTAAAAGTTAATAAAATCATAAAGGTTTAGATGATAAAAGCAAATCAAGAATGGAGGTGGGGTGGCTCAGTGGACTAAGGCTATTGCCTAGACTTTGCAAAGACCTGGCTTGATTCCAAGCACTAAAAAGAAAAGGGAAACCAAGTGTGGCCTCCCAAAGCAGCTCACTTGGCTTTGGGCTGCTACTCGTGCAATGAGGGAGTGGGCTCCTCCGCCATCTGTGGACTTGGCTACCTCTGTCCTCCTGAGAGGTACTGCACACCTTAGGAACAGCTAAGGAATCATGTGCGGTGCTCAGGGCAGGGTTTAGTACATAGTACATAGCATGCAGCCAATAAACCCAGGGAGGGAAGGAGAGTCATGCCAGCTGGAAGTACCCAAGAGGGCAGTGGATGGAGCCCCATGCTGAATATAAGCCGTTTACACAACTTTTGAGAAACCTGGATAGAAATATAACCACCAATTCTCCCAAATGAGCCAGTTTCTATTGGCATGAAGCCTTGCAGGAAAAACAAAACAAAACAAAGCACAAAAACCATAGCCTGAATTAACCAGATGCCAAACACCAGCAACCACCCTGTTGCTCTGTCTCCATGACCCTCTTTTATAGTTTAAGACAAATGTCTGCCCATGTATGTATGCGTGTGCATGTTTGTGTGTGTGCATGCATGCTCACGTGTGCATATTTATACACGTGCATGTTTGTGTTATGTATGTGTGTGCAAAGGACATAGGTGTCATCTTCAGTAATGCTGTCCTTTTATTTGAAACAAGTTTCATCATTTACCTGGTGCTCATCAATCAGACCTGGCTGGCCAGCCTTGGGCCTACTTCATAAAAACATTATGTTATCAGCTTTTTTTTCTTGGCTGTGACAAAATTGCTGACAGAAGTGGCTGAAAGAGGGACGGTTTGTACCGGTCCATGATTTCAAAGAGTCACAGTCCAACATGGTGGTGAAGGCATGGAGGTGGACGCGGGTTGGTCTGTGGTGAAGACTTCTTTCTGTTCACGTGACATGTGCTGGGAACAAGTGCTGTGGAACTAAAGGAAAGTACAACTTTCAAAGGCATGCCAGTCAGGTGCCACCTGCTAAGGGCCGCACAAGCTTCCACAGAGCCCTGCAGCTAAAGCCTGAACATTCCAAATAGGGGCCTGTGGGGGGAACATTCCATAGCAGCACCAATGCCATTCATCATGAGGCATGTAAGGCCCATGACGCAGTCACCTTTCAAATGCTTTCACTTCCCAATACCATCGCCTTAACATATGAAACATTTAGGGATCACAATATGAGCGCCTAGACCATCAACAGACAGCAAGGTAGGCAGGTATCAGGCTGCCAGGCTGGCAAAGGACATGGCGGCGGCAGGAGAGCAGTGTTCTGCTGGGCACTGCTCACATGCTTAGTGAGCTCCTGAAACTCATCTGCTGGGCCAGCTTGGTGGAACTGCATTTAGTGTACAGCTACGACTTTCCAAATTATGCCCTCTTCCCATGCCACTGGTAAGAAAGAAATCAGATGAGATTTCATGTGGAGCATGGTGAAAGCTCCAAGCTCTGGGTGAAGCCTGTTCAGATTCGGATCTCAGCTTTCCTATTTAAATACTGTAACCTGGCCCGAGGATCCCTCCCTCCCTCCCTCCCTCCCTCCCTCACTCACTCACTCACTCACTCCCTCACTCACTCACTCCCTCCCTCCCTCTCTCCCTCCCCCACCTCATCATCCAAGCTAGTGGTTATTACACATATGAAAGCTTCAGAAAATATGGGTTCTCCAAGACCAGAAGGCACTGATGTGAACACTGGCCTGGGTATCAAGTCAGTATATGCTGTGCACTGTGGAACTCTGGGAATGTCTTCGCTTATCTACATCTCACTTTTCTCGTTTGTAAATGGAGTTTATCATTATAAACATGCCTCCTGCAGTGCTAAAGATACAGCAAAATCCAATATGCCCACAAAACAGTGAGTGTCAGCTGTCACACCTCAATAATAAAGGCTCTCTAGAGGTTGTTTATTTGTTAGTTTGTTTGTTTACTTATTGTAAAGTCCAATGCACACTAAAAGCAATAGCATCTAAGCCACTTTCTGCATTATCTTTTATTGGCATGGGCCTCTCTCTCCTGGTCTTCTGTTTGAAAGCGGTTGGTACTAAGGATGTGCTAGGTATGGCAGTAGCCAGAGCTACCTCACCTTGAAGCCTCTACGGTCAACTGAATGCGGTAGTTAAACCCTTCCCACATGTTTCCCTGCCTTTTAGGGAGTTAGTAAAATATGCTGACTTGCATAAGAAAAATGGGTTTGTTGACAGCCAAAGACTGACAGTGGCGTGGGGGTCCCTCCTTGCCCAGTTGACTCCCCTGAAAACTATGGGGCTATAAAAGGCCATGTAAACATTTTTTAAAAACAATTCTCTCTCTCTCTCTCTCTCTCTCTCTCTCTCTCTCTCTCTCAGTGTGTGTGTGTGTGTGTGTGTGTGTGTTGGGATGTGACTTACTGCACAAAGTTAAAATGGTTGAGATTGTTGTATTGAAGTTTGGAGAAATTGGAGGTCTATGGTCAACTGAGCATGATGGTTGAGCCCTCCCTACATATTTACAGGCCTTTTAGGGGGTTAGTGAAAAATCTTACGGACTTGCTTAAAAATGTTTCTCCTGCCTCTCTGATTAAAGAGCCTAGTTTAAGTTTAGAGTGGAGTGTACAAGTTTCTCTTTCAGGTGGAAAGGGAAGGACTGCAGCAGGTGTGGGGAGGAGGCCTCTGAGGGAGAGGACAGGGTCAGTGCAGCCTGCAATGGAGACTTAGAGGAAAGCCTGGCGTGTGAAGAACTTTGAAGGCATCAGGTCACCCTCTCACTTTTGGCAGATGAGGCAATGGACACACAGGCCAGACTGGGTGAAAGACAGTGTTACATGTAAACCAAGAATAAGATAGGCCCCAGGTGTGTTAGGGACCTGGGTGCCAGATTTCTTCTGCTAGTGGTCCTCAGTGCGTGATGCTGAAGGCTGCAGGGTGATGCGGATGGACACAAACCCACCTGTAACGGTCTAATAGCCTGACATGCACGCCTGTGTGGGAGGCTGAGAAAGCAGGGTGGCTTGAGCCCATGCATTTGAGATCAGTCTAGACAACACTGTGAGATCAAAATGAAAATCAAAAAAACTTTTCAGTACCTGAGGTGGTGATATCAATAGTGTTTATCAATAGCATTTTAGTAGTGCTGAGGTTGGAACCCAGAGGTTCACCCATGATTCATAGAAGCTCTGTTACTATTGTTGGGTATAGTAGCACATGCCTTTGAGGCCAAATGTCAGGACCCAGGAGCCAGTGGGTCTCTGTGAGTTCAAGGTCAGCCTAGGCTACATAGGAAGGTCCAGGCTAGCCAAGGCTACATAGTGAAGCTCTGTTCTGACACTTAACTACATATCTAGCCTTAAGATGTCAATGAGTTGTAGCTTCCCCCAATGAACAGGTAGCTTGTGGGGCATAAAATCTCACAGCTACACTCATTGCTAGGGTGCATGATGCTGCGGTGCAGGTGAGGGAGAGCCTTTTGGCTCCTTCTAGAATCTAGGGTATTTTAGATTTGAAGAGGGGCAAATTTACTCAGTCTCCAGAAAATTTTATTCATAATAGGCCTGTTCTTGCTAGATCTGCCTAACCCATGACACAACCAGCCTGAAGTATGAATGGTTTACAGTAGATAGATGAGTCACTAGTGGCTGCCACCTCAACCTGGGCCTTTGACAACAATACCCACATAGGTCTTCAAGACTGATCTCAAAATCAAATCAGGGATGAGGAGATTGTTCAGTGATTAAACATTTAACACAAAATTTTGGATCCCTAGAAATCATATAAAGCTCAGTGTTGTGTGCACCTGTAATCCCAGTGTTTTTCATGGGACTTTATGGGAGGAGGAGACAGGAGAATCCCTGGATGCTCACAGGCCAGCTGGCTAGCCGGGCAAACACAGCAGCGAACAGACAGACCCTGCCTCGAACAAGGTGGAACGTGAGGACTGGTGCCTGAGGTTGTCTTCTGAGTTCCACATATGTGCTTCACATACATGCACCTACACACCTAAGCATGTACACACACCTGCATACATATCGGGTTCTATGCTCGGACTAAAATAAAATGAATGAACACTTCAGCTTCACTGAGAACACCAACGTAAGCGGTCAATGATAAGCTGCTCCGACCCACTGAGTTCCTTCTAGAGTCAGAATCTTCGTGAAGGCAGCTACTCTGTGTTCGTCACTGTTTTTCAGTGCCTAGACTCCACCTTAAGCTAAGTAGACGGTTCACTAGTGCTGTGGCTTGGCTCCTGGGCAAATGCCTGCCCCACATTTCAAGTGTTGGACATTTACTTCCCCAGAGCTGCAGATTGCGGGTGTGGCCTTTGGGTTCTACCCTCATAAGTGGACTGTAGGCATTAAGTTATTGTGTAGTTCAAAGGCTGATTTCTGTACCCCCATATCTGGTTGCAATCCTTGCTCTGAGAATCTCCTGTCTCAATGTTGTGTAAATACTGCTCCCCGACTGTCCCCCGATATGCCAGTAAAGTAGTTTACAGCCAATTTCTGAGCAAGGCAAAGAATAGGGCTGGACTTCCTGCCAGCCAGAGGAGGAGCAGTTGGAGGAGGAAGTAAGAGGATTCAGGCACAGGAAGAGATCAGGAGAGGAGCTGGAGCAGGGAAAGCTACAAAGTGCAATTATTTTGGGGATATACACTCAGAGGAAGCTAAATCAGCCTACAGGGCTAAGAACAGAGTAATAACTGCTCAGTTATTGTGTTGTAAACCTTATAAACAAAAATATGAGACTCAGTTGTTTGTTTGTTGGCTGTGTTAAAAGAGAAACTGAAAAACAAACACAGTTGTATAAAAAATAACTTTAACAGTAGATGAACCCATGTATGGGTGAATGGGTCACCAAGGGAGATGCTTGATTATAAAAGCAAGTTTTCTTTGGTGCCTCTGAGTGGGTTTCTTCTATCCTGGCTTTTTTTAGAATAGTCATATGGGGTGGCAAGACAGGTGGCAGTCAGGTGGAAAGGCCCTATTGGCTTTTTCTGTAGCTTTCAACTGTAAGATAGGAGGCAGTGGGGACTGAGGCTGAAAGAAGCCGAGGGGTTCAACCATTTTCTCTCTCCATTCCCACAGTCTGACTTTTAGACTCGGTCTTCCTATCTCAGCTTTCTGGGCACTGAGATTTCTGCCATATGCGTACATACTCAGCCTCCAGTATTCTCTTCATGGATTTATATGGCTGTCATAAATTAAAAATCATTGAATCAAAGCACAACAAATGGGATACTGCTTGTATCTATGTTGCTGTGACTATAAAGTATAACAGGTCTCTATACCATAGTAGGCCCCCAGACCTTAGCATAACTGACTCCATGATGGACATGCCATTTAGGCTATAAAACAGCATATAGTCAGAACCATCAACCAAAACAAAGATTTAATTCATTAAAGTCCATAGTTATGGCATAGTCTCTAAGTGTACTAACCTTGTCTTTTGGTTTCTGTAGTTCTGAATTTTGCTAACTGAAGCATGCCCACCCAGAACATGGCTTTCGTGCTTAAAAACTCACCCTGAGAAAGGCTCAGTACTACCCCGAGATCCCAAATTCCCAGGTGCTGGCCAGCTAATAAAGACTTTCTAATGGCCTATACCTATGGCCCAGCAATCTTCTCTTGGTGGATACCACACAGTAGTAGGTTCCATGTGGGGTTTTGTGTGGAAGGAGAGTTCTAATGAGACCCAGTCCACTCAACCTCCTAGTCTTGAAGAAGGAGAAACTGACCTCAGGTCAGGGTACAACTGGGAGGGGAAAAGGAGGAAGGAAAAGGTGGGATGGGGGAAAGCATTGTGCTTAATGAATAAGACCCCTGACCTCCTCACTAGCCCATAAAGGGCCCTTTCCTTGCTGAGGAAGGAGTGTGCTCAAATGTTATTATTCAGTGGGGAACAAAAATCCCTGTCTCATTAGCACTCTGGTTGCAGAGCTGCACAGCCCCCAACCTTCTAAGGGAGGCAGGATGTGGCCCTGCTACATCCCTGACCTTCTTACTCCCCAGTCCCACCCCATCTCCACCCCACCTCACCCCCGGCTGGCAACGCTGTTTCGGTAGACAGTCGCGCAGTCAGCTGGCTCCTCATTTCTTCTGTGGCCCCGGTCACCTTCTCAGAGAAGCCCCCAGGGATCACCTAAGAAGAATCAGCTCTGCTGCCTTCTGGCCAGCTCTCAGGCCTTTTTTTCTTGCACTCACTTCTCCTTCAGGCCCTCTTTCAGCTTTTCTACCCTCCAATAACCATGAAAGCAGGCTCTTGGCTGATAAATACACTACTGCGTTGCTTGCTCTTTGCCCTTGGAAGGTGGTTTGGACATGTTTACTCAACAGCAAAATTCCAGGGACTGACCACGGCGTGGGAGTGGGCAGCTTTCTCGAGCGAAGAAAGTGGTTTTCAAACTGAACTCCTGGGTGGTTGGACATGGCAGTATACACACTAAATCCCACAGCTACCGGGGATGGGGAAGGCAGGAAGTACGGAAGGTCAAAGTCAGCTTTGGCTTCTTAGTGAGTTTGAGACCCTGTCTCGAGAAGTCAAAAGCTTAGAATGAAAGTGGATTCCAGGGCATGGGTGGAGCCGTGCGAGATCAGTTGCATGGTTCTAGACCTCCGCCTTTCTCCAGGATGGAGCCTCCTCTGGGATCTTTTATATGTAGTGGGCGCTTTTATTATTCATTGGACAAAGAGCTGAGGGGCCAAAGGGTGGGGCTCCAGAGCACTGTTAGGAATACTGGGAGGAAGGCAAGGGTTCATGCCTTTACATGTCCCCTCGGACCCTGCGACTTGTGATTCCAGGAAGGAGGCAGGCAGAAGAAGCCTTGGGATTGAGAAACATGAGGTACAGGACCTTGACAGGCAATGCCATCTGGGGAGCCCCAAGGATGGGGCCTCTGTGATCATCCTAGCCTAGTACTCCGTTCCTCTGCAGCAGTGCTCAGCCTTATCCCCGAGCTCACCAAGAAAGTAGCCATCTGGCTCTCTGTGGACTCAGTGAATGAATTCAGTTTCCCCAGCACTCATGGTCAGAGCCTTCTTAGCTCCTGTCCCAGCTGGTGGGCGGCTTATATTCTGCACTGATCCTTTATATTGTTGGCATGATCCTCCACTACCACCTGACATTTCTCGTCTCCGATGCTCAGCTCACTCCAGCACAGGCTCCTGACTCTGGGCCATGGTCATGCTACTTCCTCTCTGCCATGGCCAGGAAGAACATGCTGGCCGTAGCATTCTGCTTCATAGCCTTTTGTCCTGTGTGACACATCGCAGGTGGACTTGCCTGTTCTTTTGTCACCTGTCTTCCCTGAGAATGGTAGCATACTGCTGGAGTCCCTGCTACAACTCTGGTGTCTAGAATAATGCCTTGCATGTAGAAAGCAATGTATAACTATTCCTTGACTAAATTAGTATGATATGATTTGTAGTAAACCAGTATTTTCACACTGTGGGTTTGAAGTGAGGTATGAGGTCAACTGAATGGGCCATGAGCAACATTTTAAAAACACAGAAGAACAGAAAATATGAGGTATATAGTGAGGGCAGGTGGGGGTCTGACATACTTACCTCAGTATCTTGGAATCAGGTGGCAGGGAAAGATGTGTTAGTTATTGGGGTCTGTGCTACTAAATTTTGAAAACATATTGTATTAAGCCAGGGATTACTAAACTTTATAGATTTCAATAGTAAATATACTAGACTTTTAAGGCCATGAAAACTACTCAAGTATGATAATACAGTGCAAAACCAAGCTCTCCACATTATGTTTATCAATAGGCAGGGCCATGTTACAATAAAACTTTATTAACAGAACCCAGTGTGTGTGAAAATAGCATTTGGGTTCAGTAGCAGTTTGCTGAGCCTTGCAGTAGCCTTGCATTTGTGTCTTATTAGTGTTTGGATCCAAAATGCCTCCCACAGGCTCATGTTTTGAATGCTCAGTCCCCATCTTATGGTGACATTTGAAGGCAGTGGATCCCAAAGGAGGTGTGGTCTGATTGTCAGAAAAAGGCCTTTTAGAATGGGCCCGTGAAGATTGTAGTTGCTTCTGGTTTTTGACCCCCTTCCTCAGCTGTCATGTGAGGACTATCTGTCCCAGGTTCCCACAGCTTATGAACCCACCCTGCCTTGATGGGCTGAGACCTTCTAAGGCCATGGGCCTCCCTCACAAACCTTCCCTTCCTTCAGTTACTTCTGTCATATGTTTTCTCACAGTTGCAAGAAAAGTGACAAAATGTATCTGCCAAAATAGTCACTAAACATTCACAGAGGCCTCAGCTTAAAGTAGCTGGGCATCACATCTATCAATAGTTGCTGGATAGGTTCAAGAGCTACACCTTAGCCATTTGGGTTACTGTAACAAAATATCCTTGGCTGTGCAATTGATGGACAACAGAAACCCATGACTCACAGTTCTGCGACTAGAATGTCCAAGATAAAGATGAGGAGACCCAGTGTCCGAAAAGGGCTTTACAAAGAAGGCGTTTTCCTGTGTCTACATGCTGCGGAAAGGGACAGGGCACTTCCCCTGCCTCTTTCATGACTCTATTCATGAGGGTGGTACCCTCAGGATCTAATCCCTTCCAAAAGGCACTGCCTCTCCAGCATCACTTTGAGGTATGCATAAAGGCCCAACTTAGACATTTTGGGAGTATGCCACCATTCAGGCCATCAGGCTCAAATCCTCAAAAGCCTTTGCCCCTACTCCAAGCCTTGCGAAGTTCAAGGGGCAGAGCTCAAAGTATGTTCACACCCTTGCTGACTGCACCCTGCCAGGGATGGGGAGAGGAGGCGGAGGACCATAGTGGGAAGTTTAACTGATCACGTTGGGCTCTTTTCCTCTTTTCCTTTTCATAAATCAAGTCTCCTTGTGGTGGTGATGATCGCTCAGGACACCAATTCTTCGGGTCACTTTTTTTTTTTTTTAAACTGGATATAGCTCAGTGTGAGATTGAATGGAAGGGAAAGGAGGTGCCAGACAAGTGTCAGCCCCGAGGGCAACACTTCCTCCTCCCAGCTCCTGCTCCTTGTCCAGGGTGAAGGGTGAACAGCCCTGGGCCATGGCCTAGGCATGGAGAGAGCTGAAGACAGGGGTGTATCTTATATACGCCTGGCTGGCCATTTGGCAGGTGAGAAAGAGGGTCAGACTTAGAATTCAGTATGGTCGTGGACAGAGCTCTGCTAACTTACACCTGAGTGATGAGACTGGCCTGTTTTGATGCAGGGGCTTAAGGACTCAGGGAACTGGAAAGTACAGAGTAAAGTACAGTGTTTGATGTGTATCACAGCTCTGCCACTAAACCAGAGATGGTGTCTACATTTTTAAATCCCTAAAATAAATAGAGGCAAACAGTATTTCATGATATATGAAACTGACACAAAGTAAACATTTCCTTGTGTGTGTGTAGGGGGGATACACATGCACACGCTATGTGTATGGGGGTAGGCAGTTATGCAAGCATATGCTGTGTGTGCATATAGATATTAGATCACAAACTTGGTTGTCTTTCGTCAGGCACAGCCCCCCCCCCCCTTTTTCAGATAGAGTCTCTCACTTTGACCTGGGGCTTATTTTTTTTTAAGATTTATTTATTATTATGTATACAGTGCTCTGCCTGCATGTACACCTGCAGGCCAGAAGAGGGCATTAGATCACATTACAGATGGCTGAGAGCCACCATGTGGTTGCTGGGAATTGAAGTCAGGACCTCTGGAAGAGCAGTCAGTGCTCTTAACCGCTGAGCCATCTCTCCAGCCCCCACCTGGGACTTATTAGTTTGGCTAGTCTAGCTGGCCAGGAGCCACAGGGATCCTCCCGTCTCTCCCTCCCCCACACTGGGATTACAAGTGTGTTTGCTACCCTGCTTATTCTTCTACATGGTTCTGGGAATCACACTCAGGCCCTCATGCATATGCGCCAAGCACTATATGGTCTGCACTATCTCCTGGCCCTGAAATTAAAATTTCAGTGTCTGCACATGACGTTCTATAGGGAGACAGCCATATACATTCACCTATGCATCATCTATGGCTGCTTAGTTCTACAGGGACAAGTATCTACAACAGAGAACATATGGCCACTTGGAGAGTAAAATGTAAGTTGCTGACCTTTGACCTAGATTATGGACTAGAAGTATTGACATCACCTGTGGACTCGTTAGAAATATTGAAGTCCAGGCAACATCTCCCAACCCCCTCCTTAACCATACGCCCTGGTGATTACAAGACAGTTTTGGAAGCAGCTTGCCTCTACAGGAGGCAAGTCAATATCTTCCTAAAAGTGGATTGCCTGCGGGAAAACCCCTCATCCAATTGGGGAGAGGGGGTCCTCATTCACAAGCAAAGAAACAAAAGACCCTAAAGTTAAGTGCTTGCCCAAGAATGAGAGCTGGCATTTCACCTCTCAGATCCATTGCACAACCAGAGGTGTTGGCCATTAGGCTCTGCAGCCCTTAGCAAAGTGAAGGCTGCCTGTTTACAATATGAGACTCATGTCTATAATATGAAACTGGAGCTATCAAGATAGCAGCCCAGGGCTGGAGAGATGGCTCAGAGGTTAAGAGCACTGGCTATTCTTCCAGAGGTCATGAGTTCAATTCCCTGCAACCACATGGTGGCTCACAACCATCTATAATGAGATCTGGTACCCTTTTCTGGCCTGCAGGTGTACATGCAGGCAGAATATTGTATACATAATAAATAAATAAATCTTAAAAAAAAAAAAGATGGCAGCCCAAAGATTTAAGGACATTGGACTTCCTGATCTCCCACAGTCTCAAGTGCCTGCAGCTGAGTTGAGCCGTGCTATCTGCTGGTATGGCCTTTGCCTCTAAGTTACTGATGCACCTGCTTGGGTTCCTGATTCACTGTGGAATTCCTGGTCCCTTGGGCCATCTCAGATAACATGTCCTGGTCTAAAACCATAGCCATGCAGAACAGTATTTGCTGGACACCTTGTTAGGACATGATGCTATCGGAACAGAGGTGTGGCAGGCCTGCATTCTGCATTTTTAAAAGGCTCCCAGTGTTGCTGCTGCTGCTTCTCCTCCTACAAGGCACCCTTAATTGGCAGGGCTGTGGAGGAGCTTGGGCCTGTCTGACTCCAGAGTCAGACCTACTTAAGCTGTCACAAAGCACATCCCAATAGACCCTCAACTCTGCTGTCCCTTGTCTCATAAGTGTTTGGGAACCCCAGAACCTACCCTTCAGCTTCCAGTGGACTCTCCATATATGCCGCCATGTTGAAGTACCATGATGTGGAAAAGAACTGGGTAGCATTTGTCATCTCAGTCCTGAGCTTCCCTTGCACCTCAGGCCTCATTCTAGAAGGGGTGTTGGTGGGATAATTCTTAGGGCTGAGGCTAGAAGTCAGGGCAACAGACACAGGCTCGGCCACTGCTACCTCAATTGTCCAGAAGCTTAGTGGCATCTGATGGTGAGAATGTGCTTCTCCCAATCCCAAATATGCACGTGTGAGTGTGCACACACACACACACACAAATACACACACACACACAAATACACACATTATATCTTTCTGTCCTTCCTGGACAAACAAACTACCAGCTTCCCCACACACCAGCAATTTCCAAGAAGCCAGAGATATGACTAGTTTCCCCTCCAGGAAGCTTGCTGAGCAGCTGTCAGTGCTGAGACGCCAGGAAGGCAGGTGGCTGTCTGAGGACATCGCTTCTCCTGTTGGCTGATGGTAAGGTTGAACTTTTCCTTAGCATTTCTCTAGGAATGGCTCCACAGACACCAGGCTGTGTTCTATATGTGCTGGTAGAGCTTTCTGGAAGCTGATCTTCTTGAACATGGTCACCAGAACACAAGGAAACAATGTGGGCATGTCATGTGCAGCCTTGTGAGACTAATGTCTTCTTGGTCTCATTTTATCTCACCTATAAAATAGGTTTGATAGAAATATCTGCCTTAAGGGTCTGCTCACTTGTATTCTTTCTATTTTCTTCTATTCTGTTCTATTCTATTCTATTCCATTTTATCTGCCCCCCCTTTGTGGTATGCACATGCATTTACATGTGTGAGGAACCCAGAAGTCAGCCTTGTGTGTTGTACCTTCAGAGTCTTCTGCCTTGGCGCTGGAGAGATGGCTCAGAGGTTAAGAGCACTGACTGCTCTTCCAAAGGTCCTGAGTTCAGTTCCCAGCAACCACATGGTGGCTCACAGCCATCTATAATGTGATCTGATGCCTTCTTCTGGTCTGCAGGTGTACATGTAGGCAGAGCACTGTATACATAATAATAAATAAATATTTTAAAAAGACTCTTCTGCCTTGTCTTCTGAGATGGAGGACCTCTCATTAGCCTGGAACCAACAGATTCAGCTAGACTGGCAGGCCAGTGAGCCTTAGGGATCTTCCTGTCTTCTGTCTCCCTGGCACTGGGATGACAAGTGCATGCTACCACACCTGGGCTTAAAAACAAAACAAAAGCATAGATTCTTGGCCCTCACACTGTAAGGCCAGCATTCTGCCAATCGAGCTACCTCTATGGCCTGTGTTCTATAATTTCTCTATTATCTATGACTCTCTGTGATGAGGAGAGTGGGAGCCAGCTGGCGATCGCGCTGAACTCCTCTTTCTCAGGCCACAAGGGAAAGGCTTCTCCTGGCTTTTGTTACACACAGTGTCAGGATGGATGAGCAGACTGCCAGGGAAACAGAAGAGAAACAGGGACATCTTGGCTGTCCCAGGAAGGTTTTGGGTTTTTTTTGTTTTTTTGTTTTTTGGACACGATGCATTCCCTGGAGGGTCTGTCTGTGTGTGTGTGTGTGCCAACATTTATAAGAACTGGTTTAAGAACTGGTTACTTATACTTAGTCCTCCCATAGGAGGCTGGTGACAGGCCTCTGTCCCTGTGACAAATAGGGCCTGAAGGTGGTAGAGCACACACCCTTTGAAATGTAGGCTTGGCAGTCATCAGTCCCTTCTACATGCTCTTGAGATGGATCTTGTTGATCTTGTGTGTGAGGCCCGGTGTGAGGTCAGTGGAGCAGAAAACCAGGGCCAGTCTTCTGTGAAAGGTCAGTGCTCATCTCAAAGGTACTGCATGCTCCCTAGTGGGGCTTTGAGAAATCCCTTTATACATCTACACTCTGCTGAAGCTGGCTCTTCGCCTTATCTTGGGAAGACTTGGTTTCACCAGGGTATCCCTTATGCTCTATGACATCACAAATGAATTAATCTATCTAAGGAAATTGTTATGATCATGTTGTGTCAAAGTATTTCCATATTGGGTAAAACAGCTGTCTTTCAGGATACTCCACTGGAGAGACTCCACTGTGGTTAGAGACTCCATGTCCTAGGTGGGATTAAGTTATTTCTTTTAAGTTCCCCCATTCAACACATAGTCTTGCAAGGTGTCCCATGCATAAATATTGTATATTTATTTACTTTTGAGATATGGTCTCATTGGTCAGCTCAGGCTAGCCTTGAACTCATGAACTTAGCCTCCTGAGTACTGGGATTATAGGTGTCATCACACCTAGCTTTATCTTTCCTTATATAGGAGATGGTCTCCACAATTTTTTGAAGGACAGGGACTGGGTCCTATTAATTCTCTCACTCCCAGTATAGACTAGGCATTTGTATGTGGGTGTACCACAAGAGTACATGTGGGTGGGCCAATGACTGCACCCACTGGGTCCTGAGTGATCTTTGTGAAACACCAAGGTTATTGATTGCTCCTTACTAGGCAGCAAGAAGAAGAAGCTGTAAGACCCGTTGACCTTGATTCTGACCCTCTTGTGTATGTGTGTATATCTAGGTGTGCGCCCATGTAGAAGCCAGATGCCAATGTCAGATGTCTCCTACCACGTTCCTCCTTATTTTTCAGACAGAGTCTCTCACTGAACCTGGAGCGCATTGTTTTGGCTAGATTGGCCTGGCTCGCAAGGTCCTGGGATTCACCTGTCTGCGTTCCCACAGCATCACTGTTGTAGACGGCTGCCATCACACCTGGCTTTGGCTGAGGATCTGAACTCAGGTCTTCACACTGACCCAGCAAGCACTTTACCCACCATGCAATCTTCCCAGTGCCCTGCCTCTGACATGCTGCTAACCTGTGGCCTTGGCAAGATGACCGCTGGGGACCTGTGCAAAACAGGGTGTGGATCTAACTCTCAGAGAGGCCTGGAGGCTTGGGGGTGGGGTGGGGTGGGGTGGAGGGGAGCATTCTGGCACATAGCTACAACTGTGAATGTGCTTTCTCCCTCCTCCTTTGCTCACAACCAAAATCTGCCCTGGGCTAGCTCAGTGAGGCCGAAGTCCTGGGAAGTTAAGACATTATCTCAAGTTCCCAGTGATGGCAGGCAACAGGGACAATGGGCTCACAGCTCATAACTGGAGCCACGATCCTCCACAGCCCCCCTACACATTCTATAGTCACATGCCACTTTCTGCTTCTGATGCTGTTGGCCTTATTAAGTCTTCACGTGCCAGATAAGGAAAACCTAGGCCCGTGCACATCCAGGGAAACTGCCATTTATGTTTAAATGACAGGCCACCAGGAGCAGTGCCATCTCCAAAAGTGGAGAGGCTGGCAGGACAATGCAGGTTTCTTGAACCAGGGCCAAAGCTCTTTCCAGTGAACCATGGGCGATGCAAGGATGCTGCATGTGGAAGACAAGATGCCATAAGCGAAGAATGTAACCCTGAATCCTTGCTAGAAAAATCAAGCTCCTGATCTGGACAAATCTGTCTCGAATGACACATAACAGGTTGATAGAGCCCTAGAATGCCTGTTCCCTCTGGCTCTGAGTGTTTAGAAGGGTAGTATTTTAGTATCCAAAGGCAGAAACAAAAGCCGAGAGTCTATAGGTTATGCATGTGTTCATGTGTTAAATACATATGGACACAGATATGCAATGGATTACCCTGTTCATGGAAGCAAGGCCTTCATCAATCTTCTGCATGCCGCATCACTCACCCCCTACCGGCTTCTTCTGACCACAAAACACAGATGATTCTCCTTTCTGGCAGGCTCCCAGTGGCAGAACAATCTTTTTGATTTCTTAACTGCTCCCCTGGGCCCTATTCCTCCACTTCGCTTAGTTACTTCTCCTCCCCCTCCAGCATGGAGGTCTAGGGCCACCTCCTCCCACTTCAAGAGCAGACAGCGCTGGGAAAGCTTGCTACAGGGAGGGAGTGAGGCTAAGGGATCTGGGTCCAGGTTGCTTGGAGCTGATGCTGGCAGTGAACTGGGGCAAGTCGGAGTGTGTGAGATGCTGCTGCGGCCGCTGGAGGCACCGCATCTGGGGCAGACAGCTGGTCCTCTAGAACGGACAGGACTACTGCATGGTGCCTTAAACCCGTCACTCACTGCGTGGGGCTCCTTTCAAAGGGCAGCGATGTGTATGCTGTGGGAAGAGTTAGGACGTCTAGTTCTCTGTAACTTGTTATCATCTAAGTGGCCATATACCCTTGACTCCTCCGAGCTCAGCCAGACTGCCTTGCCTTGGGATGGACCCCAACTCCAGCAGTTACTGCCTATGCCTCAACTTTCCCATCTGTAAAATGGAGGTATCAAACAATAGTACTTGCCTTACAAAACTGTAATAAATGAATTCAAAAAATATCTATCTATCTATCCACCTATCTGTCTGTCTGTCTGTCTAATCTATCATATATCATTTAGACTAGCTCCTGGACAGAATAAAATCAACATGACATTAGGTTTTTTTAAAATACCGCTACTGTGATTACAATAGTCTCTCCTTACTCATGTTTCTCCCACCCCCACCACTATTCGAAACATGAAACTGTCAAATGGAAAATTTCAGGAATAAATAATTCCTACATTCTTGCCGCATGCCATCCCGGATAGAATGATGGAACTGTGTCCCACCTTCCTCCCAGCTGCCCCTGGTGTGAACCATCTCCACACCGTATGTGCTGCCTTCCCATGAGGCATTCAGTGGTTCTCAGCTCCCAGAACCACCATCAAGGTCAGCGTTTCTCCACCTGTGAGTTGTGACCCCTTGAGACCATCGGAAAACACAGATATTTAGATTATGATTCGTAACAGTAGCAAAATTACAGTTATGAAGTAGCAATGAAAAGAATTTTATGGTTGGTTCGGGGGGGGGGGGCAGGGTTCAACACACTGTGAGGTCCTGTGTTAATGGGGTTGAAACACTAGGGAGGCCGAGGACCACTGCTCTGGGTAGTGTTGTGCTTGGGGGTCAACTGACCCTTGTTCCACTTTAGCATGGCTCAGAAATATGCAAGGGTTATCAAGTTGCATGTGCAAAAAGGAAGCTGTAAACATAGGGTGGGCGCTCTTTGTAGCCTCAGGCCTCCCCTGGGGTTGGGGTGGGACAGATCATTCCTGGCTAAAGAAGACTCCTGCATCACCATAGTTAGGATTGCTATTGCAGCGACTACATTTCCGTCTCAAAAGTCCCAAGATGGCCAAATAGCTCAACTCTGCTTCTTGGTTTGGGGGATATTTGATTGCTGTGTGGCCTGGGCAAGGCCCTGCTCCTCTCTGAGCGTCAGGTTCATATCTTTTTAGTGAAGTGCTAAGACTCAAGCTCAGACAGGGAGAACCTGTGAAAGTAAGCAGGAGGCGATTCCCAGGGTCGGGTTAGCTTGTGCCGAAAGCTGTTTCCTTTCTTTTAAGAGTTTACCCAAAACGTAATTAAATCCTCCCTCCCCTTTTTATTTGTTCCGAGCAACTGCTTATTTCAGATCAGTAAGTGGTTAATCAAAATAATGGTTTATAATTGCAGTTGGGCTTTGGAGCTCTCTGGCAGTAAACGTCTACCAGCTCTACCTGCCACCACCCTAAGCACGAACTGTTGTATTTATTCTGTTGTCATTACAGCCCCAGGTGAGACTGTATTGTCTCTACGTTAGAGATGTGGAAATTTAAGTGCATATAATCAGTGCACAGGGAATCCAGGGTCAGGTTAGCGACCTGGTGAAATATTCTACATGCTTTTTTCCATACCATATTTGGGACTTAGACTTGATCCCTTGGTTGTTTGTTTTTATGAAACTGCATCTCACTATGTTCCCTGGGTTAACCTCTGATTCCTAGGCTCAAGCCATCCCTTTGCCTCAGCCTCCCCGGAAGATGCCTTGAGCCTGGCCTCTAAAGCTACACTGATGCAATAGTTAATTTTCTCAACGCTGTGGCAAAACGTCTGGTGTAATCTATGTCAGCAAGGAAGGGTTTGTTTTGAAGCTTGACAAAGCTGCTGCTCACTGTGCATCCACAGTCAGAGAGCAGAGAGAGGTGGGTGATGGGGCTCAGCTGGCTGCCTCCTTTGTATTCAATCTGAGACCCCCATCCCAAGGCATGGTGCCACTCACGTTCAGGGTGAGTCTCCCTGCTCTAGGGTAAACCTTTCTGGAAACACCCTCATAGTTATATCCAAGATGTATTTTCCTTAGTGATTCTAAATCTCTGATTTGAAGCTGATAATGAAGAGGAACCCATCATGAATGGTGATATATGATGCCATTCCTTTCAGTTAACTAAACCTATAGAAACATCAATGAAGCAATATAGGGTTCTACCTGAGTTTTCTTTCTTTCTTTTTTTTTTTTTTTTTTTTGTTTTTTGTTTTGAGAAAATGACCCACTACATAGCCCTGCTAGGTATAAAGTAGGCTAAACTGTGTTACTCAGTTTATCCTCAAACTTATAGCAATCCTCCTGCCTCAGCATCCCTGGGATGGAGATTATAGGCTTGAGCCCTCAAATTTTGGACAATGGTGTCTTCATGGGGAAGTTACCTATGAGAAACAGTAAAAAATTTGCACCTACAGATTTGTCTCAATTTTTGAGGTGGGGGAGGAGTCCAACATCTGAGGTTAAGACACCAACCATGCTTTAAAGACACCACCTGAAGACGGTGGACGCTCTCCAGTGTTCTTAGTGCTGCAAAGCTGCTCCTTCAACAAGCCTGACCTTCCCTGCCTTGCCTGCTAGATGAATGTAGAATCCACCAGGTCTAAATTTCCTTGTCTGTGCTTCATGCCTTTGAGCAATCTCTGGTCCTCCAGGACCTTTGTTAATTGTTTTTCACGCACCAGTACACCACTTTTTTTTTTTTCTCGAACTCCTAGAATTAAGGTGCAATCAAGAACTGATCACATGCTTCTAGCTGTGGACTTTTCCTTTGCTCTGCATATCACACATCCGTAGCTATATCCTAGAGATGGTTACTGTTCAAAAGCTTGTTTGATTTTGAAATATAACACAAATACGGAAAAGGACAGACAGCACAAAGGGTGATTCTCTGAGTAGACACAAAGCAAACATCCCTGTATCCATCATTCCAAGTGAAGAAGAATGTGACCTACATCTGCCTCAGCTCTGTGAGCCCTTCTCCCCTGACTTGTTTGCGGTGCAGTTCTGGAGATGAACCTGGGGTTGTTCATGCCAGGGTAGGCAAGTACTGAGCTCCAGATCTGCCCTTTTCAGGATTCCTAAAACTTGTATCACCTAAAAAAAAAAAAATCCCTGTTAACCTATAGTTTCCTCAGGGCTTTCAACTTCATGTGATTTAAATCAAAATCAGCATCCCTTGGTATGTGACTTAATTCTTTCAATGGTGTGTTTGTGAGAGTCACTCATGCTGTACATGTGGTTTAGTTCGCTTGTATTGCTGAAACATCATGCTTGAATGAATACACTGTGATTTGGTCTACTGTTAACAGACAGACTCCTCTGTCTTCAGCTTAGTAGTCAGTAGGTTCCATGTCCTTGCCAACACTTAGTGTTATTAATCTTTTCATGTATAGGTACTCTGGTGGTTATTAATTTCATTTTCCCAACGAGTAATGCAGCCAAGGACATTTCCATTCACGCATATTTGGCATTTGCTGGTGTGAGCTTTTGGCAACGTGACGCGCATTTGACTCATACTGAGCTTGCAGCCAAGTGAAAACTCTGACAGTTGATGCTGTTTAGTTATCTCTTTCTTGTTGCCTTCACTTGTGGGTTTGGGGGTCCCCAGAGCAGGTTCAGGCATCTCTCGTTCCATTGACAGCTAATATCCACTGGCTGCCCATTTGATCCAGGCACTGAGCTAGAACTCCATGCTCAAACTTTCTCTTGATCCTTACAACTAGTACATGAGGTTGAGACTATCATTATCTTCACTTTACAAGACAAGGGATGATCGTGGGGGAGGCTAGGTAAGGTAACTGACCTACAGTGTCACAACACACAGGTGGTGGCACCTAGATCCAAACGAATATTCTAGGCTGTAACACGCTGTTTCCAAAGAGGAAAACATTGAAAAATTAACACTGCAAACACCTGTGACTGTGAACGCTCATGTGCCTTAGAGAAGATGGCATAGTAGTTGCACCTTCTGTGTACACATGCTGTGTATATAGCACAATAAACACATCACTTATCACACACTTAAAGAATAATGGCAAGAAAACAGACATTTTCAATACAGAGGCAATTTTTTTTCTTATTAATTTCAAGTCTGCTCTTGGTTGGTCCCACTGATATGGAGTCCCATCAGGCTTTTGAAACCCTACAAGCTACTAGACGTTGAACTCTACCATCCCCACTACATCGTCTGTTTTCCAGTCTTGTAAAATGTTCAACAAAGGAAATAAAATCAAGTTTATCCAAATGCAATGATTTTTCTTTCCATTTGACACTGCTGGTGTTCAGGACTGTATAGAGCTTCGTTGTGTGTGTGTGTGTGTGTGTGTGTGTGTGTGTGTGTGTGTGTGTGTGTGTGTATGTGTGTGTGTGATGCCTTGAGCATTGTCGGGTATTTATCAGCACCCTGGCTTCCTCCTGGTAGGTTCTAGAAGGACCTCCCTCTTCCCCCAACTGAAACAACTAACACTGATTTCTGACATGGCTCTGTGCCCTCTGGGAAGCCAATTCCCAGTTGCTTATTTAGCTTGACTTCTGGAAAGCTCATGGTGTCCCCTCTGTCCTAGTTTTCTTCCTATGGCTGGGATAACCAGCATGCTCAATAGGAATTTGGGGAGGAATGGGTTTTTTGGATTACATGTCCCAATCACAGTCCGTCATGAGGTAAATCAAAGCAGAAACTCAAACAAGGCAGGAAGCTGGGGGCAGATGCCATGGAGGAACGTTGTATATTGACTTTCTCCCCATGGTTTCTCAGTTTACTTTCCTTATACCATCCAGGGCCATCTGCCTGGGGTGGCGCTGTCCATATGGACCACGAATCAAGAACATGCCCCCATGGACTTGTCTACAGGCAATTTGGTGGAGCAAATCACACACTCTTCCCGGTTTGTGTTAACTTGACAAAAGAACAAACAAACAAAACAAAAAACTCTTAAACACACCCACATGTCCACCCTGCTTGTCTAAGCACCCCAAACCACAGTGTTCTGCTATATTTTAATTCCTTTGCCTCATGGTACCTACTGTTCCTCGTTTTAATGCAAGGGGCTTTGTCCATCTCTTGTTTTGTTCCTCGTTTATTGGGTTTCCTTAATGTTCCAGGCACAATCGATCTAGTGCGGCTTTCTCATGCTTTCTTGGCAGCTTGATTTTGCTCTTCTCCTTGGCATGCTCTTAACACTACCATGGATCACTATCTACTTGACTTTCTAAACCAAGTCATCTCATTCAGATGACTTCCCCATGTGGTTTGAGAGGTGAATGGCTTGTGAGGGCTGTGACTTTATGGAATGGATTAATCCATCTATTGGATTGTTATGGTCATGCTGTGCCCCACTCAAACTATTTCCATATTGGGTAAAACAGTGGTCTTTCAGGATATGTCCTGCTTGAGATGTTCCACGGTGGTAAGAGACACTATGTCCTAGGTAGGATTAAGTTCTTTCCTTTACATTGCACATTCTTCACATAGTCTTCCATCATGTCCCATGTATAAACATTATATATTTATTTACTTTTGAGATAAGGTCTCATTGGTCAGCTCAGGCTAGCCTTGAACTCATGACTCTACTGCTTTAGCCTCCTGAGTACTGGGATTATTGGTGCCATCACACCTGGCTTTATCTTTCCTTACATAGAAGATGGTCTCCACAATTTTTTGAGGGTGGGGACTGGACCCTATTAGTTCTCTCACACCCACTGTAGGCTAGACACTTGTCTGGTGTACCACAGGGTAGGTCAAAGGCTGCACCTACTGGGTCCTGAGCAGGCTTTGTAAAACATTAAGACCATTGATACCTCCTTAACAGGTGTCTTTAAGGCATGCTTTCCCTGCGAGCCTTCAACCACCCATCTTCCTTCTTAGGAGAAGGTACAAGGACCATAAGGCATACACGTTGCGATTTTTACTCTCTCAGCATGAACATGGACTCATTGCTCAGTCAGCCTTCAAGACTGGTCTTTGCAAGTTTTCTAATTTCAACCAAAAGGAGAGAGGGAAAAAAGCTCTTTCCTCCATGTCAGCATTCTTGAAAACCTGGGTTTATTTTGGTCTGTGTCACCCTCTCATTTTGGGGATTGACCTCTTGACCTTTGGGACATCCCTCTTGCCTATGAATTGTATCCATCTCTGTAGGCACTTCCTCATTTCCTCTTGGGGATTATTTTAAGTTTTAAGGATATAACTAAGTCCTTAGGAGCCCCCCCACTAACTTTACCAGAGCTGTCTGAGATGGTGACAGCGGACAGGTGGAAAGGAGCAACCAGAGAAACAGGGTCAAGTGACAAGAACTTGGTGACCATTTGGACATGGAGGAGGCAGAGGTAGCTCTTATATCTCTGACTTGTTTGTGCACTTTAGCTGTGCCGGAAATGGAAGAGAACTCAGGGCCTGAGATACACTAGTCAAGCACTCTAGCCCCGAGCTACCCTTGCCCTTTGATTACAGTTTCTGTTGCAGAGATGGAAGTCACAGGACAGGAAGTATATGAAGGGGAGGTGGGGAGATATTGGACCTTGTTTGGGATGTTTCCACGGAGACAAGGCTGCAAAATACAGGAGGTAATTGGAGATAGGAACTTGATTGCATATATAGGAACTATGACTCAGGAGGCTGTTGACATGAGGATGGCAGCTGAAACTGAGGGAGTTAGTGAGAGACAGCAGTGTGCTTATGGTGCGGCCATGGTCAGGGATGACACAGGAGAATTTGTCCTTGAAAGAGACTGAAGGTATAATAATATAATAATGAAACAGAAGAAGAGAGCCAGGAGAAGAACGTGAATCAGAGGCCACTAGAGGAAAAGTCTGAGGATAGAAGGTTTGCTCAGAAAGCCTAAGTGATGAAGAGACATCAGTTCAGGATGGAAGAATGCCCACAAATTAGCATGAAAGTCATTGGGAACTATGAGGAAGTCACTTTCAGCCTAGAGGAGGAGGAGGAGGAGGAGGAGGAGGAAGCTACAGACAGATTGTAGAGGTGGTGAAGAGAGTGGGAACAAAGGAACAGGCTTTTTGAAGCCTATTATCATTTTTGTTCAAAGGAGGTATTATGGTTTGGATATTAAATGTCCTTCCCAAACCCAAGCACTGAAGGTTTGGTCCCCATTGTAGCAATTTAGAAGCAGAGGCTTGTGTGTGTGTGTGTGTGTGTGTGTGTGTGTGTGTGTGTGTGTGTGTTTGTGTGTGTGTGTGTGATTGGATCAGGAGGGCTCAGATCTCATCAATGGATTCATAACTTAATGGGTTTCCAGGGGTGGGGGTGCCTTTGTTACATATTCCATCAATCTCTTCTTTCTTTCACGCCTTCTCAGTTGCCATGGCATGAACAGTTTTGACTCACCACACCTCGGCCATGATGAACTGTTCCAGCACAGGCGCCCAAACAGGGCAAAGCGACCATGAATCAAAAATTCCCAAACAGCCAAAAAACAGACATCCAGATAACCTTTCTAGAAGCCAATTTTCTTATGCATTTTGTCACAGAGAAAGGCGGCTGAGTCATGCAGAAAGACTCATGTTAGAGGCTGTTATTAGAATCATCATCTAACTGGTGAGGAAGCCTAAAAAGGCTAGTTTAGAACTTGCCCCACCCTGTCCTGCCTGACCCTGACCCTTTGACCTTCTCCTTACACAACCAGAATGGGAAGAGCACAGGCAGAAAGAGATCTTGGGGCAGGAGAATTGTAGGCTCAATTTTCTTTCTTTTTCTTTTCTTTTCTTTTTTTTAAGATGTATTTATTTATTATTTATATACTCTATTTATTATTCATATACTCATCTACATGTACATCTTCAGGCCAGCAGAGGGCATCAGGTTACATTATAGATGGTTATAAGCCATCATGTGGTTGCTGGGAATTGAACTCAGAATCTCTAGAAGAGAAGCCAGTGCTCTTAACCTCTGAGCCATCTCTTCAGCCCTGGGTTCAATTTTCTTAACAATTATATTTTATTATGAACTTATTAACTGAGAGTACCTCACTTATGACCCGACTAACCTAAACAATAGGAAAAGAGGATTAAAGAATACAATAACGAAACCGTAAGGATATTAGTTCCGAGGAACAGTTCTCCTGGAGTAATCAGCAGGATTTCTTCTACTGGAACCTGGAGCAATCAGAACCCAGAACCTGAGCTGGAGCCCCCGAGCCCCAAAGCCTCCCCATTTGAGCAATTCTCTCTAGGAGCGTTTCGAAGTAGAGTGCTGAACAGCCAAAACTATCCTAAGTCTCCAAAGGCCACACCTCCTGTTTTTGGCTCACATTTATACCTCCTCTCAGAATTTGTTCAAGAATGTTTTTCAGCTGGTTAACAACCAATCTCCCCCACATGGTGGTTCGACTTCTAAGGGGATAAACATCACCAGCTCTCTCACAAGTCTTTTTCTCATCCCCCCACTTGTGATCTAAACAAAAAACATGTTTATCTCTCCTTCAGGGAAGGATATAGACCAAAGAGCAGAAATGTCTGGCTGTCTGAGCTAGTCAAGACAGCCCTTCACCCTGTCACTTAGCTTGCCCTGAGGCCTGTAGAGGTATAATGTAGTAGCTCTCTACTGCCCTAAGTCTAGGGTTGGAATGTCCTCTTCACTGGGGCTGACCCATCCCTATGTCCCACTCACTGGTGGCAGGCACATGAACCCAAGCAATCTCCCATGATACTGGAAAGAGAGAGGTTAGCCAGTGGTCTGATGGCTTGAACAGATACATCAGCGTTTTCTCCAAACTGAGTTGAGCTTTGACACTTGCAACTATGAGGACGACCAAGCCAGTTTCCCTGGTTGTCATCTGAGACTGTATAAAATACACTGTTTAGTCTGGTGGAAGTTGGCTGACTCCAGGCACTTCATGGGCTCCAGGGGCTCCTGCTGTGTAGCCCTGCTTGTACCTTTGTGGTGCTGGCCAAGGAAGTGATGGAGGGACGAATAAGACAGGAGCTTACAATGCAAAGAAGACAATAGTAGCTACTGGGGAGAAAAGAACCTTTGTCAGGAAAAGGTTATCCTTCATATCTCTTAAGCTATAATCATGGACAACCGTACACTATCAATTCAAGGTGATGCTTGGAGCTCAGAACCATACACTGTCAATTCAAGGTGATGCTCGGAGCTCAGGCTGACAAGTTAGAGACAGTGCATGCAAAGCAAGCTCAGGGGAATGTGAGTTGGGAGCAGAGGGAAGAAGGATTGTGGAGTCCTTCTGATACTCTCTCCTGGGGGACTGTGCCAAGTGGAGAGGGGCAGCAGATAATCTGGGCAAGCTGTGGTTGTATCCACTATGTGCTATGTGCATTCAAGCTCTTCTCCTACCTTTCCCATGCCGGCGTGGGCATGTCCCAGCTTGATCACCACGGGGAAGTGTGGGGCCGTGAGCTGAAAGACACAAGAGGAAATCAGTTACCAGTCATCTCAGAGCATGGCTGCAGAGAGGCCGTGGGCAGCTGTCTGTTCTGTGAAGTGTTTCACTCATAGCATGCTGTCAGGGAATCCCCACAGAATGCTCTGCAGCTGGTCACCCTGCTGTGGCTCCAATATGCCTTTGCACATCTGCACTCCCAGGACCAGCATGCCTGGTGGCACCTGACAGTCCACAGAGACAGATGTGTTCCAGCCAACTGATTTCAGATTCAGGCTTTCACCATAGTGCAGATGCAGGCAAAACATTATACGGATCCATGCCTTTTTTTCCTTATCTGTGAAATGGGGAAGATGATACCAGTGTTCAGGCAGTGGGACGGCCCAGGTCCTCTAGAAGATCCATCAGTGCTCGTAGCTGCTGAGACATCTCCTCAGTCCCATGTCAGGAATTCTAAAAGTGTGAGTTCAGAGACCAGCAGCTTCATTGTTCCTAGCACACTTCTGCCTCCAAAATTACCTGAGGTAGCTGGAGAGTTTCGTTTCCTGCTCTTAGGCATCTTTTAGGCCACTGCAGGAGTTTATGTCCATTTCTGTTACCAGCATCCATCAGCTACACCTCACAGGCACTGTGTTAAATAGCCTCATGGCGTTAGCTTCTTTGGATCCCACTATTTTTGCCTGGTACCCTGTTGCATTGCCAGTCTCTCACACACTTCCGATACCAACACAAGGCTGAAGACAGAGCCCATGCTTCAATCTGTTCTGTCAGCAACGCTTTCTCAAGGTGTGTACACATCCCTCCCTTTGGTACAAATAAAGAGTGCTGGAAAGGTTTTGGGAGGAAACCAGGGTTCACGCCCAAGCTTTGATTTGTTTCTTTCGCGTCACTCCTACGTTGTTTGAAGGGTGTTTGGTTTGTCAGAGTCTATTCTGGTTTGCTTGAGGTCAAAGTTTATCTGTCCTTGAGACATAGTAATGGTGTCAGTCTCTTCCTTTTGGGTCAGTCTGTCCCTCAACAGGGTCATCACATCCCCTTGTCTAGGATGTGGTCTGTCACCCTGTCCTGGGCTGTTGTCAGCAATGCACTTGTCCTTATGTATGAGGGTCCCTGAGGAATTCCTCTTTTCCCACTGGGTGTTACAATCTTGCCCAATCTTGTCTGTGGATCACAAAACTATCGAATGGACTCAGTTGTTAACTTGATTGGATTAAGAAACGCATAGGAGACCATTGGAGCACACTTCTGAGTGTGCTTGTGAGTGTATTTCCAGAGGTGACTAGATCTTGCGACTTGGACCTAGTGAATGGCTCAGTTCCTTGGTGGCTTCCAAACAGGATGGCACAACTGGGAGGTGGTAAAATGTCCGAGGTGAAGGATATGTTCTTGGGGACTATGTCCTGTCCAACCCATTCCTATCAGTGTGCCATTCTGCTTTCTCTCTACCATGATGTGAGCTGTTGCAGCATTGCCTCCCCAGGATGGACTGACCCATTTGAAACTGTGAGCCAAAATAAACCCTTCTTCCAATATGTTGTTCATGTCTTTTGTCACAAAAATGGAAAAAAAGTAAGGTACATATCATCACATTACACTTCTACAATGGCCCCTTGAGTCAATCTGGGAAGGTTCTCATTAATAATAATAATAGTAGTAATAATAATAATAATAATAATAATAATAATAATAATAATAATTGTTGTTATTATTATTATTGCATTTTACAGACAAGAAAATTTGCCAGCCAAGGACTGAAGTTGGATTCTGTAAAACCCAAGCTCACTTTGGATAATTTATCCCTTAATTCAGACTAAATATTACCATACTCCTGTACCAAAGGTGAACCAACTTATCTTCTTTACTTAAAAGTAAAGAAGTAATACTTGGCCACGTGTGGTGGTGCACACCTTTAATCCCAGCATTCGGGAAGCAGAGGTAGGGGGATCGCTGTGAATTCGAGGCCAGCCTGGTCTACAAAGTGAGTCCAGGACAGCCAAGGCTGTTTCAAAAAAAAGAGAAACCCTGTTTCAAAAACAAAACAAAACAAACAAAAACCCAAAACAACAACAACAAAAACCAAACAAAAAAGAAGTAATATTTGATTGTGACATGAAAAGCAATATGCAATTGGGAAACTTCAATTTAAAAAAAAAATATATATATATATATATAAAACAGTTGTCCTATATTATTGTCTGCTAGTTTGGGGTGGGGGAAAGCCCTATAGTTGTTTTATAATTTGTTCTGTTTTTATGAAATTGAGAGAATAGCACACATCCAATTTTATTTCTCACTCTTTCCACCTAATATTAAATGATGAGAATGTCCCTGGTGGTTATTGTTTGTGGGTTTAACAGTTGTAAAATATTTCACAGCATTAGGACGTCAGGTTGATGAAACAGAACACTGTCCAAGCAATTGAAAGCCGTGATGTAATTCTTTCCTAGATGTGACCGGTTCCCTCCCACCCTAGAGGGAGCCAGTGTATGCATTCTGTGCTTATTCTTCCCCTGCATTTATTCATAATCTTACTATTATGTAATTCCTAACACACGTCGTTCATCTTTAAACTTCTGGGTTGGGGCTTTAAAAACATATTCTTTCATGATTTCACACACACACACACACACAGACACACACACACACACACACAGTTTGACTGTACTCCCCCTGTTTTTATCCTTTTCCCTTCTTGCCCTCTAGTCTGTCTCCTACCCTTTAGTCTTTCTATGTGTTTGTGACATGCTGCATTTAGTTAGGGTTGCCTGCAAGAGCGTTGGTCGGGGAGCCATTTATTTGAACAAGGCTCACCTGTGTCTGCACCACTGAGGAATGTGGCTCTCCCACGCCCAACCTTTAAATGCCTACAGCTCCTCAGGGAGAGGTAGGGCCTCGCCAGCCTCTCCTTGCAGCTGTCCATGATGGCATGCTGATGGCCCCAGTCTTGTGTAGTATCTATTGCTCCCATGAGTTCCTAGGGGTGCAACAGTCATAATCATGTCCATCTTTTCACTTCTCATCATCCTCTAGTTCTTATATTCTTTCCACATTCCTTTCTGCAATGTTCCCTGAGCCCAGAGAGGGTGACATAGCTGTCACTTTTAGGACTGAGCACTCCACTCTTATTCTTAGCATTTGCTCATTGGTGAGACACCCTCATTGGTTGTCACCCACTGTAAACAAAAACTTCTCCAACCAAGGCTAGGGGCTTGATTGGAGAACACTGATCTATGAGTGTAAACGTAAATATGTAGACATCATGTTCATATAACAAAATAATTGTGTTATATTTTCCCCTAGGGTCTAATGCCTTCTCCAGCCTTGGGAGACTAACATTTTATCCATCTGACCAGCGTGAAGCACTCACTGAGTGTATTCTCATTAGGGAACTTTTGTTATCCCCGGCATAGTCATCACACCCGGACATCATTGCAGACTGTAACAAACTCAGCAACTGAAAGATTGGAGGCTTTGCTTCCATCTCCTTTGAAGGTGGAACTTGAGGGGAGGGGAAATGGGTGTTCTCTTCTCTCTGCCCTGCCCATACTGGTCACAAGCTGCACTGGGTGGGACCTGGAGAGAACATGGCAAGCCACTGGTCTGTCACTTACTCTCAGCTTAATTTGAGGCCAGATATTAGTTTTCCAATCTGCAAAAGGGGCTTATTGTAATCAACTTGTAGGGCTGTTAGGCAAGGGTGTGGCAAGAGGGAGAAATGAATATAAATTACTTAGTTGAAAGTACTAAAATTACAAGGTCAAAAGTAGAAGAGAGGGGAGGGAAGAAAGGACTAAGTCTGGAAGTAAGGGGCGAGGTTCAGTAAAAATGAGTGGTGGAGAAGATGTGTAGAGGCTCTGGTCCCACAGAACCTTCTCATCCAGGATGGAACAAGCTGAAACCACAATCCAGGAGGAACACCATCAAGGGTGATGACAGTTGGGCAATGTCAACGCCAAGACCTTTGATTGTGATGGTTTGTTTCAATAGTGATCATGAATAGATTGAGAGACACCACAGAGATCAGCAAAGCACACCTCTGGATGTATCCGTGATGGCATTTGCAGAGTCAGTTAGATTACAAGGGCTATGACCTAAGCAACACTTAATTAAACTGTTGACAGGTTCAGACTTTGAAAACTATTATCTAAAGGCAGCAGAAACTATGGAAGATGGATGGTGCTTGGTGAGAGGAAGTGGTTCATGGGGAGTGTGCCTTTGGAGATCACAGCTTGTCCCACATGGTGACAAACTCATTCTGTCACATGCTCTTAGTGCCATGTTGTTCTGCCACAACAGAACCAAGAGCTGTGCATGAAAATCTCTGTGACTGTGAGCCAAAGTGAGTCCTTTCTCCCTTAAGTTGTTTATGTCAGGCATTTTCTCATACTGTTGAAAGACAACTGAGTGACACACCGATGAGTAGCCATACACAGCCCCTAGTGCCTACACTATAGTGTGTTTTAATAAGCATATTTCTAGTAATGCCTCTCACCATATCAATTCATAATAGTTGGAGCTACTGGTTGGTTTCAGGTTGATGAGGTAGAAGGAGTTATGACACTCCCAGGAGCTATCTCTGTTTTAAGTGACAATTTTAAATTTAAGATAATAGTATTGACATGATCATAGAAACTCAAGACAAGGAGTCTCCTCTGAGCCTCCCCACCTCCACCTCCTCAGTACTGAGGGTTGATGACCTTGTAGATGGTAGGCAAATTCTCCACCACTGAGCTTTATCTCTGGCTCAAGATGAGGATTATTTACAGCTGTATCATTTATCCATCTCTGTGTCTAATTTTAAAACCCAGGCGTTCTGCAACGATATCTGAGAATTTCACATCTATTCCTTCCCACTTAGTATTCTACTGTGTTTTCTTCTTTGTGTGCATACATGTGGTGCATCCGTGTCTACACATGTGAGCACCCACGTCTGTGCTTGTAAAGGTCAGAGGTCTACGACAGATGTCTTTCCTTATCGCCCTCCACCTTATTTTTTGAGACAGGGTCTCCCACAGAGCCTGGACCTCACTGATTGACTCAGTGCTGGCCAGCGAACCCCATGGATCACCCTATCTCCTTCTCCTAGTGCTGGGATTACAGGGCTATGCTGCTACACCCAGTATTTATGTAGATGCTGGGGATCTAAACTCACATTTCCCATGTTTATGTACCAAGCACCTCACCCATTGAGCCATCTTCTCAGCCCATCTTTCTGCTTTTCTTAGACTTTTTTTTCTGACATTTCTTGCTTTATTCCATTTATGCCTTCTGTAACCCAGGTGACCAATCTCACCTACCTGGTGTGCTTCTGACTCTTGGTCTTTTTTTTATTAATTTATTCATATTATATCTAAATTGTTATCCCATCTCTTGTATTCTCTCATTCCTCCCTCCCACTTTCCCCCTACTCCCCTCCCCTATGTCTGTAACTGAGGGGGACCTCCTCCCCCTGTATATGCTCATAGGGTATCGAGTCTCTTCTTGGTGACCTGTTATCCTTCCTCTGCGTGCTACCAGGCCTCCCCATCAAGGGGACATGGTCAGAAGTGGGGCCCCAGAGTTTGTATGAAAGTCAGACCTCACTCACCACTCAATGGTGGAGAATGTCCTGTCCATCAGCTAGGTCTGGGTAGGAGTTCAAAGTTTACTGCCTATATTTTCCTTGGCTGGTGCCATAGTTTGAGCAGGAATGACCCCAGGACCCAGATCCACCTGTCATAATGTTCTTCTTGTAGGTTTTCCAGGACCCTCTAGATCCTTCTATTTCCCCATTCTCCCATGCTTCTCTCATCTAAAGTCCCAATAGGATGTCCTCCCCTCTGACCCACTTTCCTGGTAAGTAAAGTCTTTCATGGGACATACCCCTTGGGCTAGTGTCTCGATATAAGTAAGTATGTACCATTTGTCTTTTTGTTTCTGGGTGAACTCATTCATTATGATAATTTCTAGTTCAATCCATTTGTCCACAAATTTCAGGAATTCCTTGTTTTTAATAGCTGAATAATATTCCACAGTGCAAATGTACCACAGTTTCTTCATCCATTCTTCTACTGAGGGACACTTAGGCTGTTTCCATGTTCTAGCTATTATGAATAAGGCAGCTATGAACATGGTTGAGCATATGTCCCTGTTGTGTGGTAGAGCATTTTCTGGGTATATTCCAAGGAGTGGAATAGCTGTGACCCTTGGTCTTTTTACACACTTGACTTTTTACACACTTGTTGCACACAGATAGAGTTGATGTTTGCTTTTTTTTTTTTTCAAAAATAGCTCTCATCATTTGCTTTTGCAATGCTGGAGATGGAACCTATGGCCTGCTTTGCCACTGAGCTACACCCTACTCACACTTAGCTCTATATACCGTATCATGCACATTGCTTCCATTGCGACAGACACTGTCCCAACCCAGTCACTGCAAGATCTGCACCACATCTCGTGCATACCAGTCCTCTGAAAGAATGGATATGTGTGTGGTTCCCTCTCTCCATCTCCTTCTCCTCCTTCCATTCTACTGCCAACAAAATTCCACTTAACACTTCTGTGCACACACCCTTTGAAAATAGTATTTCATCTCCATTGAGGCCAGAACTGGAGCTTTTCAAAGGGACACGGGCAGAATTTGGAGACTTTGTGATAGTTTTCTACAGTTTGATCTCCAGAAATAAAAGTGGGTGCCCTGAGTCGGCATCTGGAGTCCATCCATGATGTCACTGCCCAGACTAAGAGTGACGGTTTTCCAAGGGTCATGTCAGAGCTAGGAATGGGACCAGCAACCTCTTGTGCAATGTGCCTTAGCATTCTTTCCTTCCCCAGCACTATAGATAAGAAAACAGGATAAGCCACTCACTCGAGCTCAGACAGGTAAGAACAGCAGCACAGCCCCATGGCTACCCATCTCTTCTGCCCTGTTTCCTCCCTTCCATACTGTTTCTATGGACTCTGAGGGCCATTCCTATTTCTATCGCTTTGTCATAGACCAACCCCTCCCAAAACACAGACAGGTCACAGAGGACAGAGAACATCTTGTTGGCTAGGCTATTTTTTCTCTTCCCTTTGCAACAATAGCTTTATTTAGTTTCCTTGGGGATGGTTTCTCAGGGACCCTTTTCCCGGTCCCATGGCCCCAGACACTCCAGAGTTCATCAGTGCCCTGTGGCAAGAGGCCTGACATCCTGTTGGAGGGGCCAGATCCATATTTGAAAACAGATTCCCCACCCTGATAAGGCCTTATTCAAAAAGTACCCAAATAAACCAAAATAAGTGGAGAGGCCCTGTGTTCTTGCAGGGTGTTCCCCTGGGAAGATCAGAGTCCAGCTGGCTGAGCCAAGGTCAGTATTCAACCAACTCCATCCTCAAGCTGAAGATGGAAATGAAGTTACACATTGGGTGCTTGGGGATGGTCCTGTGCAGCTTCCCACCCAAGGTGTTCCCTCTCTTCTCTGGGTAATAGAGATTTCAGTATGTGAAGAACTAGATCCTGGCTGAACCATTGCTAAGGTCTGAATATGTCTCTAAGGATTCATGGAGGATGCCTGGACTGTCCAGCTTTGTGTCAAGGTGGCAGGACCTTTAAGAGGGGGCCTAGTGGGAGTTGGTTAGGTCATTGGAGGGGGTTCTAGTCAGTTTGGGTGGGGCATGGCCAGCTCTGAAACAGTGAGTTTGTATAAGAGCTCAAACCAGGGGTCTTCCCCACTGCTTTGGCTCCCTGACTCCCCACATGATTACTCACTGTGGTGATTAACGTGTGTGTGTGTGTGTGTGTGTGTGTGTGTGTGTGTGTGTGTGTGTGTATCTAACACAAACTAGAATCATCTGGAGAAAGGGAGCCACAACTGGGGAATTGCCATCTGTGGACGGAATTGTGTTCTGAGGACAAGGACCTTCTTTTTGTTTGTCACCATAACTATAACATACAAGGCTTGGTTTATAATGGATGTAGGATCCTCTAGAACTAGAGTTATAGTTGATTGTGAACCTGCTGGATATGGATGCTGAGACCCAAACTCCAGTCAGCTGGGAGAGCAGCAACTGTTCTCAATCACTGAGCCATTGCTCCAGCTGCTTCTTCTTCTTCTTTTTCCTCCTCCTCCTCTTCCTCCTCTTCTTCCTCCTCCTCCTCTTCTTCCTCCTCCTCCTCTCCCTCCTCCTCCTCCTTCTTCTTTAATTCTCATTTTATATACAAAGAAATGAAGCAAAGATAGTGGAAGAGCTTTCTAAATGTCACCCAGGGAGAAAATGAAGCATCCTGGACCCACCAGAGCTCTACACCCTTGCTGCCATGTGCTAGTGACATCTTTGGATCCTCATGTTGCCTGTCACCAAGCACTTTCTGCAGTGGGTTGGTCGATGGAAGCCAGCAGACCTGTGAGGATACGTCCAGTGGCTATAAAATCTGAGCAGTGTCGGGAAAGGTGGTAGAACCAGGAACCCTGGAGCCAGGAGGCTTCAAGTTGATGTCCAGCTTCTAGCCTTAGGACTATGAGCTGTTGGCTGAGTCACAACCTGATCTGTGACTCAGTTTCCTCCCTGTCCAGTAAGAAACTCACTAACATCTCTCCAGTCCATCAAGCTCCCTGATGTCTGTTGCTGATTATGGCTGAGGCCTGAGGACTGTCCCAGGAATCTGTCCTGATGATCTGGCTAAGAAGCCCCGCAGACACTTGCAACTCAACCTTATAGTCAGTATGGTGTGACATCCATTCACAAACAGCATTCTCCAATCTCACTCACTTGTCCTGCATGGACCTGGGTGCCTAAGATAGACACGGCACTAGAGCTGCCTTCCTTAATTTTTATGCTACCCCAGGCCCAGGGCTGGTACTTGGGAAGGCCTAGGCCATGTTTGCTGGGAGGCCTGTGACCTCTCTGCCCTGATAATTCCACCTCCGACTCACCCCTGCTCCTTTAAGTGTGTCTTGGAAAAATACTGGTAGCAAATTTGGAATAATTAAACTGATCATGCCCTACCAACAAGCAAGCATTCCTTTCTCTTACATTTCCTGTTTCCCTGAGAAATGCAACAGTCAGAAATAAACATCCTCACAGGCTGGTAGCATTCGCCTAGCAGCAAGCTTCCTTGTCCTTGTCTGTGAGAACTTAGGGTCCCTAGCAGGCTCAGGCTATCAGCCTACGCTGTTAACCCCTTGGGGAGTCTCCAGGTGACACTCACAGGGAGAGGACACCCTCAGTGGAGGAGCTGATCTGGAGAAAAGGGCAAACAAGCCTGAAAGATGTGGTACAGGAGCTCACCTACAGGCTCCTGAAAAGAAGCCACCCCAGGATCCCAAAATTCGTGGGCTATGCTTCTCCTCCCTTCCCCCTCCTCTTCCTATCCTTTCCTTTTATCTACTTCCTTAAAAAGTTTATTTATGTGCTTTATTACATTTATTCTTATCTACTTCATCTTAGATTTTTTTTCTTCAGACAGGGTCTACCTACATTACACATGAGCCCTATCTTCCCACAGGAGTCTCCTTGGGCAGGTTTCTTGGCCTCTGGGGTGGTTTGAATGAAAAAGGCCCCTATAGGCTCGTAGGGAATGACACTGTTAGTAGATGTGGCCTTTTTGGAGTGTGTCACTGGGGGGTGGGCTTTGGGGTTTCAGAAACTGAAACCAGAACCTCCCCTCCCCCTACCAACCTTCCTGCTGCCTGTGGATCTTGATGTAGAACTCTCAGGTGCCTCTCCAGTACCATGTCTGCCGCAGGCTGCCATGCTTCCCACCATGATGATGATGGACTAAGCCTCTGAATATAAGCAAGCCCCAATTAAGTGCTTTTTTAAAAAAAAAATAGGAGTTGCTGTCATCACAATGTTTCATCACAGCAATAGTAACCGTAACTAAGACAACCTCTCGCTTCCCAGGAGCTTTGTAAAGAGAAAAAAAGCACACACACACACACACCAGCTTCATTGTTGTGGGATGTGAGTCAGGATGTGAGGCACACACTACCTACATCTATAGCCCAGTTAGTTCTCTGTGGGCAACAGAAATGGCATTCACTGGACATCAACCCAACCCAAACACACCAACCTTACCACTCATTACAACTATGGATATTGTTTTAAAATATTTTAGTTTTCAGACAAGCTCTTTTGGTCTGCACATAGGCCAGGTTGACCGTGACCTTGACACCTAGCCAAGGATGACCTCTTGCCTCCACCTTCCCACTGCTGTGATAACAGGCATGTACCATCATGCCCGGCTTGATATTTTTGCAATATTGAAGGTCAAACCTGAGATTTCTTGCATGCTAGCAAGTGTTCTACCGACTGTTACAGCCCTACTCCAAATTCATGCTTCTTGTGTTCTGTATTTCTTCTTCTTCTTCTTCCTTCTCCTTCTTCTTTCTTCTTTCTTCTCCTCCTCCTCCTCTTCTTCCTCCTCCTCCCTCCTCCTTTTTTGCCTCCCCCCTCCTTCTCCTTGGCAATATTGGGGATTGAAGCAGGATCTTTAAGCATTTTAGGCAAGTGCTCTACCACTGAGCCAAATTCATCACCTTTTTCTTTTTTCTTTTTAGGACTGATTCTCTTCCTCTTCTTGTAAAACCTTGTCTTGAAACTATTCTAAAGTCTCTTGTCTAAAGTCTAAAGTCTAAAGAGCCATTAAATTGACAGAACTGGATTACTCATGCTTTCTTCTATGCAGAATGGTTCTGGGCATTCTTTCAGCCATGCATACAGGTTCTCCCCTGACAGCGGCACTGCCCATCTGTGTTCCTCTAAAGCTTACACAAAAATGTATTTCAACAGTTTATTAACAAAAGTTTTCTGAACATTTGATTCACACATGACAAAATTTATCCTTCCAAGTGCTTGATCCTGGACTTGTTGTGTGTGCACACAACTGTACAACTGTCACCACTATCTAATGTCACTTAGAATCAGACACAAGGAAACCCTCATGATTGGTGTCTACTTTGCATATGCTCACAAGATTCATCCACATTGTAATATACGTCCTTTTATTCCATTGTGTAGGTGTCTAACACACACACACACACACACACACACACACACACACACACA
>OU015756.1:48797254-48829294 GCA_907169655.1 Acomys percivali | reverse complement strand
GGAGGAGGAGGAGGAGGAGGAGGAGGAGGAGGAGGAGGAGGAGGAGGGAGGGCCAGAAAGAGGAGAGAGACAGAGAGACACACACACACACAGGTAGAAACAGAGAGAGGAGAGAGAGACAGAGAGGCTGTATTTTCTTTCCCATCTCATTCTCATTTCAGGGAGGCCCACTTTTCCTAGCTGAGGCCTGGGGCCTGTGTGTGGACCAGTAGGCTGCTTCCTTCCCTGAGGTAGTGGAGAAGATAGCTCACAGTAGCCACAAAGCTGGTCAGCTAGAATGTTTTCTCACAGCCACACATTGGCGAACATTCTTAAAAAGTCGGAGCTGGGATAGACTTATGGATAAACAGCTTCAAAAGGCTCTGGCCTTAGGCTCCTTGTTCTGGGCTGCCTGGGGGTTGCATTCAAAATGTCCCCCCTATGTTTGAGAGGACTTCTAGCTCACACAGGGTGGCTCCTGGGTTTCTGCTCCGGTTCCTTCACCTTCCTTCCTCCTCTCTTTGTCTCTTTCTTGGAAATGAACCGAGG
Organism: Acomys percivali; assembly: GCA_907169655.1. NCBI lineage: Eukaryota > Metazoa > Chordata > Mammalia > Rodentia > Muridae > Acomys > Acomys percivali. The sequence goes on along the minus strand of OU015756.1, from coordinate 48,828,766 downwards.
GCCCCATGTTTGCTTAGCAGGTACACTGACAAAATCCTACACTCCCTGCCCTCTTTTTTATTTTGAGACAAGGTCTTAACATGTTGCTCAGACAGGCACTGAGCTCACTCAGTAGCCCAGACTGGCCATGAACTTTCAGTCCTTAGCCATCCACTCTGATGAATGAAGGACCTTCACCACTCTGCCCAGTTTCTGTCTCTTGAATTGAGCTGTGGTGTTCTTGAGGAAGGTTTAGAACAGTGGAAATCTCTAGTTTATGCTGTAGTTTATGTACAAGGGGAAACAAGACTGGGAACAGATAATGGCCAGGGTCATGGCTGTGACAGGGTTCAAGCTTTCAGCACAGCAGAAAGCTCCTGGTCATCTGTTTGGTCATCATTGATTGGTTTCTCAACTCAGTACCAGGGATACAGGGTTCTAGGAAGGAGATTTGTCTTTCATGAATGCCCATCTCTGGAGTGGGGCATGTCTCCCAGTTCTCATTTTGACCATGGAGCATTTAGGTCTCTCACAATGTCCGGCTGTGGGTCTCCACATTTGTTCCCATCTGCCACAGAAGGGCGCTTTTCTGATGACTAAGCCTGTTTTCCTATACAACCCAAGACTCCCTGCGGAGGGGTGGTACTGCCCACCGTGATCTGGGCCTGCAACATTAATCATTAACAATAATTTAAAAACATGACCCCACAGACTCACCCACAGGACAATCTGATGGAGGCAACCCCTCTCTTGAGGGTCCCTTTTTTCAGGTGACTCTAGCTTATGACAAGGTGACAAAAATTACTTATCACACTCACCTGACCTGGCTACCAGGCAGGGCCAGGTGAGAACCCACGGGTCATCTCTAGACCCCTGGAATCCATATGTGCTACAGCCCCGCCCACTGTTCTTTGGTCCTGACCAGCCATTCTGTTCACATCAATTGGCCTCTCAGCAGAGTGCCAGCGATACATCAGTGAACTGGCCCCTGCCTTCATAGAACTTGGTCAAATAGACCACACCTATGATATCTTTACACTAGTAGGCAGGAGCTACAGGAAGGGAGGCCTATCCCTATCAGAGGTTTTCCCCACAAGCTCCCTGAGAGGATCCTGGTCACAGTAATTGTTTTTCTGTCTTAGCACGAGCCCTGAGATCCCTGACTCCAAGGACATGGCATCCTCCTACATCCTGCTGCTCGTGCGAATGCTAGCCCCCCTTCTCTGAGGCAGTCCTTGCCATGAGGAGTTGTCTGGCCTTTTGCATTGCAAAGGCAAACCTCTTCCAGTCCGATGATTGCTTTTCTCAAGTACATGGATGACGGCATTATTGCTCCCTCCCTGGCTGGAGAATTTGATGGTCAGTATGACGTCAAGGCTTGGAAAGGTGCCTGCTCCTTGCTAATGCCTAGGGAGACCTGGGGTGGGTGTTCTGGAGTGGAGGAGGCTGGTGTGTGTGTGTGTGTGTGTGTGTGTGTGTGTGTGTGTGTGTGTATTGCAGAGGGCTGAGCTGATGGTCGGTAGAGAGGCACCTGCCTGCCTTCCTAAAAAGGTTATGGTGCTGCAATGCCATAATTGATTGGCTTACTTGCAGGGTGGGGGGAAGGGTACCCTCCTGGTACCTCTGGGCCAATTCTATAGAGTTGCTGTCATCTAGCACCTCCTGGTACCTATCCCACACCCCCCTATGGCTTGGTGCCTGCGTGGCCTCATAGATAGTTTGGCTATACTTCCAGAATGAGGTATAGGAGTCAGGATGGGGTGGGGTCAGGGGGGAAGTTGGGCTGTCTGGTGGGTAGGCATTTTCTGGCAGGGACAAGGTACATATCTTAGGGTCCCATGGGTAGGTCCTGTCAATGGGGAGTCTCTCCTGCCCCTGCCATTGTACAATCAAGCGTATTTTCTGTGGCAGAGGCTGGCCAGTGCCTCAGGGGCTACTCCAGAGCCCTGCTGAGACTTTCCAGGTGCTATTGTGTGATATAAAATGTGCCCCACAGGCTCATGTGTTTGAACCCTTGGTTCAGAGCCAGCAGCACAATTTTGGGAATGGGGTAGGGGGTGTGAGGGTGGTTGTGGAATTTTTAGAAGGTGGGGCCTCACCAAAGGAAGTGGATCAATGGGGAGGGGGCAGGCCTTATAGATTTCCACGGAGGTCTATCCGTGTTGTGGCCTGGTGTTACCAACTTCTGTTGTGGAAGGAGTCGCCATGCCTTCCCCCACCCCATGATGGCTCGTATCCCCTGGACTGTGAGCCAAAAATAAACTCCTCCTCCCATAAATTACTTCTACCAAATATCTTGTTACAGTGAGAAAAGGAACTAATATACCAGCCTCCAGACTAAACCTCTTTCCTTTATAAATCACCCAGTCTCAGCCACTCTATTACAGCAACAGAAAAGAGAGCGCATTCACTGTCTCATTCATCAAATTGGAGGAAGCCCTCAAAGGACATATCTGTGCCTTGCGCAGGCTTCGCATTCCCACAGAAGGCGTGTCACCAGCTCCCGATGTGGGGTACAGTGAGCTTTGCAGTTGTTTCTTGTTTCCTTCCTCTGGGGCATGTTATATAAGTGGGTGGTGGCAGCCAGTGGGCTGGTGGCTTCCTGCTGCAGCTGCAGGGCTGGGTGTGCAAGCTGCCAGCGTTCAAGTTCACCGCAGCGTTCTGAACATTTGGGAACACAGGAAGGGCTGCAATTTTTAAACTCTCTTTGTTTGCAAGAAGGGTCTGGAGCCCATTGGGAGGATGAAAAAAACAAAACCAGGAAAGCAGATGACCTCCTTTACAGAGGCAGTGTGTACCTTTGCTATGGCTTCTGTTCACCCCTGCTCCTGTGCACGTCTGCCCATGGCCACAGGCAGGACGTATCATGTCCTCATGCAGGCCATCGGTATCCAGGGATACAGAAAGACAGATGCTGAGGTTTCTGTACACAGAGGCACCACACAAACCTGATGACGGAGGGACATCCAGATACATAAACAGGGAAATGCAAACCACACAAAGGCACATGGAGCTAGCCATGTGCAGAGACAGCTAGCCATGTATCACCGCACAAAGACAGCCACACAAGTGACTGACACTCATTCTTGTGGAAAGAGTTACAGGCACGTGCAAACACACACACACACACACACACACACACACACGTTTTCCCAAGGGGTCAAGCAGCCTGCCACGTCAGCAGGTTTTGTCCTCAGTTTTAGCCCTCAGGGGAGAGTGAGCAGGCAAGATACGGATGTTCTTCATGTAATAAAGTTTAATTTTTTTTTCTTCTCCCCTCTGTAATGTTTATATGACTAGCAGGGTCCATTCAATGTCTGTCTTTATTTAACTTCAGATTGGATTATTTTATGAAGCAAACAGCTTATAAACAGTGAGGGGAGGCCAGACATAGTAGTGCACGCATGCTTATAATTATAGTACTCAGAAGGCTGTGGCAGGAGGATTGGGAGTTCGTGGTCGGCCTCAGCTACTTGCCCAGACTCTGTGATAGACAGACAGACAGACAGACAGACAGACAGAACAACATGTGAAAGGCCTCAGAGGAGATTTCTACCTAGATGGAAATTTATCCCCGAAACAAACAGAAAAGTCAAAAGACCCTCCCCCCCAAATGTCCACCTTCAGCTCTGACCTCAGATTGAGGTTGCTGGGAACACGTCTTTCCTTCAGTGTGTTCTACGTTTCCTAATTTTATTTGAGGAGTGGCAGCCTTCTCTTTTAGGAAAAGAGAATCTAAGGTACCCCTGGGTGAGCTGAGGGCTCTGAGGAGAGGAGCACTCGGACCCAGAAAGTTCCTAGTCCCCGTCAGCAGGAATTGCTCTGTTTTGCTGGAACCTTGGACTCTCCAGGTAATCAAGGAAAGAGAAGCAGCTGGGAACCTGGGCTGAGGAAGACTGCGCCTGCCCGCAAAGTGCTCTGTATGCTTCTTAAATCTGCAGTGAGATCACGCAAGCAGGAGTCACATAGTGTTTAGAGGTAGAACTGTCACGAGTGACGTTGGAACTGCTGTCCTGGAAGCCAGGACGGAGCCCTCGCCCTCCACTGGGAATCTGCCCAGACCTGAGGAGATTGTGAAATGCACCAAGGTCTCAGCAAGTCACATCTAGGTCTCAGGCAGGGGAGAAAGGAAGCCTGGCTGCCATCTGGGCCACATATGGGAATGAGTTTGCAAACTCCACAGCATTGTGAACAGCAGACAATCTTCCAAGCTCCGTGTAATACATATATATATATATATATATATATATACTTTTATATATTACAAGCCCTCAGCAGAACGTCTGTGTCAAGCCATTGGGTGTGAGCCTAGAAGAGGCTCTAAAGGGCAGACTGTGAACAAGCCCTGGGACCACCAGCTCAGGTTCTGTCAGAGTGGGTAGCACCCTGTGAGCAGAGGATGCTGGTGGGCCGAGTATGTTTCCTGAGAGCTGAGAGGCAGCGCAGCCTTCGCTGTATTTTCTGTCATGCCAGGACTGATTTAGACACCTTACAAACTTTTTTTTTTCTTTGTATTTCCCATGAGGTTACTCTGTATCTATGTCTTCAATATTCCTTTCTAGTCAGTTTCTAGTCAGAAGCTTCCCTCTCTCTCTGTCTCTCTCTCTCTGTCTCTCTCTGTCTGTCTGTCTGTCTGTCTCTCTGTCTCTGTCTCTGTCTCTGTCTCTGTCTCTCTCTCTCCTTCCATGTTCTCCTTCCATGCTTCTGAGCACAGATGGGGCTGCCTGGAGATGAGGAAGGCATGTGTTCTGGAGAGGGACGGAGAAGGCATATCAGAGTCAGGACTAAAGTAAGGAAGCCAAATGCCTCGTGCCTCATCTGAAATGTACATAAAAATGAATAAAATAAAATTTAAGAGGACACTCCCAACTCACTAATGTAAACCAGCCTCTCTCTCTCTCTCTCTCTCTCTCTCTCTCTCTCTCTCTCTCTCTCTCTCTTTCCTCCCTCATCTGTCTCCCTGTCATTCCTTTCTGATAGAATTTCACATCACCCACATTGGCCTCAAACTCCCCACATAGCCAAGGACGACCTTGAACTGCCCCACCCCACCCCGCCTCCCCGTACTTCCAAATGCTGGAATTACAGGCATGTGCCACCACACCCGGTCAAACATCACATTTCCCCTATGTCAATATCATATTTTTAAAGGTGGAAGTAAGTGCCAATCAATCTGTGGTGGAGAGAGAACACAGCAACATTTTTGAATGACAAGATCTGACCGATGCATCTGCAATGCTGCCTAGCTCCAGGCTCTCCAAAAATCAATCATCGATCTGGATCTCAGCTCTATTTCTTAATAAGGCAGGAATACTTTCCCCAGTTAAACGTTGGCGTGCAGGTTTCATACAGTAAAGTACACATAGCTAAATAGTGCACACCGAGAGACATTTTCCTACATTCATAGCTTCCTGTAGAATAAAAGGAGCCCACAGAAGGCCCAGAAGGAAAAAAAATATCTGATCACCCAATGCTTCACCTTGATAGCATCAAGCACTCCCTGAAGGCTTCTAAGACACTTTCACCAGAACAGAAAGGTCCCTCACAGGAACACCCTCTCCCCTCTTCCTGCTTACAACACGTCCAGTGGGTGTTCTGCCCCGTCCTGGGCTCCCTACTCTTCCATGGGAACCCAAATACAGGTGTGCTGGGCCCGAAAACTCAACCTGTCTTGTCCATACACTCCAGGGCCTCTTTGGGGGTGACCTTTATTCTGTATTTGACACCCCCTCCATTTCTTCCAATGTCCCCGGTCTATTGCTAACGCAGTCAGAAGGCACTGTCCAGCTGCTTCCCATCCCTCCTCTACCTCCAGCAAGGAAAAGAGAATAAAAATTCAACCACAGTCCAAAACAAAAAACAAAACAAAACAAAACAAAAAAACCCAAAACCAAACTAAAGCAAACAAACAAACAAAAACCCTCCACAGGGTTTTAAGCCCCTAGCTATGACTGTGGGCTTTGGAAGACGGACAAGCATGGAGGGTCTGAACCTTCCCTGAGCTTGCTGCAGTAAGCTCGCCTTTTGTTGAAGAACTGTTATGTATAAGGCACCATTGTACTCCGTGTTCTACTTAATCTCCCTTTCATCCTGTAAGGTGGGGACTATCAGGATGTATGTTCCATAGATGAAAATACTGAAGGTCAGGGGAAAAAAAAAAGATGGACTTTGCCCAAAACCAAATAGTGACAAGCGGCAGTTCAGTGCCAGACCCCGGGGTAACCAGATTCCAATTCGTGCAGTGTTAAGCCTTATTTGTGTAAGCCAGAGGGCATTTTTTTTTTTCACCAAAGACAGGGCATGAATATGAGGTAAGGAATGTGCTTTGAGCTCTTTGATTTATTCCCTAGGAAAACAAGTCAGATAGCAAAAGGTCATGTTTCTGTCACCCCCTTCTGTTGGTTTGCCAGGCAGAGAGATGCTGGGGCCAGCAGATATGGAGAAGCTGTCCTGGGAAGATAAGGATGTTCTTGGACCGGTGGCTTTGTTGTACAATCCAGGAATGGAGGAGGAGGGTCAGTGCCCGATCCCATATCACCAGGCCCCGCATGTCCTAGCATGTCCCATCCATAACCAAGACATGGTGTGAGCGTGCAGCGCTTGATAAGTCCTAGGTGAACAGGAAGCAGTAGTGTGATATTGGATGACATGCCTTCCCTTGGCGACCTTCCTTTTTTTCATCTGCGGACTAGATGGGATAGATGAAGTCTGGAGTTCCTTCCTGCTCTAAGCTCGATGACCAGGAATCTGTTGTTCTTTGCTTCGGGGGTTTGGTACAGGAAGAGTTCTCCTTAGCTTGGGGCAGAAGCCCTTGGCAAACACCTTCCTCAGTCTGTCCCCTTTTATTTATTTCTCAGCATGGCTCAGGGGCTGATTGCATTACTGGTAGAGAAATAAACCCCAAATCCAGGGAAATGGCCGTTCCTGGTGTGTTTCTTAATCTTGTTTTCTATTGATTGATTGAGGTAATGCACACAGGAGTTTCAAGGCTCCGGGCAACTGCTGCAGACAGCTTTGGCTCCTGTCTTCATTAGCTCATCGGGGGTTACAGGCAATGCTATTGAAGCTCATCATTTGGACAGCTCCCAACAGTTTCTGTAGTGGTCCAGATTGTTCATTATGACGTCACGGCTTTTGAGTTCCAATTCGACTTGTTCTCAGAGAGCTGTGTGCCTCCAGGCAAACCTCTACCTGTTTGTTCTTCTGGGCAACACAAGACTGTTGTAAGGATTAAACTGATTCGACATCCTCTACACTCTTAGTGCTGGGACCAAACTCAGAAGCTAAGCATCCGCTGAGGCTTTCATGAATGCTCCTTTCTGTTCTAACCCCATGGCTGCATCTGATGGGTGAGATTTTATACTTATGGATTCTCCAGTCATACCATAGGAGGCAGGTTACTCAACTGCTGCTGTGGGATTTCTCAAGCCAAAGCCAGCCCATTTTCCAACACCCCCCCCCCCCCGCCCACGCCGTGTCTAAATTCTACTGATTAATCAGGACCTCTTCAGGCATCACCTCCTCCCATCAAACTATTCCTGGCTTCCCCCATGCTGGCTTCTTATTGGCTGTAGCTTGAATGCCTGTTTTGAATGCATAGTTTGGAGACTCCTGTGTTTGAATACTTGGCCCCAGATGGTGGCACTGTTTGGGAAGGCTGTGGTACTTTTAGGGAGTAGCACCTTCTTGAAGAAAGTGGGTTGCTGTGGGTGGCTCTTGAGGTTTGGAGTCTGACTCCATTTCTTATGCATTCTCTGCTTTCTGAGTATGGATGCAATATGTCCAGCTAGCCTTCTGTTCTCACTACCTTGCCTTTCTTGCCTGCTGCAATGACTTACCCACTATGATGGGCTGTGCGAGCCAAAATAAATCCTTTCTCATTTAAGTTGCTTCTGTTGTGGTGCTTTATCACACAGCAACAGAAAAGTAATGAATACATGCCGAATTCTTTTTGCCCATCTCTACTCACCACTCTGGGTAGAGATGGTAAATGCAAGGAATGGCCATATTGTTCTCAACTCCTTCCTGTCTATCTACAATCTATCATTTATGTATCATCATCTATCACTTACCATCTCTAATAAATGTTTCAGTCATTCAAGTATCTGTCCACCAATCATTTATCATCATTTATCTCATATCTTTCCATCCATCCATCCATCCATCCATCCATCCATTCAATTTATTATCCATCTTCACAATCTGGTACATATTCATCATATATTTAGATGGTAGTTGAAAGAAATGAAGCAGGATTCCCACAGCCCATGACAGGAGGATTTATTTATTCGTGGGTGAACATGGGGTCAATCCACTGACTTAGCTTGCTTTCTTACCCCAAGTCAGAACACGTCCACATGACAAATATTTGAAATAGGGACATCCTAGAATATTGAAGCAAATATTTGACAGATGCTTTAAAAACTCCTGGTGCAATCCTGGCGTTCAGTGGGTGTTGAATTTCCTGGCATCTGGCTCAGCACCTTGGCGAGGGTGATAGGGAATACAGTGATTTGTATTTACCATGTCTCAAGTGCCAGACCCATAGCCTGCCCTGTTGCCATTTTAAGGGTGCTCATTAGTTTCTACTGTCTCTTGGGGATTTCTCTTGTTTTTCTAGTGCTTGTGAATTAAATCCTGGCCCACCCCCTTTTCTCTGGAGATGTCCTCAGAGCCTGTGGTTTAGCACTCACTGCATTGAACGCTGTTTCGTGTGATGTAAGGTCCCATCCCCTTCCTGTTTGACCTTGGTCCACCTTTTTTCATTTTACACCCTTCCTGCCCCTCCTTTCTATGATCTGGGTGTTGTAGAGACATAAATCTCATGCCCTGTCTCCCAAACAGGCAGCTTCCTCTTGCCTTTTTACCTTTGTTCCCATAGATCCTCTGCCTGAAATGCCATCGGCTTCCCTACACTGTTTTCAAGTCATGAGGGCTCATCTCCCCCCAGGAAGCCTACTTGGTATTCCCAGATCCTCTGATCACACTACTACAGCATGTATTCTAGACCTCCATGATAGAGTGTGAACAACCAGGGGTCAGAGACCTCCTTTTTTAGGCTTTGGTTTTGATAGCTTTTAATGGCTGAGCCATCTCTCCAAGCTGCACTGTGTCTTCTGCCTGTGTACCCAAAACCTACTAGAGTGCCTGACCCAAGGCAAATGTTTAGAAACTTTTGATGACTCAATTAATGACACATTATTAATCCCATTTAGATGAAAATCTATGACCTAGACCTCTGAGATGGCTGCGTTTCAAACTGTCATTCAGGGATGGAGAACTTCCATTTAAGGGGTGTAGAGGGGGCATAGCTGAGTGAGAGAAACCCCTCTCCAGTCTTCATAGTCACTTTAGTCTTTTTCAGGATGCTTAGGTAAGAAAACGGCCATGGATGGGGTGCTGGATGAGCACTGGGCTCAGATCATAATGCGCTGGCGTACCCCTGCTTCCATCCAGGCTGACTCATTTCTGTCTTTGAAGCAACAGCAACACGGTAGCTCTGTGGTATGATTATGGACATTGGATATGATGAGGAGGCACCAGACATATGAGAAATCATTAGATAAACCGTGCCTCGCTGTTGATAATGATGCTGAACTCATGAGCACCGAGGCAGCCCTGCTGCCTTCTGACACTAGATCTAGACAGTGAAGCTCCCGGGATTAGAATGACTCTCAGCCCACTGCACACTTCAGAATCTCCAGAGCTAACTGTCCATGGAATTCTCTGGGCCTGCCCTGAGGGTCTGACTTAAAGGGTCTAGGGGCCCAGCAATCTGCATTTTATTCAAATGGCCTTGACCTATCAATTTAACCCCTATCTCCTCAAAACCATGAAAATGCAATGTTTACACAAAACTTCCTCATGAATATTCATAAAGGCATTTTTCATATTAGCCAAGATACAGTAACTGCCTAAAAGCTTATCAATTGATAATAAACAAGTACTCGAAATACAACTATCTATACAAAGGATATAAAAAAAAAAAAAAAGAAATGAAGTCTTGGTATATGCTACACATAAAAGAACTTAGAAAGAGACACCAGATATAAAGGCTATGATTCCACTTACAAGAAGTTTCTAGAATAGGCCAATCTGTAGAGACACGAAGCAGACTATGGTCTATAAAGTGCTGTGGGCAGACGGAGAGGAACAAGGCCTAAGAGAATGGGCCTGGGGGTGACTGCCTACTTGTGGGGATGAGGAAAGTGTCCTAAAACTGTAGCTAGTGATGGGTGTCTGTATGTGGGAACACGCTAAACACAATTGCACTGTATGTTTAAATGAGGGCTGTGAATTATATCTTAAGAAACCACTACAGAATGATTGCCCTCAGGCCCCATTATTTGAAAGATTGTCTTCAAGGATGTAGATTGTTCCTTCTTGTGCTCCGAAGATGGGGCCTCCTACTTTTATAGCATGTTCTCTGATGGATAAAAATCCTCTCCATTTTCCAGGAAGGGTTTTTACGAACACAAAGCTGTGAAGGGTCCTATCCTGAGCCCTCTTGATCAGATGTCTTACCAAAAAAAAATATGAGGATGTGTTTCAGTACATAAATATTTTTAAAACTACTCAAAATTGTATTTATATTACTCCAAGATATGAAAGATGAAACACCTTCAAATCACAATTATAAAGTTTAAGTTTAAAATTATTACTTTAGGCTGGGCATGTGGCTCATCTAGCACTAGGGAAACTGAGGCTGCAGGATCATGAGTTCAAGGCCAGCCAGGGCTACCACAGCAAAAATCACATTTCAAAGCAAAGCTCAAACCAAACATAAAAAAAAAAAAGCAAGAGAAAGAAGAAACAGTTGATGGAGGATGCCTTCTGTGCAAGAATGAGGTCCTGAGTCATATCCCCAGTGCCATTAAAAAAAAAAAAAAATCCAGGCATGGCAGAATGCATCTGTAACTTCAGTGTTTGAGATGAGAGGGGGGAGGGGTAACGGAGACAGGAGCGTCCTTGCGGCTAATTGGCCTGCTAACCTAACTGAACTGCCGAGCTGCAGGCTCAGTGAGAGACCCTGTGTTAAAAAGTAAGTTAGACAGCAATCCGGGAAATGACCTGACATTGGCCTCTGACTTCTATACACATGTGCACACACCGACATGATTATGTACACCGACATGATTGTGCATGCATGTGCACGCGCGTGCACACACACACAGAGGCACTCTGTGCACATGTGAGCGCTCATAGAGCATAACGGGTAACTAACTGGTCCTCTTCCTTGCTTCCTTGATGCCTACGTATCTTGGTCCACACAGTGGATTCATTTCAGTCTTCTGCTCAGGGGCCAGAGAGTCATTGATGGATGTGTAGCTGGCCATGATGGAACAGGGAATTATGCGCAGGTATATGGGTGGGCAGAGCAGGCAAGAAAAACAAGTATAAACAGAGAATAGAGGAAGAAGATAATGTTACAGTAGAAAGACACTAGGGAAAGAACAAAACAGCTCAGACTCCAAGATCCTAAAGTCCCCTCATTTTACTATCAGTGTGAGTGTGACCTTGAGCTTAGCTTTCTTCTTTGTATAATGAGGACAGCCAGGATTTCCTTAGATCACTGCCAGGGCCCTGAAACAATGCTCTCAAGGATAAGACAGGTGACAGGAGGGAGGAAATATTAAGGGAGAAAAAGAGGAGCTAGAAGCCATTCTACAGAACACAGTATCTACTGAATTCCAGAAACTTCTAGGCAGGGACCAAGAGCTGGAGTACACCATGTCTCAAGGAGCCTAAAGTTAAGTGTGGGGACAAGACAACAGTCTTAGCACAAGATCACGCATCTAGGGCCAGAGACTGATGGGCACAGAGGAAAGAGAGAGAAGCTGAGGAGAAGGGAGGCTTTCTTCATCCCTGAGGCCGTGAGTGAGAAAAGGTTTTTCTTTTTTTCTCTCTCTCTTTCTTTTTTTAAATATATTTTATTAATTTATTCATATTACATCTCAATTTTTATCCCGTCCCTTGCATTCTCCCATTCCTCCCTCCCTCTCATTTTCCCCTCTACTCCCTTCCCCTATGTCTGTGACTGAGAGGGACCTCTTCACCCTGTATATGCTCATAGGGTATCAAGTCTCTTCTTGGTAGCCTGCTATCCTTCCTCTGAGTGCCACCAGGCCTTCCCACTCTAGGGGATGTAGTCAAATATGGGGCACCAGAGTTCATGTGAAAGTCAGACCCCACTCTTCACTCAACTGTGAAGAATGTCTTGTCCATTGGGTAGATCTGGGTAGGGGTTCGAAGTTTACTGCATGTATTGTCCTTGGCTGGTGCCACAGTTTGAGCAGGAGCCCTGGGCCCAGATCCGCCCGTCATAATGTTCTTCTTGTAGGTTTCTAGGACCCTCTGGATCCTTCTATTTCCCCATTCTCCCATGCTTCTCTCACCCAGAGTCACACTTAAAGAAATGCTCAACCTCCTTAGTCATCAGGGAAATGCAAATCAAAACAACTCTGAGATTCCATCTTACACCTATCAGAATGGCTAAGATCAAAAATTCAAGTGACACCACATGCTGGCAAGGATGTGGAGAGAAAGGAACACTCCTTCATTGCTAGTGGGAATGCAACTAGTGCAGCCACTTTGGAAATCTATCTGGCGTTATATGAGAAATTGGGAATAGGGCTTCCTCAAGACCCAGCTATTCCACTCCTTGGAATATACCCAGAAGATGCTCCAGCACACAACAAGAAGATTTGCTCAACCATGTTCATAGCAGCCTTATTCATAATAGCCAGAACATGGAAACAGCCTAAATGTCCCTCAGTAGAAGAATGGATAAAGAAACTGTGATACATTTACACTATGGAATACTACCTGAATACTATGGAATTCCTGAAATTTGTGGACAAGTGGATTGAACTAGAAATGATCATAAAAAGTGAATTAACTCAGAAGCAGAAAGAGTCAAATGGTATATACTCACTTATATCTGGACACTAGCCCAAGGGGCATGTCCCCTTATCAGGAAAGTGGGACAGAGGAGAAAAGTTTTTTCTAAGTGCAAGGTAGCAGTTCTCCTGACTTGTTGGGCCAGTGTCAGGGCCCCTGGAGCAGGCGCTGGCTCCATGAAGCCCTCTCAATGAACCTCTTCCAGCTCAAACAAGCACAGAGCTTGCCAGACAGGCTGGGAACAGGACAGACACACAGACACATGCACAGGAAACAGAGCCAATGGTCACAGATTATTTTTGTTTCTCCCTCTCCAGCGGCAGCAGAGCCATCAATAGCATTCCTTTCCCTCCTTACAAACACAGTTTGTGTTCTGGAGACTGCCAGGAAGTGAAGAAATCCCCTTTGGGACCCATGGGGGCTCCTTCCTCTCTCTTTCTCTCTCTCTCCCTCTCTCTCTGCCCAAGAAGGCGGCATGAAGCCTTTGGAGTTGCAGCCTTTGATGACTTTCTCTGCTGTTTCTGACTGTGTCTGGGAAGGGGAAGGAATGGCCCAGAAAGTTGGTTGAGGCCTTGCTGTGCACATACAAGGAAGAGCATCCCAAGCTGGGGCAGAGGTGAAAATGCAAAAGAAAACAAATGAGTGTTTTATGATGTTCTTTCCTTCAGGACATTTTTATTAGAAAAATCAAGAAAAAGAAGAAAAAGGAAACAAACAAACACATAATAAAAAAAACCCTACAAAAATAGAAAAAGCAAAACAAAACAAAAAAACAAGAAGAAAGTCATATCCTCCCTTAAAGCCAAAGGATAAAATGGAGATAAAGGTCTAGGGATGGCAGGAAATGGTCCATCTATCAAACTCAGTTGTGTAACCATTCACTCTGAAAGTCACACACACACACACACACACACACACACACACACACACACACGTGTGTGTGTGTGTGTGTGTGTGTGTGTGCCTGTATGTATGCTCAGGCGTTTTATGTGTGCACGAATGTATGCTTGTGTATGTGTATGCAGACGTGTGTGTGTGTGTGTGTGTGTGTGTGTGTGTGTGTGTTGAACACTTTCACTCTGCAGCGTCCTTGTCTTTCCAGCCATGTTGCTGGGTCACATGGCCAATGTTTTGCTGCCTTCCGCCCTCCATTGCTCTCCAGCATTTGCTTCGAAGACCCTATTCCTTGGGAAAAATAAAGTGACGACACAACAGAGGACAGATTTCAGAGAAATGCTCACACTCAGCAGAAGGCCCCTCACTTCTGTGATGGGGAAATAATTCCTTCGATATGGGAAGAGGTGATGCAGAGGTCCTCCTAAAAGGGGCGTTTGGGAAGGGTTAATTTATGGGAGATGTAGCCTGGTTCAGGTGCAGACGCCCCAGTATAGGGAGGAAATCCTTTTGAAGGACTTGGGTCCAAGGAATCAGTGCAGTGTTTTCTGGGTCACTAGAGAAGCAGCAAGACTCTAGAGAGGAAACGGTTACCTGAAGGCCTGGTGGGCATAGCCTTTGGTACATCCCCAATGCCCAGTGAAGTAAATGAACTACAGAGAAGTCTGCATATTGGGAGAGACATCTAGAGCAGAGCATGCAGGGGGGCAGCAGCTCAATGTACAGCAGTCAGGAAGCAAGGACAGAAGCAGGAAGTGGCCAGGGCCCCAACATCCCCTTCATGAATATGCCACTCATGACCTAACTTCCTATCTTAGACTCACCACTTAAAGCTATCATTTCTCAGTAACATCATAGGCTTGTAACCAAGTCTTTTCCCTCTCTCTCTCCCTCTCTCTCTCTCTCTCTCTCTCTCTCTCTCTCTCTCTCCCCCCAAGACAGGGTTTCTCTGTGTATCCTTGGCTGTCCCGGGCTCGTTTTGTAGACCAGGCTAGCCTCAAACAGTGATCCACCTGCCTCTGCCTCCCTGAGGGCTGGGATTAAAGGCCCGTGCCACCATGCCTGGCTGTGACCAATCCTTTAATGGAAGGGGGAACACTGTAAATCTGAACTACAGCAATGTGTAGGCTTCAAATCTTTTAGTCATGAGAAAACTGGCCATTACCATGGAAGAGGTCACATAGACTGCTCTTCAGTGGCCTATAAGGACTCAATCAGAGGAGGGATTGAAGACCTTCCAGAAGGTTCCTGGAGTCTTTCCTCAGAACCTACTTTGGGCTCTTCCTCCAAAGCCATTTGCATTTGAAGCAGAGCCACAGTTGCTGGTGGCCCCTCCGACAGCTCTTGGTGACCACTGGATATATTAATACACTGGACCGTGCGATGGGAACACTGTTCTCTTTTCAGTTAACTTCCTAACCTTGAGAAGCCACCAAAGGTGTCTTAGTTTAGAATTAGTTGAACTCTGCCACGTCCCTCGTGCGTGCAAACAGCTATATTTCTCTGGGAGCTTTGAGCTATAGCAAGCAAGAATATCCAGTTTCAACCTAATAAAATTGCTTCATTTTTGAAAATCTTTATCTTTTCAAACAGGGTCTAGTGGATCTCAAGTTGCCTTGGAACTTGCTATGTGGCCTAGGATGACTATGAAGTTCTGATCTTCCTGCTCCTACCTCTGGAATGCTGAGATTACTGGCATATGGCACTGTGCCTAGGTTTTTGTGCATCTGGGGTTCAAACCCAAGGCTTTGTCAATGCCAAACAAGATTCTCACAACTGAACTACATCCTCAACCCCTGTTTCTGTTTTTAAAAAAAAAAATATGGCTGCATTGTAGAATGAGCTATTGATGCCCATTCATGGTCTTCACTCATACGCAGTTTCTTTTGAAATACATTTATTCAACTGAACATGGAAAAGTTAAAGAGCAGTCAATAGATGAGTCATAGCGCAGACATAAATAAGGTTAAAACTGTAAGCAGGGCATCTGACGTTTGAGCCAACTTGGTTTGAAGTCTTGGTCTGAGTACTGGTTCTGACATTCCTGGTTTGGTGAAAAGAACACAGCGTTGCTGCTTGCAGACTAGGCTCAGTAAATCTCTCCTTGGGGCATATTACCTAAACAACCTTGGGCATGTGGACATCGCAAAGCCTCAGTTTACTCAGTCCAGCCAACTGTGGCTGAAATGATGAGGTGGTTTCATATAGACTGAGGAAAACCAAGTTTACAGAGTGGCATACACACTAAGGTGAGGAAGTGCGACTTTTGAGGTTACCACAAAGACATCTTTTTTTAACCCCAAGGTCCTACACAAGCTATTGGTCACGGATGCCAATACACCGATTGAACGTTCTCTCCTCAGGGTGAGTTTCGATGGGCACGATGGGAAACAAAGAGGCCCAAGCCTATGTTGGAGACTTGGAAACGGAAACAGCTATTTCCTGACCTGGAGCACTAGATACTGCTCCTAATTCACATCTCTCTGCACCTGTGGAGCACATGGACCGTGCCACGTGCAACCGGCGAGGTGGAGCGTGTTCAAACCCCGGAAATCTCAAACTTGATATCGACGGGTGCAAGAACCGCTCCCTCCCTGTTCTGAGCCTGCACGCCCTGGTGCATGTAAGCCGGTGACCCCCCACCTCTTCAGGTAGTCATGTGGCTGGCGCCTGGATGCAAATGGAGCATCGTCAGCATGCCAGCCACACCCAATGGAATGTATTCACCCCAAAACTACTCCTTGCTCCCCAAGGTTTATATAGTACTTATTCACCACAGAATAAACAGACAGACACGGCTTCACTAATGAGGCAGCATAAGCTGAGGAACCGAAGAGCTTCTAAGAGTAATTGTTTCAGTTGAGCTGTAATGCGTGAGCTTCGGATTCGGAAATGGCCTTTTCTCTCTCCGGACATTCACAGCTGCGTCCTAGGACCTGCCTACCCAGCGGCCTCGACGGAGATCTGAGCTCCTGCCCGCACACCCAGCACGGCAGAGGCTGCCTGATTGCTCTGGTTCTCGCTTCTTAGCCCTCTTGGTGAAGTTGCTATAATCACCCGGAAGGGCTGTAACACTCCTTAGAGAAGGCTTTCTCCCTCCCACCCCCTCAGTACCACCACGCAGCCCCAGCTGGACCCGTATCCTGCAGACCCCACCTGTTCCAGGTTCTGCTCCGTTCTTCCCGGCTCAAAGAGCAGAACGCGGAACCACATTCATCAATACCTTTTGCAAGTGCTTAGGATGTTGTTTGTACCCCCTGAAAGCTTGTACTAAATCTGATGGTAGGAGGGTGGTGGACTCTTTAGGAGGGCAGGCCTCAGAGTTGATTGGGCCCCTGTGGGTGTGCTCTAGGCTTGCCATAAAGCAAACTTGGTTTTCTAGGCCTGTTCTCCTGCTTTATGGTTTGCCTTGTGACCTCTTCTTCATGAGCCTCTGTCTCATAATACCCTCTGCAACCACGACCTCACCAGAAGCCATGCATGTTCTTTTCTTTCTTAATATTTTTGGGGTGTCTTTCAAGACAGGGTTTCTCTATATAGCCTTGGCTGTCCTAGACTCTCTTTGTAGACCAGGCTGGCCTCGAACTCATAGCTATTGGCCTGCCTCTGCCTCCTGAGTGCTGGGATTAAAGGCGTGTGCCACCACACCCAGCGCCATGCATGTTCTTAAACCTCTTGAACTGTGACCTCAACTGACCTCTTGTCTTTACATGGCATCCAGTCTCAGGCATTTCATCACAGCTACACAAAATAGATTAAGACAGAAACTTCTCCATTTCTCCAATTGGAGTTTACAGCCCTCTTCTTTAATTTGGGGCTTGCTTATGTCCCTAGTTTGGGGGCAATGAGATGGAAACAGTACTTTAAAATGTACTTGGACATTTGGGTATTGTCCTCTTGTACTTCTACCATTGTCATGCTGAAAGCATGTCCTGATGAGCTGCTGGTCCTCTCGAGGCAAGCATAAACCGACCAATTCCAGTGTGATCCATGAGAGCAAGGATAAAGATACGGCGGGGAAGATGCTCAGCCGGTAAAGTGCTTGCTTTAGTTTAATCCGTAGAAGCCAAGTGAAAATCCAGGGAAGGGGACACAGTAGGATCACTGGAGTTCACTGGCCAGCCAGCCTTGCCTAATAGGTCCAGGCCAGTGAGAGATGCTGACTCAAAGGAGAGTAACACCTGTGGTTAGGCATACACATTCACGCACCCATGTGCACATGAACGTATACACACACACACACACACACACACACACACACACACACACATGCATTGAAAATATTTTAAGCTGTTGAATTTTGGGGTGGTTTGTTATATGTCATACTTAAGACAATAGATGTTGTTACCCCCTACTCTGTCCTAGGCACAGGCATTTTGGTATACTCCAATTTAATCTCTGCACTGGCTAGTTTTTATGTCAGTTTGATACAAGCTGGAGTTGTCAGGGAGGAGGAAGCCTCAATTAAGGAAATGCCTCTGTAAGGCTGAGTTATAGACAAGCCTGTAAGGCATTTTCTTAACTAGTGACTAATGTGGCAGGCTTTAACCCATTGTGGGTGTGGCTATGCCTGGGCTGATGGTCCTCGGTTCTGTAAGAAAACAGACTAAGCAATCGATGAAGAGCAAGGCAGTAAGCAGCACCCCTCCATGGCCTCTGCATCAGATCCTGCCTCCAGGTTTCTGCCCTATTCGAGTTCCTGTCCTGACTTCCTTTGATGATGAACAGTGATATGGAAGTGTAAGCCAAAGAAACCCTTTCTTCCCCAACTTGCTTTCTGGTCATGGTGTTTCATCACAGTGATAGAAATCCTAACTAAGACAATCTGCAAATCTTCCTCTTTACCGACGAGTAGGTTGAGACTTTGAACAGCTTCTCTTGATACGAGCGATACAGAAAGGAAACATCAGAATGTGGAGGTAGCCCTGTTATGACTCCACTCTATCACGGAGGAATAGGGCAACGGGACGCAACACAGTAAGAATAAGTCACAGCTGGGCCCAGGGCCAATCTCATCCATAGTCAATCTCTGAGACCACAGCAGCCACCATGACAAATCCAGGACAGTGACATCACAGGATGACTCAGGCTGGAGGCGGCAGGGCAGGGAAGCCCTGATGGGAGCCCTGGTCAGCTATAAAACCTCAATCTAAATAGGGACAGGGCGGTAACATTAGTAGACAAGGATGGGCCACAGAACTGGGTGGCTTGAACAAATAATAACTCGAAATGTGTTTTGGAAAAATATTTTCCCAAGTGTCTCACTGAACCCTGTGGGAATGAGGAATGAGTAGGGAAAGCCGGGGGGGGGGGGGCGGGGGGAGTCAGACATGGCTGAGAAAGGGGTTTCTGATCAGTGGGCTTTGATCTCATGAGACCCAGAACACCGGATATTCTTGGGGACAAGACCTTACTCACCCACCCAGGTCTCTGTGTGAGTTGTCCCTGCCTAAGGCTGACTCAGTCTGAAACACCCCCTACTCATCCCCAATAGTTGCGACAATAATCCATCACCAACTAACACATGCTAAGGGCCACACTCTTTTAAACGCCATTCATCTTTAGTGACTCAATTCTCACAATGACTTCTTATGGTCTCTATTATACCGACAAAGGAGAAAACAAAGGCACATAGAAAGATATAGGCTATGTCTTTAATTCAGAGAGAATGTTCTGGATCACTGTGCTCTATGTTTTACTGAATATCACCATGCTGGCTGACTGGGGTGTGTTATTAAATGAGCTAATGCCCATCAATCACAGAGGTCACTGCCAAATATTTATGAGAGGCTGAAATATCATCACAGTAATAATGATTCTGGGTTGATTTGCACTGCTACAAGGAAACACCCTTGAAGAAAAGAGGCTCATCTTGCTTCGTAATACTGGCTCAAGGGTGAGGGGCTGTGGTTATAGCCTTCTGGCTGGATGTGTCCTGACGTGGTACAGGACACTGTATGTCAAGAGACAGAGGCATATATTTATTGCCACGTCTTGCCTTGTTCTTACGAAACCACCAGGACTCCATTACGATAACTTTATCTAACCCTAGTCTCTTCCTAAAGGCCTCATCTCTAACCACAGTCAATTCAGTTTCTGCTCTCATAAAAACTGACAGGATGGAGTGCCAACACAGGAAGCACTGGAGGGCACCCCACCTCCATCTAAACCAGAGCATTGCATATCGTTTCACTGATACACATTTTATTACCTTATGGAAGCTCCTTCCATGGCCCCACTTAGGGAGGGAAGTCTCAGTGGGGGAAATAGTTTGGTCCATGATGGAACTAAAAAGTGAGTTTCTGAAGACTTAAGAGTCGTAAAGATCCAAGCCATCATGGATGTCCATAGAAAAGAAAACAGAGCCATGGCCAACATCAAGGGGGTTGAAAACAAGAAATGGGAGAATGGGGAAGGGTGGGGGTGGGGTGTGGAGGCAGCAACAAGATTTCTGCATCCTGAAGTGAGACTTGCCTCTCCAGGGCAAAACATCACCTTTGGTGGAAGAGCTCCTTTGTGTTTGGGGCATGGAAAGCAGGTGCACCTGCCAACAGTGATGCGTTGGGTTAGTAACCATGGGAACAAGGAACCTAGAGGCATAAAATTCAGGAGAAGAGGAGCCAACTGATGGTTGCCAAAACTCTGAGAAGGGCCAACATTTTTTTCTTTGGATCCTAAAAGTTCTGGAGGTCTCCAGGTGACATCAGGTCAGGATGCTACTGTCCTTGTCACCCTCACTTCCTCTTCTGTATGGTACTGAAAAGACTGGAAGAGTTGGTAGGGATGGTTTCCTCAGCTCGGCCCCTCCAGGTCAGCTTGGTGGAGAAAGATTTGAACGAGGGTGGTCACCGCCTAAATGACATCACTTCTGCCCTACATGATGCCCCTTGGGAAGGTGCTGTAGACACTACAGCCTGTTCAGGCCTGAATCTTGTCCATGCCACTCACCATTGATGCTTGTCAATGCCTAGAGATGTTCTTGAGGAATAGCTACTGACGTTGTAGGATGAAGTCGGGGCTGTGTTCTAGGCATCAAGTAATGTGACCACGGGAGCACTGAAGAATTACCCTGTTGAAATGTTCATAGAGCTGGAGATGTGGCTCACTAGACTGCATGGTCTACTGCATCTGCCCTAGACGTTGTCATGGTCAGGTGCACACACACACTGAAGTTCCAGACAACTGGTTGGAATCTTGACTGTGCCGTATAGTGACAGGGCAATTGATTCACTATACATATAGTCATGAAGACGATTCCATTGGGTCTGTTTGGTAACTAGCTTCTACTATCTACCTCCTCCTACCACACAAACTCAATGCAGAAGAGATAATCAGATTGCCACACAGTTGGGAGACAGACCTTATCAGAGCTCAGGTACCTTACAGATCCCTACTAGATATGAAGTCAAGCATGGAGATGCACGTTCGCTGTCCTGGGAGCCAGGCACGAGCCCAGGATTTGAGCACCTTCTCTGCAAGTGACTAATTGTTTTTGCTTTAATTATCCCATACCCTGGGAGCTTAGTTTCAAGGGATTATGCAATTGTCAATGCAACAATGAAGTAAATGGAATTTCTACCCAAGTCTGGTTTGACTAAAGGCCATACTTGTTGAGTGGGTGGAGGGAACCACCGCTCGAGTCTGAGAAACAGAGTCTCTGGCTGACGGAATTCATACCATAAAAACCTGTTGCACATGGACAGAGACTCAGAGCGGGAAGTGACGTCAGAGACTTTCTTGTCAAAAAAAAAAAACCCCTCATTTTACATTTGGGGAACACGTCCACGAGGGAGGAGAAAATTCCTTAGAGTCACACCCCAGTTATTAGCAGAGAGGAAACTTGAGCAAAGCACCTCAGATACCCTGTCCATTGTGCCTTGGCACACTCTTGTCTAGACTGAGGTGGGGTCCCTCCCAGGTTAGATGTCATAAAAATAAGATTTCCTAAGTTTCCAGTTTAAACTCCACAGTGAACCAAGAACCTGAATTTCCGAAGCAAGACTGACAGTAGGCTTTGCTTGTCTTTTCTCCGGGCCTAGAGGCAATATTGAAGCAATTTCCCTCTGTGGGTGCCTTGCTCTGAACGTAAACACATGTCTACCATGCACACACAGGCACACACATTTGTTATCCTTTCCAGGAATGACTTAAGGGTTTCCATGTAACCAACATGTTCCAGCTGTTGGCTTCCTCTTAGCCAGGCCCTTAGAAAATCATCTGTTATCAAATTGCCTTTCCATCCATTTTTTCCCCCAACCAGGAAACATTTTATTCCATTTCTCTTAGAAAAAAAATATTAGAAGAGGCCAAGAGGACTTCCTTAGGCTCTAGAATTTTGGTATCAACGGCAAAGATGTCATACAAAGAATCCCTGCCCTGTTATCTCATAAAGTTTGATCTATGCTTTCCAATTAAAAACAAACATCAGAATTTGAGTATCAAAAGCACACAGAAGAAATAAAAAGGAAAGTGTGTGTGTTGGGAGGGGCGAAGAATAGTTTTTAAAAAGTAAAAAGAAAATTTTAGGTCTCTACACTCAACCAAAGATACAATTAGTGCCAAGGGAGGATCTGGGAGGATGAAGAATCTGAAGGAGGAAAAACCTACTGATAGAGAAATTTAGATTGCTCAGGCCGGGCAGATAGCATACGGTTGGGAGATGCAGGAAGTGAAGTTTTGCATGCATGGGTGTATGTATGCGCATGTGCATGTTTGTGTATGTGGGGGGTGGTGCACATGTTCAGAGGTGGGAAGTGGGCTTAGAGAAGATGTGCTTAGTATTCAAGGTCAAATATTAGCTGCCATTTGCTCATTTTATGACCTTCAGAAAATTGATGGGTCTCTCTGAAGCAAAGCTTTAAATCTGTAGAGTATGTTTCCTCTTTGGGTGACTGAGGGTGCTCATTTTAAATGTATGCCTTTGCTTCGTCCTCACTTCCTTTTCAATTTCTTCTGTTTTGGCTCATGGGATATAAGAGGTAGATGTGTTTGGGGAATACTGACTGCTATAAGGAAAAAATAAAAAATAAAAACACCTGACAGGAACAACTTAAGGGAGAAAGGTTTAATTTGGCTTACAGTTTCATAGGGATTTAGTTCACCATGCTGGGGGACGTACATATAACTCTGACCTGCTGCAATTCCAACATGGGCTGGCTTATCCCTCTTTAGGCAACATGGTAGTCCCCTGCTCCTTGGAAGTTACTATATTGATGGTGAACTTAATGAAGATATGATTGACATAGCACACCACAGCCAATAACTTTTGGACTCAAGGGATCTTCCTGTCTCAGTCTTCTGAGTACCTATGGCAACCCGTGTGCAGCATCACACCTGACAGTGTGAGCAGATTTGTATGCCCACGGTGATGGCACTTAAACGGTAAACAATCAGAAAGTGGGTCCCACCTTCTAAAGACTCTGCATCCTTGAAAACAACTCCACACCTGATGGCCAAGGCTTGAAATCATGAGTACCTGTCCCTCACTGTCCTGTCCTGACCTGTTCCGTGAGGGACATCTCATTTTCAAACCATAACAGCCATGCTATACCATTGGTATCTCCTGGCCTTCGTTCATACTTACTCCAGTCTCAAGGGTTTCCTTACATCAGCAGAAATAAATTGCGATGGAAGGCCAGCTCTGCCACTTTTTGGCTATCTGGTGATTACTAACATTTTTACACCCAACTGCCTATTCCACCCATATAAAGAGGATAGGGGTTGTTGGGAGGACATTCCATCAGGAAGTAGTTGCTCTATGCCTGATGTACAAGCATTGGGATTCCCTCCCCCTGGGTAAGTGGATTTTTTATTATCTTACAAGTGCTATGGTTTGGATGTGGTTTGAGTGTCCCTTGGGGACTCATGTCTTAGTGTTTCATCCCAGTGTGGTATAAGGAAGGTGTGTGTTTAATTCATTTACTGTATCTGGAGGTGGGGGAGTGTTTCTCGGCATGTCTAGGCTTTATATAAATCATCAGGGTGGGGTCCGCCACTCATTTCTAAGAAAAGGGAGTGAGAACAGAAGCCACACACTCAAGTCCTTGTCTCTTGCCATGGGGTAACTTGCTCTGCCAGGAAGTCATCATCAGATGTGGGGCCACTGACCTTTGACCAGAGCCATGAGCCAACACTGGGCTCTTGTCTTTGTAATGTGGCTAGCATGCAGTCTGTCATTATAGCCACAGAAAACACATGTCCACAACCGGGGGGCTACATGAGCCTTGCATTTCTGGAAGGCAAGCCTCACGTCCTTCTGCAGTACAGTGGGTATGAATCACACCTACACCTATTAGGGACTCAATTCTGCCTCTCTCGCACTTGACGCCGGACCCTGACTGAGGAAGGCTCAGTTTGTTAGAATCCACCTCACTGACTGTCAGAGAGTTAATCAAAATGCTCTGTGTCGAGCCCATGGGAGCACTCAATAACTATCAGTGGCTGTCAGCAGACTGAACATTTTGAAATCTGATTCAAGATGTTCTCTCCTTTGCCTCTCCAGGGGTAGAAACTTGCTTTGAGATGCTGGTCATGTGCTTTTCTTGGGGAGGACGAGGCTTGTGATAGCCAGCAAAGACAAGATCAGTGACGGTTAACTGCTGACTTTCGGAGTAGGCTTTCCAACAAGATTTTTTTTTCCTTAAATTTTAAATATTTGCATGTGTGCCTGTGTGTGTGCGTGTGTGCGTGTGTTCGCGCATGCCTGTGGACACAGACAAAAGCCAGAAGGGGATGTTGGATCCCCTGGAGCTGGAGTTATAGGTGGCTGTGACTTGCCTGATGCTACATGCTCTAAACTGCTGAGCCATCTGTGTGGTAACCAGAGTGGGCCTTTCTGAATCAGTGTAGGATGCTTGTTTCAAGCAAACTAATTTCTCAAGTGTTTTGGCTCCTAGTGATGCCCAGAGAAGGAGATACACAAATGCAGGAGAAGGGTTTTGTTTTGTTTTGTTTTGTTTTGTTTGTTTGTTTTAGTGCATACATGGACATTGCCAGAAGAACAAGGAATGCACCACCATAATCATTGAGAATAATTAGCATTTAGGGCAAAAATTCAATTAATAACAGTTATATAGTGAAAGCCCATGGGTGACATGCTTGATAGTTGTGAACTCATTTGATTCAGACGATGACACTGTGAGTTAGAGACTGTCACCCCCAATAAAAATATGAAGAAATGGAGACACAGAGGTAGGAGACGCTCATAGATGTGAAGCCAGGGAGCGAGGGGGCCAGGTACCCAGCTTAAGCATCAGGTCCCTCCATCATGAGCACCTCTCCATATTTCATTACTTAATCCTAACAACCATGTTTGGGGACATGGGTCCTGGCACTACTGAGGTAGGAGGGAAGTTAGCATGCCAAGATCACACAGCTGGATAGTGGCACAATCCATAGCCCATTCCTACCTCTATGCCATAGTCCTGTGTCTAAGCCAAGGCCTGTATTATATTAAATTTCATTCATGTGTGTGTGTGTGTGCAGGTGTGCATGCACATGAATGAGCATGTGGAAGCCACCGGTATCTTCCCCAGTCACTCTGCACCTTATTTTTTGAGACAGCCAATCTAATCGAGCCCAGAGGTCATGGATCTAGCTGGACTGACTGCCCAGGGAGCTCCAGAGATCTGCCTGTCTCTGCCTCTTTGGTGCTGTGATTCTAGACACATGCTGCCCACTCTGGCTTTTTACATGGACACAGGTCGCCTGAAACCATATCCCCATGCTGGCACAGCAAGCACTTTAGCAACAGAGCCATCATCTCAGTCCTCCCATTTCTGCTTTTTATCCGATTCCCCCGTTTATGCCTCTAGCTGCCTCAGGGACCACATATGTTGGCGTGCTACTTTATTCCTAGCAGCTACAAGTGTCTAGCACTCGGTAAGAGCGTTCCACTTATGTGGTATCATCCTTCCCTGATATCCATAGAAGATTAATTCCAGGGCCGCATGCCAATACCACGGTCTGTAGACGTTCCAGTGCCTTGTATATATAGAACAGCATAGCATTGCATATAACCTGTGCACAGCCTCCCATGTGCTCTAAATCATCTTTGTGCCACTTAGCCCCAACACAATGCAAACAGCTATTATGCTGCATTGTTAAAGGATGGATGGCCAGGGGAGTGGGCCCGCACATGCTCGATACAGGTATGATTTGGGGGGAAGGGAAGGATATTTTAGATCTGTGGTTGGCTGACTCTGTGGATACAGAACTCATAGACAGAAGGTGTGACTGTATTTACCTGTTAAAAACTTAAGGGTCAGGGCAGCAAATTCTAGAGCTTGTCTCGCCAGGCTCATCACAGCTTAGTCCCTTCCAGCTGTGCTGTCTTGAGCAGGTACCTCCGAGGACCTCTTTCTCACCGAACTGGTGGTACCAACAACTGTATCCTCACAAGACAATGTGATGAGCAGGTGACTTAAGTACAGACCAGACACTCAGAAAATGGGGCTGGTAGCAAACAATAGTACTGTTATTGCTTTGCTTTCTCTTCTCTTCATTTCTCTCTCTCTCTCTCTCTCTCTCTCTCTCTCTCTCTCTCTCCCCCTCTCCCCCCCCCGCCTTTTTTCTTTTTTTGGGGGGGTAGTTTCTTTTTTTTTTTTTTAAATATTTATTTATTTGTTTTATTAGTATACAGTGTTCTGCCTGACCACCAGAAGAGGGCACCAGATCTCATTATAGATGGTTGTGAGCCACCATGTGGTTGCTGGGAATTGAACTCAGGACCTCTGGAAGAGCAGACAGTGCTCTTAACCTCTGAGCCATCTCTCCAGCCCCCCGGGGGGGGGTAGTTTCAAGGCAGGGTTTCTCTGCGTAGCCTTGGCTGTCCTGGACTCCCTTTGTACACCAGGCTGGTTTTGAACTCACAGTCATCCGCCTGCCTCTGCCTCCCAAATGATGGGATTAAAGGCATGTGCCACCACCAACCAGCCAGATACTGCTACTGCAACAGATCCAGCCTTCACAGGCACTTGGACTCACGTGAACATACTTCTTCCTCCCCCATCACTCACACCCACATACTTGAAAATAATGAAAATAGACCTTATAAAATAAACCACCACCACCAACAACAACAACAAAACATTCAGAAGAGACCTTCCACTGCAATCAGTCCAGGGGAGGGTTTTGCTAGCATCTGGTCTCATTGCGCCTGCCTTGGATATCTGACCTGCGGAAAGATAATACATGACTAAAATAAATGATGGATTTGCTATTCGCTCCAGTCAGTCTGTGGGCTGAAGAACAAAGGAGAGATCCTGCAGTCTTGGGCATAAACAAAGACTGTCAGCAAAAGCGCTGTGTGGCCAAAGACAGCCCACAGAATGTTTCTGCCCTGCCAGCTGCTAAAACACAGTGTCATATACTTGGGAACAACACAAGCATATCTTTCACAGTCCCAGGGGCTAAGACATCAGGGTCAAAAAGCTGGAAGAATCCTTGCCTGTCAAGGACTGCTTCCTAGTTCGTAGGTTTGCAGATGGAGCCTCAAATTGGGTGTTCTCTGGTGGCCGGAGAGGTGAGGGAGCATTCTGGTGTGTGTGTGTGTGTGTGTGTGTGTGTGTGTGTGTGTGTGTTCATATGTGGAGGTTGCATATGTGTATGCTGGTGTGCGAAGGCCAAGGGCCAACACTGGGTGATATTCCTCAAGAGCCATCCTCCTTGACTTTTGAGAAGGGGTCTCATTTGTACTCAAAGCTTGCCAGTTACACTTGCCATTAAGCCCCAGGATTCCTCTTCTCTTTGAATCACCAACCAGTGCTGGGATTACAAGTATGCTTCATTATGCCAGCTTTTTTCACATGAGTGCTGGGAACTGAGTTTAAAGATTCACACGGTGTGTGCACTGAACAATCTTTCCAGATCTTCTGGAGGACTTTTTATAAGGGCGCTATTCCCATTTGTAAGGGCCTCAGCCTCGCAACTTACATATTTTCTAAAGACCTCACCTCAAGCTCCCTCTTTTTTTGGAGGGGAATAAGGTGTCAATATATGCATTTGCAAGAGACAAAGCATTTGATCTGAAACAGCTTAAGGAATCCTGGTTCACACTCCTCTCTGGATCAGATGGGTCTCCCACCCTGCTGTGTTCTATGCTATGAGAGTCTGACTTGCAGGAAATGGTGCCCATTTTACTTTTTTGTTTGCCATGTAGGTGGTGGCATGCCTTTAAGGCAAAGTTCTCTTTGAAGTGGAGACTGTACAGCAAAGCCCCGGCCATGGCAGTGTGCTGGGGAATTCAGAGGAAGAGTTCAAGCATCTGGATTCTTCCTGGAAGTTAGCAGCCCTTGCCCTCTCCATCCAGTGCAGTGCTTGTATCTCATCCATCTTGACTCTCCTATAAAACCTCGCAGCAAGCATGTGGTCCTAACAATGTCTGATGAGTAGATAAGAGGTGAATTGCTTGTTAAAGTCCCTGAGAAGGACTTGGGGGCAGTGGCAAAGATGTGGGGAGAAGGGAGCAAAAAACCAGGGGCGGGGTAGGAGATGAGAGGGGACGGTTCCATTTTTATTGCAATAAAGGCAGAGGCAGGAAGGAGGTGATAGTAGGGGAAGCAGGGGTCATCAGGGCGGGGGACAAAGGGCTCTGGGTGGGCTGACTGGTTATGCCCTGGGCTCAAACACATGGCTTCCCTGAACTCTGGGTGGCTGAGTGGGTGAAGAAAGGATCTGTCAGCACCCGGGAAACCTGAGGAATCCAGAAGCTCTGCACAAGAGCAGGGCTTGTGTTTGCAAAATGGAAGAGCGTGTCCTAAAGGCCGGTCTCCCGGTTAAGGCTACAGACGAGCATTCAGCAGGTCAGAAGCTGGGCGGTGAATGTCTCTTCTACAGTTGCCAAGTACTCATCTCCTATGCTTGCCAGGGCTTTGCAATTTATACGTTCTAATTGTGAAGTTGCTGGTCAGAGGCATCCTACAACCGGCAGATGCCTCTGCTCACCTTTGACGGACAGGGGTATTCAGGGTGCCAGTAAGAGGGGGGTGGGTGAGAAGGAGACAGATCCCGAAGATTGATCTTCAAGAATGAACCTTATCTGAGAAGGTAGAGAGGGACGTAGGGCAGGGAGCAAGGGAGCATGGTACGTGGAGCGACAACCCCGTGAATTACTGCTAACACACGGCAGGTAGATTTAGATTACTTGCTAGGTGATGCTTCAAGGGCTTTGTATGCTGCACTCCATCCATTCTCACAACAACTCAGTCTGCGTGCACTACTGGGCTCTCCTTCTCATGCGTAAGGAAATACAGGCCCTGGGAGTTCAGGGTCATCTTTATGTTCACAGAAATAATGAGTGGTAGACCCGAGACAGGAGCCCACACAGAGCATGCATCCGTGTGATCCAGACTAGGGGTGGAGGGGTAGGGTGAGGTGAGGCAGCAAGGCAAAAGGCCTGGAGCCTGTGTGGAAAGAGGTGGAATGGAACAAGGAGAAGGGAAGACATTCAGGCAAGAGGGAGTTACTAAAGGTCAATATATTCATTCACTAGCAGAGATCCTAGCAGATAGCTCTCCCACGGGGGAAGAGATGATTCCTGTCTCCTGGGTTGCCTTGCCACACTCCTTATTTAAGCAGCACCTGATCTGGCCAGGCAACACAGGGCGAGCCAGTTGACAGACCCTCCAGTCCTGGTTCTGAGATGAGATGTGTGACCAAGGCTAAGCCACCAGGGAAAAGAACAGCCATGCTAATCAATACAGACAACACCGAAACTGTCCTTCCGCAAGCCTTTCTTGTTTAAGTGCCTGCTTCATTCACCAGTTGAAGGATAATTCATACAGCAAGGACAATTAGAGGGGTTAGGGATCTTGAGACAAGATTAAAACGTGGCTCCTCCTCTAAACTAGCAGCTTCTTCAAATCCACCTTAAGGGGAGACTGCAGCCATCTGAAAGCAGACAGGGGCGTTGGGTGCCACTTGTAGGCTCAATTTTCTTAACCAATATATTTTATTAACAACTTAGTGACCAAGCATATGCCACTTATAACCCAACAAACCAAAACAATAGGAAATGAGGATTAATGGACACAATAACAAAACCTTAAGGATATCAGTTCTGAGGAACGATTCTCGGGGTGTCAGCTGCAGAATTTCTTCTGCTGGAACCTGGGGTAACCAGAACCCAAAACCTCAGCAGGAGCTGGAGCCCCGAAGCCTTCCCTCGAGCCGTTTTCTCTAGGAGCATCTTGAAGTGCAGCGATGAACAGCCAAATCTATCCCAAGTCTCCAAAAAGCCCCGCCTCCAGTTCTGGGCTCCCAGAGTCTGTTCACGGGATCTTTTCAGCTGGCAACAATCAAGCTCCTGCACAAGGTGGTTTGCTCCTCTAGTGAATTAACCTCACCTGTTCTCTCATGAGACCATTCAATCCCACACTTGGGATCCAAAAAACCAGGTTTATCTCTCCTTCACAGGAGCTTCTTAGAAGTTTCTCGTTTTACCTGTTATCTGTAACTACCAACCAATGATCAGACACACCAGTACCAGTTTCCGTTTGGTATTGCTTCCAGGCCACCTCCTCTCTGCTTAAGTACCCCAGAACCCCTGGCTCAGTCCACCTACCAGGTGGCAGCACTCCAACACTTCCCCAACCTGCAGAGGTTGTTGGGACAAATGCCCTCTGTTGTCATGGAAGAGAGATGTCACTTCACAGCTTAATGTGGTGAGTCTCCTCTCTAAGCAAAACAAAGGCCTTCAGAAAAGTACATCGGAGTTAGGGTGGTAGGAGGAGTGATGTCTGGGCAAAGGAAAATGACATGACATGACTTGTTGCCTTATACAATGCAACAGAACTTTCTAGATATTGTCTCTGGACTCTCCCCAGCCCCAGGTCTGTATATGTGATTCCCCTGGAACACCCCCTCATAACATTTGCCAAATTTAATTTTCATCATCTGCTTGTCTGTATCTCTTACAACTGGGACTGCATCCATTTCCTCTTGAAAACTCTGGTGCCTACACAGAGTCTGGCCCAGAGAAAGGACTGAAGTTCTTTGATGAAGGAACTAAACTTACTCTACAGACAAATTTAAAACAGATGTACTTGGGCACCAATGCCCTAGTGAGAAAATCCTGGACCACGTATATCCTCATCCTCAGACAGGGAAACTGCATGGGAGAGATGCAACTTAGGGTACCCTAGTGTGAGCCACTGAAAAGAGGGGCCAGCATCAAATTCAAATCCAACTCTGCCCTCCAAAAGATGTTCATTTTACTTTTATCGCATAGAGTAACAAGACAGAGAAGATGGTGGGTCTGGACTCAGCTGAGCCTGGAACCCATTGGAGAAAAACAAAAATCTCTAATCTGCGTTGTATTTCACTCATGTCTCTAACAAGAGAGGAGGACTTGAGTTTTAGGGTCCACCTCCTGGGACAAGCAGGTTCAATTTACTTGTCTATCACCTTTATTCAGTGTCCCTGACCCTCCTGCTGCGCTTCCTGAACCGCTGTCTTCCCACTTGGAACGCTAGCAGAGAGGAAAGGCAGTGGGGCTGCACAGAGGGGGCCCAACTTCCTTGTGATCCAGTCTGGCTGAAGCCAGCCCAGGAACAAGCGAAGAGGAAATGAGTCAGAAACCACGATGGCCAGACGGTCACTATAATTCACACACATCAGTAAGGGAATTATGAGCAGGACTGGGAACACCAGAGCTTATATCTTTCCTTCCTTTATTTAAAAACACTTCTTTCTTTTTCTTTCTTTCTTTCTTTCTTTCTTTCTTTCTTTCTTTCTTTCTTT
>OU015756.1:48747955-48797244 GCA_907169655.1 Acomys percivali | reverse complement strand
TTTCTTTCTTTCTTTCTTTCTTTCTTTCTTTCTTTCTTTCTTTCTTTCTTTCTCTCTTTGGCTTGCACAGAGCAATTCCATGGCAGCTCAGAATCACATGCTTTTCATCAGTGGCTTGGGCGCTACCTTGAGAGAGATCAAACCAGACAGAGGAGAGTCAGGATATAAGGGGAGCCACAGAAGATGTGTGCTGGTGTGGGTGGCATCTCTTTCATCACATCTTCCTTGTCAATGCCAACATCTCTGGATGAAGTGGTCAAGGAGAAACTTTAGATCCGGGAGTGAAGTTGGGGGTGTGCCTCATCAATTACTTTTGTCTAGCAACAGGCAAAGTGAGGCCCTAACAGAGGATGGATGTGCCTGCCACGTGTCCAACTCAAGTTGTACCTTATATCTGGCTGCAGAGACTGTCACTCGAGACTTCAAATCAGGACATTTTGGACAAAGAAGAAATTCTTGCCCCGTGAGTTGTAAGACTAAGACTTTATGTTTTTATACCCACTGACTGTTCTCTCTCTCTCTCTCTCTCTCTCTCTCTCTCTCTCTCTCTCTCAAAAGATTTATTTATTTATTTATTTATTTATTTATTTATTTATTTATTTATTTATACATGCAGTGCTCTGCCTTCATGTACCACCTGCACACCAGAAGAGGGTATCAGATCTCATTATAAATGGTTGTGAGCCACCATGTGGCTGCTGGGAATTGAACTCAGGACCTGTGGAAGAGCAGCCCGTGCTCTTAACCTCTGAGCCACCTCTCCAGCCCTGTCCTTTTTCTCTTATTTCCTAGTGGAAGGAGATGGTCCTGTATAAAGTCATGCGTAGAGGCATCTGCACAGAACAACCCCCTCCCCACATGCTTTTTGCAGTTTTCATCTGATTGGCTGCCTCTGTAGAGTGTGACACGGGTGTCCATTAGCTTCTGAGTACCTCACTCTACGTTCCCTTTCTACCTCCCCATCTTCTCATTCCTTGCATCTCTATCTCCGACATGGGGCTCTGTCCTAGGCTCCCTACTCTCCACACACCTGAATTCATGGAGTTAGTGATTACACGTTCGTTCAAGATTTCTACATCTCTTTGGCAGCCTGCTCATCTTCTCTGAGAGACAGATGTGAACACACATCTGCACTGATGGAAGACACATTCTTGGGGACCCCAAATGGAATTTGCCATTTGCCCTTAAAGCTCGCTGGCCACTTGAGTTTGCTGCTAAGCAGCCATGTGTCCTGTATAGTGAGTGTTTGAAATACCACAGTATCTCTGGAATCTCGCAGATCCGGAAGAGCCTGAGGCCCAGAGATGACAAAATGTACTGACCAAGTTACTTAATGCTCTGGCTTCTTCACCTGCAACGGGGAGATAGTAAAAAACACCCATATCTAAAGGCCCTCATTAAGAGGAAATGGGTAGATATAACAGTGCTAATAGAAAGCCTGGCACAGGGCACAGGCTCAGGTCCTGCTGAGCTGTTGTTTTCATGTGCGCTTTGGCACACCTCCTGCTTGAGTCACACATTCTTGCCATTTCCCAAGGACAACAGTCATTTGGCTTCAGGCCAAATGGTTTAGGATGGTCTCCATACACATCCAGAAGCGAATACCTACTAAGTGCTCAAATGGGGGCCAGCTACAGTTCCTCTTTTGGTTCCTGGGGAGCTTTATGTCACTGCCAAGGAGATGATAGTACTACATCCCAGACCCCAGCCAGATCTGTTCCAGCATCATACTCCACTCTACCTGCACATGCCTGTTAAGGAGGCCACGCTGGCTTGGATCATGGTACTTTTTCATATCTGCTTCTGCTTCTGTCTGCCCCTCTCCTCTCTCTCTCTTTCTCCTCTCCCTCTCTCTTTGTCTCTCTGCCTCTGTCTCTCTCTCTCTCTCTCTCTCTCTCTCTCTCTCTCTCTCTTTCTGTCTCTGTCTCTCTGTCTCTCTGTCTGTGTGTGTGTGTGTGTGTGTGTGTGTGCGCGCGTATGTAGAAACAAGAAAAGCACACACAGGCATGTGTATGTATATAGTCAAGGCAATCTTGGTTGCCATTCTTCAAGCATTTTCCACCTTTTGCTGGAGGAAGGCTCTCTCCCTGGCCTGGAACTTCTTTACATAGGCTAGGCTAGCTGACCAGCAAGCCTCTAGGAATCCACCTGCCTCTGCCTCCCCATCTCCCCATTACTGGATCACAGATTTGTACTGTGGCACTTGGGTTTGAATGTGAGTTCTGGGAATTGAACACTAGCCCTCTTGCTTGCAAGGCAAGCACCTTGTCAACTGAAGCGTCTTCCTAGAGTGAAAGGCCTTCTTTTTTGGGGGGCATATTTTCCTCTCTTCTCTACCCTTTCTCTTCTGAGACGACTTCCTGGGAGTCTTGGCTGGGTTACTTATACCTTCTTAATATCTTCAAAATGTCTTCCATGAAATTATGTAGCACTCCATCTTCAGGGTCCCCTTGGCTGTTGTCTCCGTGAGCTCTCAGTGGTTCTTTCACCACAGACGTTCCCCCAAGCATGGGCTTCAGCAGGCCCTTGCTTAGAACTCAGCAGCATAGGGGGACAAGAAAACTTTAGGTTCCAGGATCTATCTCTCTACAGACTGTGAGCTACTTGGGGACTCCCTTGAGATGCAGAATGGCTGAATCAAATGAATGGGGCAGAAACTGCCACGGGAAAACCATTGGGCTAAGGATCAGGCAATGGCTTGACTTTGTAGTAATATTCATTCTAGAATGTTTTATGAGCACTGGGCCTTGTAGAGGGCACTGAGCAAGATGAGAGCTGTGATCCAGTGTGGAAGACAAAGCCAGCCCTGAGGGTGGGGTGTAGTACAGTGATTGCTGTGACTGTTGACAGAGGGAGGCTTGAGAGCAAGGCTAGGGAGTAGGCCACACCACTATGCAGGGTCTCGGTGCTCTGATGGCCTCAGGCTTGAGTGAATGCTTTGCTGTTGCCACCTTAAAGTTCTTAATACATTATCCTTTGAACTTGTGTTTTGCAAGGACTGATGGGACCTCGTGTGCAAGCTGAGGGGACATGAACAAGATGCGAGTCTGAGGCTTAAGCATAGAAGTCCAGTGGACCAGTGCTGTGCTGTGTGGTGTGTGGGAGGCTAGGCCGACTTCAGGCAAGTCCAAGGCAAGTGGTATAGGCCACAGCTAAGAAAGCAGAAGTGCTGACAGCAGTGAGACCCATGCTGTCTGCTAGAACAAACTCACCTCAGAGGCAAGAATGGCACCCTAAGAAAAGCAAAGGACCCAGAAGCGCACTCAGCATTCTTACTAGCTGCCATGCTGCGGTGACAAGGACAACAGAGAAAGGGTGGGAGAGAGGGAAAGAAGGAGGCAGGGAGGGAGGGAGAAAAAAAGAGTGGGAAAGAGAGAGGCAGGGGTATGGATGGATGGAGAGAGAGAGACAGAGAGACACAGAGAGAGACAGACAGGGAGAGACAGAGAGACAGAGAGAGACAGAGACAGAGAGAGAGAGGGAGGGAGGGAGGGAGAGAGAGGGAGGGGGAGGGAGGGAGGGAGGGAGAGAGAAAGAGGGGGGGAGGGGGAGGGAGGGAGAGAGACAAAGAGAGAGAGAGAACAGCCAGTCTTTTCAGTTTGGCCCTTCTTTGCTCAATAGTGATCATAAAGCAGTGTTGGTAAGATGGACGGGCCAAGAGATGTGCAATCCAGATAGCTGACTTAGCTTTGTGTGGTATTTCTGCTCTTCTGGTATTTGAGCTATGAAATACAAATGATGTAATATCATCGATTCCATTTACGAGTTCAAAGTTCTTATATCTGCATTTAATGTAATTTGGCATAGCACAATATAAAAGTGGCAAAAATTGACGATGTACCTTTTACTTATTTATGCCATTTCAAAGGACACTAAACTGCAAATTAAAACAAACAAACAAACCACCCTAACAGGTGAAAAGAGATGTTTGAGAAAGTAGCAAGCATTATATTTTAACAATATTAAATGAATTTCTCCTCCGCACTTGAGAAAGGGCCCTTCAGATTATATCGGCATATGTGGCTGAGAGAGAGGAAAGTGTCTCTGAGTGTAAGATTTACACAGTGGCTGTGAAGTCTCTCAGCAGTGCCCTGGGAGGCTCTCCTCTGCTCATGAGCTTTTGAGGAACCTGAGCACCAGAAGGGGCGTGAAGACCACACGAGGAACAGATGGCTAAGCCCTGGTTGGAGCTTGTCCAGCCAGACCCTATTTCTTCCTGATCTAGCCGTCTACTTGCTGCCTATGCCTTCTGCCTGGACCCCAACCTGGATGCTGCAAGTAGGATTACACCTTTGCAAGTGAAACCACGCCCTGAGCGCTGGGCTGGTAAGGTACAAAGAGTTGACTTTCCATCCAAAGGGGATAGAGGTGGGGACTAGACAGGAAACCGGAGCAGTGCTGTGGGAGGGGCGCATCACAGGGTCTCATGTTTCAGGATTCCTTGTCCCTGGTTCAGCAATAGCATTCTTGCTCTTGCTCGTCGATACTTGCCTCTCTTGGCTTCTAGGATCTTCTGTGCCTGCCTGAAAGTCACATTGGCTCATCCCTTCAGTTAATTTCCTCACCCAACTCAACATCTATCCTATGTGGTGAGTCACCTATGTACACACTCAGCCCAACCTCTACCTGTTGTTGGTTTACACATCTTCACTTTGTGGTCCAAAAGGATCATACAACTAACTGGTGTTCCCAGAACCCCAAGTCTCCTCCACCCCTTTCCTTCCTTCCTTTCCTCTCCCCTCATTCACTTGACTCAATCCTACAGGATGTTCTAGTCCAGAATCAAGGTGATCCTGTCTCCTGGTCTTCCACACATCCCCTCTGCTCTGTGAGCAAACTTTGCATCTTTCCCACATCTACAGGGTAGCCGTTCCTAACACCATGGCTGTTCCATCCCTGTCCAAATCACCATCATTTCTCACATGGCTAATCACCCCCGACCTGCCCACATCTTGTTGGCCGTCATTCACATTACTCAGGATGCTAGGGATTACTGTTAGTAGGAAGGAGGTGGGGAGGGTACAAGGGATACAAGGGAGGGAGGGAGGGAGGGAGGGAGGGAAGGGTGAGGGGAGAGGAGAAGGGGGAGGAAGAAATATTAACTTATTCTAAGATTTCACTATAAAACAAAAATACGCACATGATGAAAACTATCCTTGAAAATTCCTGATGCCAACAGTGGCTGACCATTCCTCACTGTGAGCGAGAGCACAGAGCCAGCCACTGCTCTTCATTGTGAGCGACAGCCCAGAGCCCTCCGCTCCTCACTGTGAGTGACAACACAGAGCCAGCCATTTTTCAATGTGAGTAACAGCATACAGCCAACCAGTTCTTGATGTGACAGCACAGAACCACTCCTCAATGAGGGATAGCACAGAGCCTTCCATTCCTCAATGAGTGACAGCACAGAGCCAACCATGCTTCTTTTCTTTTTAAAGATTTATTTGAGGAGCCAGGCATGGTGGCACACGCCTTTAATCTCAGCACTTGGGAGGCAGAGGCAGGCGGATTGCTGTGAGTTCGAGGCCAGCATCGTCTACAAAGTGAGTCCAGGATGGCCAAGGCTACACAGAGAAACTCTGTCTCGAAAAAACCAAAAAAAAAAAAAAAAAGATTTACTTATTTATTTATTTATTTATTTATTATGTATACAATGTTCTGCCTGTATGTGTGCCTGCCCGCCAGAAGAGGTCACCAGATCTCATTATAGATTGTTATGAGCCACCATGTGGTTGCTGGGGATTGAACTCAGGACCTCTAGCACAGCAGCCAGTGCTCTTAACCTCTGAGCTATCTCTCCAGCCCTGAGCCAGCCATTTTTCATGTGAGTGACAGCATAGAGCCAACTAGTCCTTGATGTGACAGTACAGAGCCATTTTTCAATGAGTAACAGTACAGAGCACCCCACTCCTCAATGCGACAGCACAGAGTTTCTCTCCTTGACGTCTTTTTCTACTAGTGGAAGATATTGCTGATGTTTGCCTTGAGCACTGGAGAAGGGAATGGCGGGACTATAATTTGTGGCCAAGTTTCATGAACACGCTTCCTTTCATGAACATCGGCATGCCCTTAGTTGGACTGTGTTCCTGGGGAGCAGCAGACATGCAGCCCTTCCTGTTCTTGACTCCTCTGGAGCATGCATTTGTTTGCTCGTGGAGGAAAAGGGAGAGAGGGGTTTCTGGGTGTTTTTGGTTTTTGTTTTGTTTCGTTTTGTTCTTGAGACAAGATCGCACGTACCCAGGCTAGTCTGGAGCTACTAAACCAGCCAAGAATGACCTTGAATGTATGCCCCTCCTGCCTCCACATCCCAAATGCTGGGATTGTAGGAACGGGCCACTGAATTTGGTTTTACATGTTGCCGGGGAGTGGAGTCAGGGCTTTCTGTATGCAAGGCAACCACCTTAGCAGCGGAACCATGTCTCCAGACCTTCCTAAACTCCTTAAGCAGTGTGTCTCATGTCTCCTGTCTCCCTCTGCTTTTCCTCTAAGCACAATGAACACATCATGTGACTTCACCACCTCCACCACCTGAGTGCTAGAAAACTTCACTTTCTCCGTCGCTTTGCCTTCTCTCCAGTATCTCACCATCAGGCCAGTGAGAGACTGTAACATTCACAAGCCGTGGCTGACACCTCTCCTATTGGGTTCACTGTAGGGTTAAACTTGTAGGGTCACCTATGTCTAAGAACCCCAGAGTTGAGGGCTCACCCTGAGATTTACCATGCTCAACACAGTCACAGAACATGGAGGCACTTCATGAAATTATTGGTCATAGATGTCAATGAGCCAGAAGACACTTGAGTCCTGAGGTCTTCAGGGAGCAGAACTGTCATGCTACCTCCAACGGCCTACTCCTGAACTTCAACATGCAAGACAAATGTTCACCACGGGTAAGGGGCCCAGCCTTGGCTCTGTGTTACTAATTAATACACATCATCTTGTTTTCTCCAAGGAACTTGGTTTGTTTCTAATTTTGTCTCCAACTTATATGATTTTCAGCCCTTTTGTTCCTAGATAGGAGTTAGAACTAACTAGAGTTCCTCCGTATTCCTTGCTTTTTATAATAACACATGGTACATAAGAAGATGAATAGAGAATTGGGACATGCATGTCAAATGGGTCTTTTTATATGCTACCAAGTGTAATCCCTTCTACCAGGAATGAGTTATGTCTTTTTAGCACAGTGGCTAAAGGGATCCAATAGATTCCCCCAAAAATATTTCATGCTATTGCCAATGTTACTGGTTACCCTAGACAACTTGATGGTAAAATCCTATTGGTGAAGACACAATATACTTATGTCATAGAAGATGGAGAAACCTGGCTGGTGCTCAACTGGAAGTCCTATGCCTCCTGGCTGGGGTTCACAGTGTTGGAAGGTGCTGTGCATGCTACTGGAAGAGAAAGTAGTCAACGTCATGCAGCTATAGATCCTTTGAGCTACAATAATGTCCTGTCTGCCAGACATGCTTCCCGGTGCAAAAGTGCCATAAATGTTACCAGAGTAACCAACCACTTTTTAATTGGATTTAAGGCCCTCTCCAGGGGACAGAGCTCATACCTGATAGATTTGAAGAGGCCAAGAACCTGACACTAGATATGTCATGAGTCCTAGAGGAAAACAAACTATTATTCTGTTAGATGAATATAGCAATAAAGTGACTTCTGATGTAAAGTTGCTATGCCCATAGATCAGCGCATCATGTAACCCTTATGAGAGGAGTTTCTTCTTACAGAAGATGGTAATGAAGACAGAGACCTGCCACTGAAGAACATGAAGAGAGTGAGAGACTTTGGGGTGCTTAACATTAAATGTAAAGCCTTTTACCACATCCTTCTCCTTAAGGCTTAGGGTCTATGAGAAAGTTGCCTTAGAAACATAGTAAGAACCGGAGGTGGTAGATGACGCCAAGGACCTAGCACATATGAACTCAGTTTCTGAATAGAGAAAATCCACACCAGTTCAAACCAGACAATGCTTACTGTGAAGGAGGGGAGGGGCATAAAGTCTTATTCCAATTAAGAAGCTATCTGTAATTGATATCTGCTGAGAGAAGGAGGATCAGTTTTTGTTTTTCTTCAGCAGAGTAACACTGGGTTTATCCAGTCTTCAAGGCAAGCGTCACACTCAAAAGTAGTTGGTTCACACCAATATGACTCAGTGGGTTTTTTTGGCGTGTATGTTTGTGTGTGCTTGAGTCCTTGGGTTTTTTTTTCTTTCTTTCTTTCTTTCTTTCTTTCTTTCTTTCTTTCTTTCTTTCTTTCTTTCTTTCATGGTTATTCCAAGTATTTTTAATTTATTTTTGATTTTTGATTGTTTCCAAGACAGGATTTCTCTGTGTAGCCTTGGTTGCTCTAGACTTTTTGTAGACCAGGCTGGCCTTAAACTCACAGCGATCCACCTGCCTCCGCCTCCTGAGTGCTGGGATTAAAGGCATGCGCCACCACCACCTGGCTCCAAGTATTTTTAAAAGAGAGGACAAACATGAAGTTTTGAGATTAAGAAAGAGGGAAGTGGGAGGAGCTGAGAGGAGGAGAAACAAAATATAGTGTATGGAACTCTCAAAGAATAAATAAAAACAATTTAGAAATAGGCACATTATTTAAAGAAGATGTTTGCAATAAACTAAAAATGTATTACAATAAGGTTCATATTGTATGAAAAACATCTCCAGGGACTATGTCTGTCCTGGTGTACGTTGCCTTTGGATTACAGGGGCCGGGGGTGGGGGGTAGGGGGTAGGGGGTGGGGAGAGCCTTTAATTCATGAACTTAAACACAAAAGAGAAGTTACCAGTTCCTACACAGCAGTATGCATTAAATACTCAGGCAACTCGCAAGATCATCTTTGGTCATCTCAAAGGAGCTAGAAACAGGGCTCTAGCAGGTCTGATAACTCCATGCCTCTCTATTTTGTATTCAGTCTTTGGTGTGGTTGGTTTCTTCTATATCAGTATCATGCCTCCTGGCTTCAGTCATGAAGAAGCAGAGCAGACACTCCTTCCAGACTCTGTGGTCAGGATTCTTAGGGAAGATCTCTAACTGGCTTACCTTAGCTCTTGGTCTCCCTGGAGACCAATTGTCTGTTGCCAGGAAACAAAGTGCATGTTTAAAGAGCCATGATCACAAACTGTGAGCTTCAGACAGCCTGTGGACGGACAGGCACGAGTCACTTCTCCAAGGAGGGAGTTGGTGACTATATGGGGAGTGGGAGAAGGGCTGCCTGGAGGGTGGCTGTGCCCCCAGAAGGGTGATACTCATAGCCCACCCGATAGGTGACCACTGACAGGTTTTTCAGGAATGGTGAGACAATTCTCTTGGCAACAGAGCAAAGAGTGGTGTGGGGGTGGAATCTTGAGGCTTTGTTTCCAGCTCTGGCATCATAAAGCTGTCCTGGCGAGTCCTTTCCTCCAGTGGCCATGGTTTGTAAACTTGTCAAAAGAGGAAGGAGTTACTGGATCAGCCAGTTTCAAGGGAGTCTCTCTCTCTCTGCCAAGGTTCTTGGGGGCACAAGCTATCTTGGTACCAAGAATCTCATCAGGTCTTCCTCCCATGCCCTGGCAAAGACATCTCTCAGACACACTAACACACTCACATGCACATTCATAACTACTCTCACCTCACCCATGCTAAATAGTTTTGTGTCAACTTAACACAAGCTAAAGTCATCTGAGAAAAGGAAATGCCAATTAAGAAAATGATTCCATCAGGTTGAGTTGTAGGAAGGCTGTAAGGCATTTTCTTAATTAATGATTGCTGTGGGGAGGGCCTAGCCCATTGTGGGTGATACCATCCCTGGGATGGTGGTCCTGGGTTCTACAAGAGAGCAGGCTGAGCAAGTCATGGGGAGCAAGCCAGTAAACAGTACTCCTTCATGGCCTCTGCATCAGCTTCTACCTCCCGGTCCCTGCCCTGTTTGAGCTCCTGTCCTGACTTCCTTCAATTATGAACAGCATATGGAAGAATAAGCCAACTAAACCCTTTACTCCCCAACTTATCTTTTGGTCATGGTGTTTCTGTACAGCAATGGGAACCCAAATTAAGATATCACTTTCATATACAGTAAAGCATGTGTGTATCCTTACACATATACATATCCCCACTCATACTCAGAATACCAGGGCACTCACACATTCTTGAACATATATACACTCCACTGTCATACCCTTATTACCACATTCAGTCAAGAATGTGCATACCATTATGTATACAATCCCATTCCACTTATGATGACACAACACTTTCATACACTTATTCTCTCTCTCTCTCTCTCTCTCTCTCTCTCTCTCTCTCTCGCTCTATTACTCTCTCTGTCTCTTACTCTCTCTCTCTCACACACACACATACACATACGTACATATAAGTACATAATACTCTCTAACACACACACACACACACACACACACACACACACACACACACATACACACACACACTCTTGACACATCCAGTGCATTCATACACCCATTCATTTGGTTTTAGGGGTTTTGTTTTGTTTTGTTTTGCTTTTTTTTTTTGGTTTTTGTTTTTTGAGACAGGGTTTCTCCTAGACTCACTTTGTAGACCAGGCTGGCCTTGAACTCACAGAAATCGGCCTGCCTCTGCCTCCTGAGTGCTGGGATTAGAGGCATGTGCCACCACGCCCGGCATCATATACCCATTCATATGCATTCAGTCTCACACATATTCCCACTCGCCTTCCCTCATGCTCATGGATTGTTTTCTTTCACATCTCCTGAGGTTTGAATGTCTCAAATGTCCCTAGCAATTCCTAACCCTGTCTGCCCTCCAGCCCTAATCCCATCTATATATCACCTTTAAATATGTGTACATTAGGAACACTGTTTAGCTGTAGAATATTTTTGGTTTGGCAGCCTTTTCTCAGTTACCAGTAGCCAAATCAAACAAGCTGGAGTGTCTGGGACCCGAAGGAAGTGATGGCCCTGGAGAGGTCCTGGGAAGGGCTCTTCTTAAGGTAAGCAAACAGCGAGCACCTTCTTGTCTAGGGCAGGTGCATGCTTGAGACTCGCCTGCTGCTTGGGTCATTCTTTGCTGTTCCTTTGCTACTTGGACCATCCTTGCTGTCCCTCTGCTGCTCGGGTCTTCTTTGCTGTCCCCCGACTCTCTCTAGAGGACACTAATGCCCTGCTGCTTCATGAGAAGCAGATTCTCCCGACACAAAGCCTGACTGTCTGGAGCTGGCACCTTCCTGTGTGGGAACCCAGAGGCACTTTCAACAGCCCTTTCTTTCTCCTTGAGGCCTGGGAGCTGGGTAGGCGCCAGCTGGGTGGCTCCCTATTGAGAAACTGGGTGGGGTTTGGGGGAGCTTCGGTCAAGAAGCCAGCCTGGTCTCCTCCCTAAGAATTTCATATAATGAAGACATGGGGAGAGAAAGAAAGCTTTGTGCAACAGTGCCTTGCTTCCCATCAGGGCATGAGCTGGCCAGCCAGAGATGGTGCTGTGCACAGAGAGAGGCACCTAGTTGGGCCAGAGCCTGGGTTTTCTCAAGGGCCACAAATGGTATGTGAGTGGAGAGATGGATTCCTTTGGGGGAGTCAGGTGTGGTTGCCTTTATGGATAACACAAAATCCCTGACAAGTCTTTCCACTTCCATTTTTAAGGACACAGGGTTGGTTTATCGAAACAAACATGATTTCTTGGGATGGGGTTGGGAGTTGGGGGGCTCCTTAGCCAAAGGCCATACTTTGAAATTGGGTTCTGTTGCAGAGTTAGGAGCCGCGGGCAGTTGGGGGAAAGAGGTCTTTGTTTACATAGAGGATGTTATGTTGGTGGTGGTGAAATAACCAGCTCTTCCTGCCTCACTGTCGCCTCCTGCAGGCAGGGACTCCACAACACAGAGTGACCCTTGGCACAGACTGGCAAAACATGAATTCCTACATTTTTCAACACAAAAACACCAGCTGTTGTGCCGTTTCACACAGAGGAAAGGATCATGTATGCCTCCTATGTGTTAGGTACAACGAAGCAGAGATTTTCCTTGAGTGAAAAAAGCCCCCCCCCCTCAAGCAGGGAAGGAGCCAAGTCACCAAGTAAATACAGTATAACACCCAAAGG
This sequence comes from Acomys percivali, assembly GCA_907169655.1. Taxonomy (NCBI): domain Eukaryota; kingdom Metazoa; phylum Chordata; class Mammalia; order Rodentia; family Muridae; genus Acomys; species Acomys percivali. The sequence goes on along the minus strand of OU015756.1, from coordinate 48,785,169 downwards.
GAGCTCAGGTTTCTAGCAAGTGGGGAGCAAGGGATGGCTTTCAGGAGGAAACAGAGAATCCAGGTGGGCTGGGGCTTAGATAGTCAATGCGAGAGGGATGGATCAGAGGAACTGTGTCTGCATAGATGAGCTGTGAGAAAACAGATGGAAGTTCTAGAAAAGTAAGGTGCTGATGTTCCTATATGCACATAAAAGGGAGAGACAATGATGCCAGAGAAATGGGCCCAGTCCTGAATATGTGGCACAGGGCTGAACTTGGTGCTGGCCAGGTTGGAGCACAGCAGGACCAGGGCCCGGGCCAGGGCCAGGGCCAGGGCCAGGAATGAACTGGCTTAAGGAGATGAGGCTGAAGGTAAAAATACCATTCAGTGGTCCAGGGGTGAGATGGGAAGATGTGTGCATGGACACTGACAGGGGATGCATGTCATGTGTCAGCTGAAGGCAGACACCAAAGGGCCAGGTGAGATATGGAGAGCATGGGGGTGGGGTGGGAAGGAGAGGCCAGAGAGGTGCCAGGATTCTGGTTCAGTAGCTGTGACTTGTATCCTCATAGCCTGGATAGAGCCTGTTCTGCAGCCCATGTGTCCCTAAGGGATGGATCTCAAGTCAGGGTGAGGGAACCGGGAAAGGTTATTCCAGAAAGATGACGGTCTTGAAGGGCTGAGCTGTGAATTTCCTGTCTGCCATCTGTATTCTCACAGCAGTGCTTGTTCTGTTGAGCGGGGAATGTTATTTGAGCAGTTGCTATTGCACCCTGTTGCTAATGTCCAGGATGGGCCACAGCAGATGTACAAAGCCTTTGGCATTGGTGAAGGTGATGGAGACTGCAGACGCAGGATGAAGGGCAGTCATCATTCCTGCCGTGTGGTGGAATGATTGGCTCCCTTTAAAGGCACAGAGCTGTCATAAAATGCTCTGACCGCATCATTTCTATCTTAGCCAGTGATTTTGCTGTCATACAACCCCTGAGATGATATTAGGGTGGAAATAGATGATCTTGTCTCAGGTTTCGGAGTACTAAATCCAAGGTAGTCTGCCTCCAAGTACAGGGGGTATGACAGAACATCATGGTGGGTAGGAGTGTGTGGTGGAGGACTGTTTACCCCATGGCATCCTGGAAGCAGAGGAAGGGAAAGCCAGGGCCTGGGGAGTAGATAGACCTTCCAAAGCATCAAAGGCATGCCCACGATAGTTCATCTCTTCCAACCAGGCCCGGCCCATTAGGCTTCGAACTCACGCATCCATAGAGTAATCCATGGACAAAGTCAGAGGCTTCATGACCCAATAACTCTGTAATTGAAAAGTGACCAGGGTACTGGACAGTAGAGTTGAGCAGGATGGTTGCATATGGACGTACCTATAAATCCCTGAAGAGAACTCGGAAGCTATATCAGTGCCCAAGGGCTGTGTATAAGGAGAAAGCACTTGTCTTCAATACTGTGTCCAGCTGTCACTGCATTGTCATTATGTGATAATTTTTCATTTCTAGGGTTCCACAGAGTTCTGAGCCTCCAGAACGGACACTGAGGAGGGAGTGATACTGTCAAAATGGGGGAGAAAACTGGCCCCATTAGGACCAGTGTCCAACAGGAATCTCAGTGTTACCCACCCAAGGCCTCCTTAGGGAGCCTGCCCAGCCCTGCCTTGTAGCATCCTATTAAAAGGCACACTGTTCACAGTCCTTTATCAAGCCACCCACTTTGGATGCTGAGTGCTGGCTTGGAAAGGAGTTTCAGTGCTGTCTACAGAGCTTGTCAATCAAGGTGTGTCATGGGAAACGGAAGTCAGATTTTCCCATCAGCAACCGCCTTGGGTATGTGGAAAGAAGGAACAGAGCTCAGACAATTTGGCCCCAACAAGATGTATCTGGACATTTGTCGGAGAAGTGCCAACTCCTTCTAGGGAGGTTCCCTATCTGCAGAAGCCTGGAGGTGCGAGGAGAGGTTTCGTGCCAACCCAAATCTCAATCTAGTCCCTGTTTTAGACACACACCAACCACCCAAGAGCTTCCATTCTCAGATGTTCCCTGTGTTGCAGGCTCTGGGCAACTTCAAACTCTGCCTGATCTCATTCTGTGGCCCGATATCCATACGTGGGTCAGTGATTATTCCCCCACTCCTCTTAACAGGTGAGAAAACTACCTCAGAGGCTAGTCTGTGACAGAGCTGCCACGCTACTAGTGCAGTCCAAGTCAACACTGGGATGATTCAATGGCTCGGTAGGACTTTCAAAATACCCTAATATGCTAAAGCATGGGGTCTAGGGTTCAGAGGCTTGGAGGAGGAAGGTTTACTATGGTAAGCTCCCTAAGGGCTCTTGTTCCGGAAGCCTGGCTTCCAGAGCAGCAGTGTTGAAGGTGGACATTTCAGAAGAGCAGCCTTATGGGAGGAGGTTGGGCTATGACTGATCTTGTGAAAGGATTAATGCTGTCATTCGGGTTAGGTCCTAAAGAATGTAAAATTCCTCTAGTAGGGAATTATTATATGCCATAGGGCTAGATCCTGTCTTTTGCTTCTTCATACACACATATGCCCCTTCTGTACATGGTAGGTCCCCTTTTATTTTACCACCAGGTTGGGGATCTTTTTTGTTTGTTTGTTTTTGTTTTGTTTTGTTTTGTTTTTTGAGACAAGGTTTCTCTGTGTAGCCTTGGCTATCCTGGACTCGCTTTGTAGACCAGGCTGGCCTTGAACTCACTGTGATCCACTTGCCTCTGCCTCTCGAGTGCTGGGATTAAAGGCATGAGCCACCATGCCCAGCTAAGGTTGGGGATCTTCAAAAGACATGATTGCCATCCTGTTTGTATTTTCTAGACACTAAGATCATGGGCCAAATGTTCATCTGATGTTTATAAAATACTATGCCTCAAGTATTTTGTTATAGCAACAGAAAGTACAGAAAGACAGAGGCTCTCACTCTTACTGAGTAATGAGAGAGTTTTTTTTTAAAGAAGGTGTACTTCAATTAACTTCTAAATAATGAACAAGAGTTTTCCAAGAGAAGAGTCTTACAAGAACACTAATGTACTAGAGAGGAAAATATTCATACTAAGGTGTTTACTGCATTATTGTTCATGGAAAATGGAGGGACGGAGCATATCACATCAAATGTCAAAATATTCATTGGTTGGGGGAATTGCTGAGTAGATCAGCTAACCCCTGATACTAATTGCTCAGTAACCCCTGAGTAGATCCAATTACCCCAAGGAACATTTAGAAACTATCAAAAGGAATGCACTGGAGTTATATCAAAATGATAAGAAATATGTTGAGTGAAAAACAAGTTGCAGAAGTGTGTGTGTGTGTGTGTGTGTGTGTGTGTGTGTGTGTACATAGGCTTAGCTGTACACATGTTATATGAACTCAGAGCTATGGATGTCCTTCGGAGGACACAATGTTAATGTGTCCATGGTAAAGAGGTGTACATAATGCCTGAAGAATTATCAAGGGCTCAAGGAAGGCAAGGCCTCAGAGAGAGGCAAGCTGTTCCCAGGAACTTCAAAATGAGTGTGGTCAAGTAGGTTTGGCTTGGTCATTGGAGATTCTAGGAGTCTCCAGGGGAGATTGAAGGCCAAACCTGGACTGGAGCTTGGTGTCATGATGGTCAAAGTCCTAGACAGGAAACTGGACTTAAATTGGTTCTAAAGGAGGAGTTGAGTGTGGTCACATGGGAGAAATGTTGGTCAAGGAAATGCAGGCATCTGCTGCCAAGCCTATGTAGCTGGAACTCGCTGTGGGGTCCCAGGGTCCCTTTCACTCTAGACCTTTCCTGCTTGTTCTCCACCATTTTAAGAGCGAAATGGCAGGTCCCAAAGGACATCCCCCCTTGCCACACCTAGGCCTTTAACAAATTAGGTATATTGAGAACATAAACCCTAATTGTTATGTCCAACACTCTGGATATGTCCTTGTTAAGGCAACTATGCCACCAGCCTCCTTATTTTCATTTTCTTTTGACTTGGACCAGGCCCTTCTTTGCACTTCTCCTGCTCACAAATGCACATTTTTTCTCTTCATTCACTTATTTTCTTTCCCTCTACTCCTTCTTCTTCTACTCTTAAAAAACAAGAGCCACCTCAGCAGGCACAAGGTGACACAGTGCTGGAACATGCCTGAATTTTTCATGTGGATTTTGAGAAATAAGACTCAGGTCCTCACATTTGCAAGATAAGAACTTTATCCACTGGCCCATCCCCCCTGGCCCTACTTCCTCAAGTTTTCTCTAAGTGACAAGAGTTTATTGTCTTATGATATTGGAGTCTAAAGCCATGGTATTGGTGAGACCACAGTCAGAAGTCAGCAGCAGGGTCCTTGTCTTAGCTTGTGGTAGACTGCTGGTCATCTGTGGCATTCCTTTGTTTGCAGTATCATCATCCAAGTCTCTTGCTTTCAGTGTCACTTGGTATTCTATGCTATTACTGTCACATGAATGTCTTCTCCCGAGAATACCAGCCATATGAGGTTAGAGGCCTAATCTAGTCCAACTGACCTTAATTAATTACATCTGCAATGATACTATTTCCAAGTAGGGTGACAGCCTGACACTAGAGTTTAACACATGCATCTTTGGAAATGACAAACACAATTCTCATTCTCCCTCCCCCTCCTCGATTCTTTGTGAGTTTCATATCATGCACCCCAATCTCACTCATCTCCCCATCCACTCATATCTGCCCCCAGACTCTTGCAACCTCCTTCTCCAAAACAAAATACAAAAATAAAAAAAATAAGCAAAACAAAGCATAGAAAACATTGTGTTGTGAAGCTGTAGTGTGTCACAGTATGTCCCACAGTAAACCTCCCTGTCTACACATCTTCACTTGCAAATGTTCATTGCAATGAGTCATTGGTCTGCTTTGAGACCTCTGGCTTCTGCTACACTGTCAATACTGGAGTCTCACCAGGACTCCTCTTGGTTATTCTGTTGTTGCCCTGTGTCATGGAGATCCTGCAGCTTTGGATCTGCAGGACCAGCTCTTTCACATGTTCCAGCAGTTCATAAATGAAGTAGCTGTTGGGTTGGGCCAACTCAAAGCCCTGGAACTGGTCCTGGGTGGTAGCTGAGTTGGTCAGCCTGCCTGCTTTTTCGAACCCATGAACCCATACCACCAGGGCAAGCTCTCAGGACTGCCCTGGCTAGTTCAGGCAATGCTGCAGCCAGCAAGGGGCAGGATCACTTCTCTGGCTCTCAGGCCTTCAAGGACTGCTCATCCACACCCACACAACCAGAACCAGCTCTACTGTGCTGCCCATTGAGGTGTGGAGCCTACTCTCCCAAGGGGTGGTGGCAGTGAGGGGTTGGACCAGCTCTCCCACTCTCACATTCTTGGGCTGGCTCACCCATACCTTTATCATGAGGGCCAGCTCTACCATGTTGCCCACGTAAGGTACAGGGCCCATAGTAAATACAATTCTATCTAAAAGAATATCTTTTTCTATGGTTTCCTCATTTTTTAAAAGTAAAGCAAAGTAGTACTACAGTCTCTTGAGAATGAATTTCCTGGCCCTCTTTTCTTTGGATTGTTCAGTGAATATCCTGGTAAAGTTTTTCCCCATTTTTTTTTCTGCCTTAGTGGTCTTACCTTATCCTTACCCTACCTGTGAGTCCCCAACTGAGCATCAAATATGATCTTCACACCCTCTAAAAGCAATGATCAATCAGAATGCTGCCTACCCCTGGGTACAGCAACCAATGCTATGGTGGATGTACACGATCCAGGAAGGGTAGTCAGAGTTCTATGAAATATTAAGTTGTGGTTTCAGGAGTATGAGAGCCCTTTATTTTAAACACAATCTGGCCTGGCAACATGCTTTTCATCTGTCACATAAAATGAGCTTATTTTTAAAAATGGTGCTCATGAGCAATCAGAGCAGAAAGGGACCGAGAACATATTGATGACATTATTTTAGCCCTTGGATCTAGCCCTGTTAAAAACCATTACTCCGATACCTCTGAGACACAGGGACGGACTAATTTCTTTTGTTCACTCAGCTCCTTAGAGCAGGGTCTCTGTTACTTTCAGTTTTGACAGAATGTATAATTCAGCTATTTTCCACCATCACCAAACTCTCTGCTAAAGAAGCACTTGCATCCCCAACATCATATTTTTCAGATTAACTCTTCACAATCCGAGACCTTTTACAAAGCACTTTCCTGCCCTTTGAGGCGCTGGATCACGATTCCTCCTTTCTGCATTCTGTGCCCTCACGTGGATTACACACTGGGTCAAATGACTTGGAAACCGTTGGCATTTGTTGCTATTCATATGACTCCTGTGACTAAACAACAAAAAAGATTCCTTATACTCTAAACTAGAAGTCAAAAAAGGTAGGTACCCATGCCAGCTGCTTCAGTTACTACTAGCTGTGCTCCTGGAGATGTGGTACTTGGATTCTCCCAGACTCAGTTTCCCTCTCTCACAGGCATACTAACTCCTGCCTTACCTACTTCTCAAGATTGTGGAAGAGGATGAGATTGAGGCCTATTGACAGTTAACAAACTGTGAGTTAGGAGCCAGATAAGCAAGTATTAAAAAAAAAAAAAAAAAAAAAAAAAAGACCAAGACTGCTTTCACTGGAACACTGCCACGCTCCACTATTGACTGTCCACAGTTGCTTTTGCACAGTAACCAGGGTGGAGTTTCATCAGAGACTTTACAACCTGCAAAGCAGAACTAATGTCAAGGGCATTTTCAATTCTGTTTTACTCTCTAGTTTTCAGTTGGTAACTCCTCTCGGAATGAGGGCCCTATGACAACAAGACATGGCTTCTATGATCAGCAGGTCTTCCTTGTGGGCTTCACTGTCCCCACCCAGAAAGCTCCCCAAAATGGTTATGCTGGGCTAGGCCATGTGTGGTGGGTGATGGGTGGTAAAGATGAGAACTCACTTTCTGGAAGGCAGTTTGACAGGCATTTTGAAAAGCCTACGCACACCATCCTCTTGACCCCATCATCCTACTTTCACCAAGTGTCTGAAGAAACTATCAGAGTTGAGATGTGTCTACAAATCTAGGAAACCATGGTGGAGTAATTACATAAATTATCCAGCGAATGATACCATCATTCCAAACCTTGTTTCAATGAATCTTTAATCTCCTGACAAAGTACTCCTGTTATAAAACTAGTAAAAACAAAACAAAACGCCACCATAAAGGAAGATTGTATTTAATATGATCAATTATCAAGCAAGGCTGGCAGAAAGCATATCCCAGTTTTATGGCAATTTTCTCTGGGTGGCAGAATCACAAGATACCTTCATAATGTTATTTTCATGTTCATTTTCTTTTTAACCAGAGGAATAATAATTTAGTAAATGACTCTTGGTTGGGGACTCTTCAGGGACCCCTGAGATGGGTCAAGCAGGCATATGTATGAATAGAAGTGGATGAGTGGGCCCCCAGGGGAGGGAGAGTTTTCTTTCTCTGGAGTTTCAGCTGCCACTTAACTCCACTGAGGCTCACCATGTGGGGATTTGATTCACTTGATCTACATGGATCTAGTCAGATCTCAACCCAGCCCTTCTAGTCACCATGAAACGCCTGTTCCGTGGGTACTTCAAGAATGTTGGAGCTTAAGCGCTAAATGGACAGTGGCTGACTGATTATCTTGTCCAACTGTTTTCCCTGATCTTTGTGTGCGGAAATAGAAATCTCCTGGGTACCTTACAGCTAAACACCAGCAATACAGGAATAGGAAGAAGCTTCATTCCTGGGACAGCATTTTTGTTTCTTTTTGTTTGTTTGTTTGTTTGGTTGGTTGGTTTTTTTTTTTTTTTTTGGTTTGGTTTTTTTCCTCTATGTAATTTCTCAGTCATGGATTTCCCCCATAATCCTTGCTCTTTCCAACTTTCCCTATCTCAGGGAACAGACACCAGAATTCCTCCACATACCCAAGCCAAAGGATGGGTGTGAGCTTCGGTACCCATCAAACAGGAAGACCTATGAAGTTTGCTCACTGTCATCTGTCTCCATCTTGTTTCTCTATTTCCACCTATGTCCAGGCTCCTATTGTCTTCAACTGGCTCACTACGATGCCTTCCTGACCACTCTCTGATGCTGTGTCTCTGGTTAAACCTTTCCTGCATTCCAAGACTTAAGACAGGATGCTCATCTCTTGTCATTGTTAATTCCAGCAAATCCTCAGAGTTTCAAAACAGTGCTGGCCTCTCACAAGAGCTCTGCAGGAACCCGGCATAGTCACACCCATCTACATTGCGTGCATTCATACAGAGGACAGAGGTCAACTCATCTACCTTGTCTTTTTTATATTTATTTATTTATTGGTTTTTCAAGGTTGGGTCTCTCTGTGTTAGCCTTGGCTGTCCTGGACTTGCTTTGTAGACCAGGCTGCCCTTGAACTCACATCTACCTGCCTCTGCCTCTCAGAGTGCTGGGATTAAAGGTGTGCACCACCACACCCAGCTTTATCTTGTCTTTTTTAGATAGTGCCTCTCTCTGTGACCTGAGGTTCACTGGTTATAGTAGGCTGGCTGGCCAGTGATCCCATGTCTTCATCCTCCAAGAGCTGGGGTTATAAGTGTGTGCTTCCATGCCAGACTTTTTACGTGGGTGCTGGGCATTGGGCTCAGCTCTTCAAACCTGCATGACAAGTTCTTTACTAGCTGAGCTGTTTTGCCAGGCCCCAGCCACTGTGACTCTCACAGTCCTCAACAGAGGCCAATGCAAGCTTCTGGAGGAATCCTTCCAGACAGGCCATCCTGGGATCTCCCTCATAACAACTAGAGGTGTCGGAGCTCAATAATAAACAGCTCTTATTTGTTTCCTCTCCACTGCCTGTGAAATTTCAGGGTAATCCAGGAGCAGACTGAATCACCAGAGAGTGTCAGAGTGCAGATCACAGCATACACTCAATATTCATGAAATGGTCCAAGTAAAGGCTTACGTCTGTAACAGTGTATCAACCATTAAATCTATGGCATCTTCATCCCTACTATCATGTTGTGTTGGGGTGCACTGTGTGAAGGTGTGTCTCTGTATATTCAATTGTTAATTCTGTACCTGCAAAGGACTATGGCCCATCTCCAGTCTCTTATTTTGTAAATAATTGTTCCTTCCTCACCGGCCAAAAGCAATCTAGAATTGTATCTGATTGGCTTTTTTAAAAAAAATCTGATGGCCAATAGCTTGGAAGGAAGTGAAAGGTGGAACGTCAGGGCAGAGAGAAAGGGACAATGGGAGAAAAATCAGCAGTGGAAGATTGGCCAGTGGACACAGGCAAAAGTGGATGGGCACCAGAGCAGAGCAGAGAGGTAGACCTGGCCATGTGGTGGGAAGCAGTGCCAGGCTTAGCCAGGATAAGGCTAGAGTAGACAGGAGACTGCCCAGCAAAAGGCTTAAGTTTTAAAATATGAATAAGCCTCTGTGTCCTTATTTATATTGCTGGTGGGTCTGATAGACCTGGTATAAGGTTGGGAATGTTCCAGATGAGGAAACAGAAGGTCCTAAGAGTCAATAAACCATTCAATAGAGTGTGACACTGGAGAGTAGACATGTCCAACCCCAAGGCCTCAGCATGGCTCCCTCTCCTGTGTTCCTGCTCTGCTGGGTGGGTGGATGCTTTCTTGCTTGGAATGGATAAACAAGTATTTTTTTTCAGTACGTGTCTTGACCTGGGGAAAAGTTGCTTGGTTAACCTCTTGGGAAAGAGAAATATTTTTGTCTTTGTTAGCTGGCTTTGGGCAGCTGAGAGCTCTTTGTCCTCACTGTCTGCTGCTCAGGACATAATGACCTGTCTCCAATCCTTTTCAATTATGGGATTTCTGATAGGAATTTGCAAAACAACTTCTAAACCCTGAGGCTTGGATGCTAGTTTGTGGTTCAGTTCCACGGTTCTTACCAAGTGTTTTGAGAAGACTTGTCTTGCCTGGCCCCCACTTGAGTAGCACCCCAACCTGCTCTCTTTCCTCCTGAGTCCCCCCCCCAGGGGGCTATGTAGCCATGCTTGGACCATGGTTTCCTGGCTAGATGAAGGGTGCCCTTTCTCCCCTGTGGGACTGCATCTCAGTGGTGGTAGCTCTATTGAAACAGATCTCGGCAGGGGAAAGATCTGGGCTAGTGTCCAGGGACAGGCAGCTATGGGCAGGACCCAAGAGTGAGCCAGGCCAATTGGCTCGATCTTCCTGTATTAGTAGGGCCTTCAGCAACCAACTTAAGATCCTTAAGCCCCAATTTCCTTAAGCATCAAATAAGAACTCACCTTTGGAATTCTTGCGGTGGAAACACTCAGAAAACTATTAATAGATAATTTTTTTGCAGGCATTGGGGCACACACCTATAACCCTAGAGCTTGAGATATAGAGCCAGGAGGATGAGAAGTTCAAAGTAATCTTTGGCTATATGGAGAGTTTGAGACCAGCATAGGGTCTACATGAGACTGTGTCAAAACCCAGCCCTACCCAAAACTAACCAGACAACAAAACAAAATAGATAATTATTTTCTTTTCTTCTCTACTTTTTGGGTCAGATTTTTGTCACAGGCAAAAAACCCTTACATATAAAGTTTGAAAAAAAACCAAAGGTTACTCTGTGTGTGTGTGTGTGTGTGTGTGTGTGTGTGTGTGTGTGTGTGTGTGTGTAGATGACTTTAAGTCTGGCATAGGGCAGTAGCTGAGTTCTTGTTGGATGTCTGTGTAAACACCCGTGAGGGGTGGGAAGGGAGTGGCTTTGCACATATGAGCCACACCAACCTGTTTCCAACCCCAGATCTGTTAACTAACTCTGTTAGTCACCAACAGTTGGCTTATTGTAAGACAGGAACAGTGGTTTCCATGCCACAGGATCTTAGAGGATTTGAGACCCAATTTTATGGTTGGGGGTCATCTCAACATGAGGATTTGTATTAAAGAGTTGCAGCATCAGGAAAGCTAAAGGATGCAGGGGAAACAGTTTATTGAACTCTACTTCCTACTTATGCTTCACCAAGAGACTCCTGGGCGTATACTCAGCACTAGGGTAGAGCCCCCCTTGGTCTTTCATAATGGTCCAGAGCAGAGAATAATTAGTATAGTCCTGCCAAAAGGAACTGATATCACTTTTATGTGGCTACTGCTCCTCCTCCTCCCTCCTCCTCCTCCTCCTCTTTCTCCTCCTCTTCCTCCTCTTTCTTGTCATGCCACAGAGACGTGAAGTAGATGGTAGGGGTGATTGATGAAGACAGTCTTTATGGAGTGGGAGTAGACATGGAACCTGGAGGTGAGTGCCCTTTGGTTCAGAAGGTGCTGCAGACCCCTGTGCCTGCCCGTGAAGGCAGAGGTAGGAAGTCAAGCCCCCAGAATCCACCCTGCACCCTACTGTGAGCTGGAGCTAGAGGACAGCTAGGAAAATAGTCTCTGGTCCTTCACACAGAAGCATCCTTTTATTTATTCAGTATGCATGTAGGTCCGTTGAGGAGGAGCATCAAGCCTGCAGCTAACCCTCTCATACACCTCAAACCATCCTGGCATCTCCCATCAATCTTGAACACCACCCCTACCTTCCTGCCTCAGTCCTCCCTATTTTGTCGGCTCAATCCGCACCTCTGAAAGTGACAGGCGGTCTGCAAGGCCCCATCATGTGTCACCTACCATTCTGAGGCTCTTTCTAAATCCCTCCTTCCATCTCGGCACCTCTCAAAGTCCTCCGGGCATTCTACCACTGTCATGCTCTTTAGGTTCTGCTATATTTACTAGGTATTTAAAGTTATGTTTTAAAAATCCACGGCTCACGGGACTTTCTATATTGTACTGTTAACTGAAAAATAAAGTCTGTCCTCTCCACCGTAGTTTTCCGAGCAGCATTCCTCAAAGCTAATCGTGGTTATCGACTTATTTGGTAGGCTTCCAGAAATTTCTCTAAGTAAGTGGAAATCAGAATGTTTATATCAATAGCTATTTGACCCAAACGGGATTACACAGAGTTACTTTTCTGCAAATTGTACTTTCTGGTTTATTTTCACAGATGAGCACTCTCCATTATGTGAATGCTCTGTCGGATGTTTGCTCTAAAATTGTCGCTTTATTCTCCTTTAAAGAAATAAACTGTTTACTTTGCTCTTTTCTTTTTGCCATTTGCTTCCCTTGGTTCCCTTTGGTTTGGTTTGAGAAGCTGTCTTTGTCCTCCATGTCCCGTCTCATGGTTGGAAGGTTTATAGTCTGGCTGAGTCATTTACCCTTGTGTTTTAAACAGTGAACTTACCAATCTATTTCTTGATTCGCTTATTGTATTCCCTACCCACAGACTCTCCACTAAGGCAGATGTGGGAACTTTAGCACGTGTCTCTCTCCCCACCCTTGTCCCCTTTTATGCCATTGTGGTTTGGGGCATTTGCATTCTGTTCTGTAACTATAATCTCCACAGATGTTCAGCCTGAGATTTATATTTCCATGAATACAATGTTTGCCATCAACTCATAGATTTCAGAACTTCATTGAGATTCCTACTCGGATTCCACTGATGCATCTTTTTGAGGGACTGCATTTTGTTGTCAAGCTGTGTTCCTCTACTTCAATCCTCACACGAACTCTGGAGTGCTGTGTGTTGTTTTCTTTGAGCCTGAATTGGTAAAAGTTTGACTGACTTGGAGAAGGGTTTCTCAAAGCTTGTTAACAAGTAGTGGGATCTCTAGGAGATAGGGCCAACTGAGAGGTCCTTAGGCCCATGGGGTCCTGTCCTTGAAGGGGACTGAAGCATCTTAGCTTTTATCTTCCTACCTTCTCTGTCTCTCTCTCTCTGTCTCTGTCTCTCTGTCTCTCTCTGTCTCTGTCTCTCTGTCTCTGTCTCTCTCTGTCTCTCTCTCTCTGTCTCTCTCTCTCTCTCTCTCTCTCTCTCTCTCTCTCTCTCTCTCTCTCTCTCTCTCTCTTTCTCTCTCTCTTTCTCTTGCTTTCTGACTTGTGATGTGAGCAGTTTGCTCTGGTACAGCCAAAATAAATGGATCTTCCCATTCTCATACCAGAACCTCGAGCCAAGTAAACTTAAGTTTTTTTGTAAATTAATTATTGCAGGCATTTCAGTATAGCAGTATGAAGGTGACCAACACAGTGGATGTCTTTCGGCTACTTTCATACCTGAAGACAGGAAGGAGTTACTTACTACCATGAGGGTTTTACTGCTACAGCATCCTTTAACATTACGTAATGAAGACCAGTCAGAGACCAGCTTGCTTTTTCCTTTATAATGCTTCCCAATTTTATGATCTGACTATTCTCCACCAAAGTTCTACAATATATTAAGGTTGTTTTCAGTTATGTCAATTACATCACATGCTGGAGAGGATGTGGGGAGAGAGGAACACTCCTTCATTGCTGGTGGGAATGCAAACTAGTACAACCACTTTGGAAATCTATCTGGTGCTATCTCAGAAAACTGGGAATAGGGCTTCCTCAAGACCCAGCTATTCCACTCCTTGGAATATACCCAGAAGATGCACCAGCATACAACAAGAAAATTTACTCAACCATGTTCATAGCAGCCTTATTCATAATAGCCAGATCATGGAAACAGCCTAAATGTCCCCCATTAGAAGAATGGATAAAGAAACTGTGGTACATATACACTATGGAATACTACTCAGCTATTAAAAACAAGGAATTCCCGAAATTTGTGGATAAATGGATTGAGCTAGAAATGGTCATAATGAGTGAGTTAACCCAGAAGCAGAAAGAGTCAAATGGTATACACTCACTTATATCTGCATACTAGCCCAAGGGGCATGTCCCACGAAAGCCTTCCCTTACCAGGAAACTGGGACAGAGGGGAGGACATCCTATTGGGACTCTAGATGAGAGAACCATGTGAGAATAGCAGTGTAGAAGGATCCAGTGGGTCCTAGAAACCCACAAGTAGAACATTATGATAGGCAGATTTGGGCCAAGGGGTCAAACTAAGGCACTAGCCAAGGACAATACAGGCGGTAAAATTTAACCCCCTACCCTGATCTAGCCCATGGACAGGACAGTCTCCACACTTGAGTAGAGAGAGGGATTTGACTTTCTCATGTACTCTGGTGCCTCACATTTGACTATGTGCCCTGGAGGGGGAGACCTAGTAGCACTCAGAGGAAGGACAGCAGGTCACTGAGAAGAGACTTGATACCCTATGAGCATATACAGGGGGAGGGAATCCCTCTCAGGAACAGTCATAGGGGAGGGGAATAAGGGGAAAATGGGAGGGAGAGGAGAATGGGAGGATACAAGGGATGGGATAACCATAGAGATGTAACAAGAATAAATTAATTAAAAAACCAGTTATGTCAATTAAAATTTTTTTCTTCTATAATATCTTTGAGTGTTTCCATCCTGTTGCCCTGTGGTTTTCTTCAGGAGTGACTGGTATGCTTGTGTGAACTCCTTTATATTTCCTGATGTATGGCTTTCTTACTGGTTACTTTCATTTTTTTTATTATGTCCCTCTTCTTTTATTTTTAAATCTCTACTCTTTGTATTACCATTCCTGTTCTTGAATAAATTCCATCTGATATTATTTTCCCTCTATAATGGCTTTCATTGCTATATTTTGTTATGTATTGTTATTTTGATATGTTATTGTTATTGTTTAACTGTAATTGTTATTGTAACTTGCTTCCATGTTGGCTGCTGCTGCTTGCTTATAGTTTTACTTTGGGGATATTTTCCTCTTGTTTATTATTTTCTGAAATATATAATAGGAGTGAACTGGGGCTGAAAGCCACTTCTTCTCATTGAGTCTGTTATCTTAGAATGTGTTACCATATATGCTCTGCCCCTGGAGGCACATCTCCCTGAGGTTACAAGCAGTACCAAACATGACAAAGGTGGCCCCCGGAGTGCAGGTCTTCTTATTACACTCAGTCGTTACACATCTACTTTAGTGATAAGCCTCAAGACTGACGTTATTCTCCTTTCTCTTACACCTCACTTCCAAGGCCTTTAAGCAATGAGGATCTGAACTGAAATAATAATACTAGCCATCTACCTGGTGTATCCTTCATTCTTGTCTCTCTGTTCTCCTACCAAATGGAAATGAATTGACATGGGTCACCTCACCTTTCCAAGGTCTACTTACATCTCTTTTCCTTCTCTAATACAAGATCATGTATTTATCTTCAAAGGACGTTGCTTTTTTTGGTATCAAAGTAATCTGGCAACCTACTTGACTTCTATGATCTTCCAAAGGTCTGATGTATAGCAGATATGAATTCTACCCTGGTGAACTTATGATAACATCAGCTTCAGTAACAAACAACCCCATCTCCAAATGTTGCTGGGCTTATACGATATGAGCTCATTTATTACTTTTGTAAGAGACCATTGTAAATGTTTCTATCCTTCAGGTGACTTGTCGTATGCTGAGTCAGAGGTCTGTAGGCTTTTTCCTTTTATTCCTTCCTCTGTGTGTGTGTGTGTGTGTGTGTGTGTGTGTGTGTGTGTTAGAGTCCTTTGGATCCACCTAAATAAAGGGAGAGGGGAAGAAGGGAGGAGAGGGGAGGGGAGGGGAAAGGATGGGAGGGGAGGGGAAGGGATGGGAGGGGAGGGGAGGGGAAAGGAGGGGAGAAGGAATGTCTACCTCTTTCTCACCTTGGCCCAAGAGTGATACCTATCAAATCTTTTCCCATTCTGCCTATGGGAACCCATCACAAGCCTCAAATAAATGCAAACAGAAAGCTGGGAAATGTGGTCCCTAACTAAGCAGTTCTTCCCTACCCATTTCTGAATCATGAAAGGACCAAATAATTGCTAGTGAGGACTTCACCATCTCACCTCCCAGCCATTGCCTGCCTTCATTGAAGATGGAATATTCCTCATCATTTTTACCCCCTTTTGTTTTGAGTGGATTTAGGAGTGTAGTAAACATCTTTTAACTTATAAATACGTCTCTCAATCATCTTTGATTTTCTCTAAACTAGAAATGTTACGTCATTTATTTTCCCGGCACCAAACATGATGGCTAACAACACAGATGCTCAGCCAACATTTTTTGGGGGGGGGAATGGAAGAATGAGTAGGTGAAAACTGATTCTCTCAAGTTCCTCGTTCTCAACTTATTCTTTCCATTCACCCTTTCTTAAGCTGGAGAGAAAGATCAGAGGAGGGGTCGGGGCTGCCTCCTTTTCTTTGCTCCCCCTTCCCATAATGCTTTGACACAGCCTTTCATCCCTGTCTCATTGCACTGGTGGACCCCACCCGTGGATAGAATCTGGTGGAGCCTGGCTCATGGCTCAGTAGGGTTCCTGTTGCCAAACCAAGTTTGGCTGCAAGATTTGATACTGGGGGGGAAAAACACCCTTTGGTCTGTCTGGGTAAACAGTTGGCCAGGTGCTCTCTGTGCCGTTACAGCTGGTGCTGAAAGTCATGAGCATGACACGGCTGGGGTGTGGATCACGTATGTAAATAAAGGAGTCAGACTAACTCTGTTAATTGTCCTGACTCTATGGGCCAGTACATTAAAATCACCTTATGGGGGCGCGCAAGTTATTTTTGTAGTGTAGACTATCCTCATGAAAAAGCATTCACAGAATCAGAATAACGTGGAGTAGCTAGGAGCCTGACCACTGGAATCAAGTGGACTGTGTTTATTATATCTTGCACTGCCACTTACCAGTTCTGTGACCTTTGACAAATAGTCTCAACAATTTGGGTTTCAGTCTCTTCAACTATAATAATATCAAAATAATTATCCCACCTGTCTGGTTTTTTTTTTTATCAAGTGGAATCAAAGAAAATCAGTATAAAATAGAAGTTGATTATTTTATAACATGACTGCATCTAGCTGCCAAATGGACAGGCAGGACCTAGCATGTTCTGAGTGATCAGAGCAAGTTTGGGTATGTCAATAGTGGGAGGGTATCTTTGTTATGTTGGTGTAATAATAAAAACTCTTCCAAATATTTTATCATGAAACAAAGAAGGTATCTTTCTCACTCACACTACCTGTTTACAAAAGGACAGCTGAGGACTCTGTTCTCAGTCATCCTTGGGCTGTTAGACAGCCACCACCCGGAATGCTGTCAGTTAGTGTCCATTTCAAGGCAAAGTCTATTCTTCCATTCTGTGATTCTGGGTTTGGTCACATGGCATCCCCTAGCCAATGGGCTGTTAATAGTCTTGAAGCTAGTAGAGACCTGAACGTGCTTTTGGACATTCCTAATAGAGCTCTTCAAACTCTGTATCAACTTGAGAACACGCCTGAGCAAGCCTGCTGAAGTGAAAGAGATACATGGAACAGAGCTGAGATTCCCCAAAGGCCAGTTCATAGCCATCCCAAATCAGCTGGCACCTGGCTGTTCTCAGACATGTGAGCAAATCAAGGTCAGAGGAGCCACTCAGCCAACATCAACCAACTCTAGATTTGTGGACAGTAAACAGAGCTGATGCAGAGGTTTAGGAGTTGTTTGCTATACACAATAGATAACTAACACGTTGTATCTTAGCTTTAAGCTCTCCAGGATGTAGGAGTCTGCACCACTTCTTAGTTCTCGGAAGAAAATGTACAGGTAGATTTTACTGAAAGTCCTCAAGAGTAAGCCTGGAGGGGATCGACATCACAGAAATTCATGAATACCCATTTATCTTGGCTTCTTGTCTTTGTTGTCAATAGGCCACAGCTTCTATTACTCTTCTTCCTTACACAGGGATGATTCTGCCAGGTGACATCTTTACACTAAAGTCCCTCACCCTTTCTTTCACAAAATAATTAACGTGTCCCAGATACTCAGGATGTACAGATGCGAAGAGCCCTTCAATTGGAATCTACTCTCAAGAGTAAATATTTATCCTCTGTGTACTTGAGGAAGATCTGGAACATTAGACTTCTGCAACTACTCAGTGAGATGACACAAGAAAGTGGATAATGTGTTTCAGAATGGCGAGGTGACAAGTTGTCTCCATTGTATTTACAAGAGGTCATGAGGCCTGGGGAGGTCATCAAGGTCCAAGGTCAGATAGCTTATGAGAGGTCAACTGTCGAGAAGCATCTGGATGTTTTAGTCTTCACTGGATCAGACATCCAGCCTTGGCACTAGACACTCTGAAACTTGGCCTGGCTTTATGCAAAGCTTGGCCCAGCATCTCCAGTGGCTTCACTGGGCTTGGCGGGACACACTGACAGAATTGGCCCCGGCAGCCTGCAGGACAATAACCAGAACTGTTCCAAAGGCAACAGTGTCTCAACCACAGACCACTTGTCTTGGGGCTTTACCTGACAAAGAGCAGGGTATGGGCTAGCTCCAGTAGCATGTGGGCTGAACTTGGTTCTGACAACCCAGGGCTCCACATGGGCTGCTAGACTCCCTTGAGCCAACGCTTGCTGGGCTCTGTTCAGAGGAACTGCAATTGCCAATGGGCAGGGACGTTTGGTTTTCAATCCTTGATCTGTTAATTCTGTCTCTACAGGAATGTTCTACAGAAGGGACAGCAGACCTTCAGAGACAGGTGGTTGTGCCGAAGGGGTAGGGCAATAGAGAAACAGCTTTGGTGGAGTTTAGGGTAGTGCATGTGTGTGTTTGTGTACATGCATGTGCCTCTATGTGTTGAGGAGCTATGGGTCATGCTCAATGTGGACGGACCCATTGTGTCATCTTAAATAAGTCACATAATTTCTGAGAACTCTATTTCTTCATCTTCAAAAAGTGTACTGAGGAAAAAACACAAATGAAGTACATTTGAAGAAAGTAGAATGTCTGCCTTGAAGGATAGCAGAAGCTCAGTCCACCCTCTTTCAGTTCTAACATTCTAGGCACCTTGAGGAAGGGTTAAAACTATACTGCTCAGCAGAGAATCCCTCTGACTCAGAAGAGGTCTTTAAGGTTATTTTCAATGTCACCCTCTCAGTTTAAGAAAAGGGACTAGAGAAGAGAAGAGATTTCTTAATCTCATAGAATGAATTTCAGACCAAGAATCCAGGTTCTCTGATCCACAGAACAAAGCTCTTTTCAACAAAACTGACATTTTACACCTAAAAAAAATCAATATGATTTTTAAACTCTGAGAGTTTGGGATGTTTCATCTTTTACAATAGGCTTGGCCTGTTCTTTCTTTGGGCAACTTTTCAGGTTAACTCGGGGATTGACCACAGAAATTAGACAGTCTTAGGTTCATGAGAAGTCTGTGAAACTCCAAAGGCATAAATATCCATTAGAAAGCCTGGAGATTTCCCTCAGTGCAAGCCTTGGACCAACAGCATCCCTACTGGAATGAAGATGGCCTCCTACATAGTTAGTACCAAATCCAGGTCCAGGATGGAGCCTCTGAGTTGACTTGACCCATCCCTGATTATGAACAAGGAGGGTTATGGCCCTCCCTACTAATGACTAACACACTAATGAGAAAAGTCTGCCTGGAACTTAAAAAAAAAAAAAAGAATAATAAAACTTAAGACAATTCTTCAAACATCCAGAAGGCAAGTAGGAAACTCAGAGTATGGAATAAGGAGTTGGCATGAAACAACGGAAACAGCCATTGTCTCATTCACAGACACTTAGTGAGTATCTATCAGGTGTCAACCAATGCGCCAAGTAATTGTGAGCCTCAGAAAGGAAAACATAGAAAGCCAGACCTCTGACACCTCATACTACCAAGGGATTAGACAAACACCCATGTAGCTAATTTCATAGAACAATAAGAAAAGAGAAGTCCATGTGGCCCCACATCATATTATTGAGACACTCAGCCTAGATCTCTTTTGAGCCTCAATCCATCAGTCTAGTCATCATCAACTATGTGAATGTCTCACAGGCATGGGGGACAGCTCCAAAATAGAACGCATGGTCTTTTACCCATGTTTCCATGGTTCTGTTATATTAAATGACACCATCATTTACTCAGTTGCTTAGTCCAGCAGTCAGACTCAGCCTTGATAAACACTGGCAGCCAGCCTGCTGAAACTTGTAAAAAAAATTGAAATTCATTTTACACATGCCTCACTCTGTTCCTCTCTATTCTTGTTTCCCCAAACACAAGGCAACATCCTCTTGCTTTCAATCCATTTTCTGTGGAGTAATGAGATTGATCTTTTTTTTAAAAGACACATATGATTCAACCATACTTCTGCTTTAAAAAATCTCAGAATAGGTGATTGTGCCACAAGTGACTAACTGTTGTCGCACATCCAGCATCCCATACTTCACAGTACCATACAACCTAGAAACAAAGAAAACAATGTTTTTAGATAATAGACAAGTGATTTTTGCACTTGACCTTAGCAAAAAAAAGTTGAGAAATGATAGAACTGTAATTTCAGAAAGTAGGAAGACAAAGTCCTATGGTTACTACTTGGAGCCAGCTTCCAGGCTGCAGCATGCAGCAAGGGAGCAAAAACAAGGAAGCAAGGCAGCTAGGGAGTCTTATCAGATGAAGGTGATGGAGACAACGTTGGGTTATTATATCAGCTAGAATCCATGAGCGCAGTACTGGAGAAGAGAAATTGCAAAGAAGGAAAGGAACGGGATCTAGAGAAGAGAAGAGAGAGGGAGTGAGGGGTAAAGACACTTCCAATATTTTCTGAGATGTCCCCTTACTCTGAAAACAGATTTGAGCATGCATGGAATGAAATTCCATAGCTCCAGAAGATAAACAATACTTTGGAACGAAATAGGTCAAAACAATGTCCAGGGCCAATACAAGAATAAGAATAATTTGTAAATCCAATAGCCAGAGTAGAGACACTTTATAATTTATAGGTGTTCTGTAGTATCTTCAAAGGTGATGCTCTAGTAATGTTACTATATTAGTCCCAAAATAAAGTCTGCTTCGAACATGTCATAATGAAGCTTAAAAGCGTCACTTAAACGATAAAAGCAACCCAAAGCTACATAATTGATCATCAGAATAAAATCCAATACCCATGAAATAAATATAATAAAATCTACCATTCATCAACATGAAAGTAAGAGTATCCAGCATCCAACCCTATGTAGTGGTTTGAACAAGAATGGCCTCCGTAGGCTCACAGATTTGAATGCTTGGTCACCAGTGAGTGGCCCTGTTTGGAAGGATCAGGAGGTGTGGCCTTGTAGGGGTAGTTGTGTGTTGGGTGCGGATCACACCCAGTGGTGGTGCCGATCCTACTTCAGCTCCTGCGCATGCGCGGATAAGGGCACGTCAACAATGTTTCTCTTTCCCCCTCCTGCAGGGGGTATGATAATGAGGCATTGGCCGGAGGGCCAATCCCCCCTCCCGCATGGGGGAATGTTAATGAGGCATTGGCCGGTGGACCAATCAGCCAGAGACACACCACGCTAAGGCCTGCATATAAGCAGCGCGCTCCGAGGGCTTGGGGTCTTTCGCTTCAGCTTCAAAGGTGCTCCCAATAAAGCGTGATCGAGAAGGATCCTGGTGTCGGCGTCTTTCCTGCAGGCGGGGAGGGTGCGACAGTTGTGGTCTTTGAGGAATTATGTCACTGGGGGAGGGGCTTTGTGGTTTCAAGGGCCCAAGCTGGGGACCCTAGTGTTCTTTCTGTGGATCCAGATGTAGGGTTCTCAGCTATTTTTCCATCACCATGCCTTCCTGCATGCCGCCATGCTCACTGCCATGATGTCAGACAGCCCTATCTGACTGAAAATAAAGCTTGCTTAATTTGACTAAAAGAATTTGGGTAATGGTCTTTACTCTTGTTTGGTGGGATTAACAGTGGGATAAGAGGAAACAGTCTAATATATGTGCAACTGGAGTCCCAGAAGAAAACAAGTGATAACAAAATACTCGAAAGAATTAATGGAAAGTTTTTTCCTAAATGAGAATAAAATGAACAACCTAACTAACTAACTGACTGAAGTCTCCAAAGTTCAATGAACCTCAAATAGAAAAGCAGTGACCATAAGCCAGAAATGAAGGAATCCATGAAAAAAAAAAAACAAACTATCAATTGAAAACTGAATGACAAATAATGACAAAAAAATGACAAAGAAGAAATTTTAAAAGCAGAGAGAACAAAACCTTGAGTACAGAGGAACAGAAATAAGTCTTGGTATATTTAAAATTTTTAAGATGGACATCTATTATTTTCATCATTGTGGTGATACTTATGAAGATGTTGATATCAATGAAAACCTATAATGGGTAATGATTATATAAACAAATATCAAAACAAAGTATTCCCTGTATATTTCAACTGGCACAAGTGGTGGTCATCTGTGAGTAGATAGAAGTGTGTTCCTGGTCTCCCTGGAAGCGTTGACCAGGAACTCGTGGTAATGTAAGCTGGGAAAACCCAGGCCATATGTGAGAAGGCTTAGTCATCCCATTCACCCAAAGACCTCAACTAGGAACCACCACTGATTCTGAGAAGTGTGGGATTCAGCATTTCTTTTTCCCCCCAAATACTTGTTTCTCAGAAGCTCACAATCTTTCCTCAACCCTCATCAACCACACTGCCAACCCTCACGTTCACTCAGGACCACTGGGTCACTAGAGGTCCAGCCAAGGGGCTCTAGTGTTTATTTTTGGGTATCCCCTTACTGATCCATGTCCCCACCGAGTAAATAAACTTGATCTTCCTGAGATCTGGCATCATTTCCAGTGATGTCTGCCTCTTGGGGCTTCTGAGAGGCTCAAACAGGACAATGAGAGAGGAGACTTAGCATGAAGTAGTCATATGCCATCTTTCTCTGTTGTCCTCATTACCTCTAAGTGTCAGGAAGCTGACCTGTTATCAGCTGATGGTCTTGGGGAAAGTGTCATTTTCCCTCAGGTGTCATTTTTTCCCCTCTACATGTATATGTGTCTGCACGTGTGTGGGCTCAATTGTGTGAGCGTGTGCACATTCAAATGTGCATATATGTGTAGAAGTCTGAAATTGACATCAAGTGTCTTCCTCAATCACTTTCTATTAAGCTTATTGAGGCAGATTCTCTTCCTGAACATGGAGCTAAGCAATCGCACCTAGCAAGCTTGCTCTGGGGAATCTCATCTCTTCTTCCCAAGTATAAGGATTGCAAGTGTCACTACTCTTCCTTGGCTTTTCTGTTCGTTTTTAGAAATCCATACACTGATCCTCATGTTTGTGGACTGTTTTATCCCTTGCGCCATCTCCTCAGCCCACAGAAGAAAGTCTTACACACTCTGGGCATTTCAGGCTGGGGGAATGCTTATAAGAACAAGGCCTCAGTTTTGCTAATGCCCTGGGTTGGCTCCTTGGCTTTCCCAAGCATCTGTGTCCTCACATATTAAATGAGAGTAGTTGTGCCTACTTCTTAGAACCAGTATGAGAATCAGGAGCAAATATGAAAAAGTATTTGGTAACCTGTTCATTATCTGGGGAAAGGAGAAACTCAGGCTTGAAGCCACTGCATAATTTTTGTCTTGTGTCTTCTTACCTCAAGTGCTGTTGTTAGTATTCACATCTGTAAACTGAATTATGATGGCACATGAACAAGAATCCACTATGTAATTGCTAATGTGTCCAATAACAAACGGATGCGGGCTATCATTTATGAACCGTATAATCTGCAGCAGGCAATGCTGGATGCAGCATGGTGTTATTGGTTGGAGTGGTTGTTACAGATGACAAGGAATATTTCCCACTGGTGTTGTTGGGAAATGTTGTTGTTGTTGTTGTGTGTAGTTAATAAAAAGAAGGCTGGACAGCAGTCCACTGTATAATGAACTTAAATGATCTACAGACAATGCTGTCTTTCTTTCCAACTGGTACCTCAGGCAGCCCTTCCTACCAGTGCAGGAGGTAGGCACTGTAGTACGATGGTGGAACAGTTCTCCAATGCTTGTGTCCAAATAGGGACACTGAGGCACACTTGATAGGATGTTCCAAGAAGGATACAGCTCCAAGGGCATCCTCTTTACCTAGTGATCTCAGGGAAAGCACTGAGGAGCAGGGGTCATTTGGGGATCAAAACTAGTTGATTGGAAAAAGAGCTGCCCTGGCATTTTCTATGGTAGCAGCTTGTCTGAGCCAGTAACTCCAGGCTTGCTGTAGCTTTCTCGTGTTTGCCTCCTTCTCACTCTCACTTCTTCCAAGAGAAGAGCATCTAAAGTCAGGTTTGATGGTGCACGGTATTATGCCAGCACTCAGGACACTGAGGCGGGAAGACTACAATGACCTCAAGACCAAGCTGGACTACAGAGTAAGGCCTTAAAAAAAAAAAAAGCCAAACCAAACCAACAGCAAAACAAAACAAAACAAAAACCCAGCCTTAATAAAAGGAAAGGCACCAAGTCCTCTCCACAGACCTTAGGAACAAGATGTGTGTGTTGTGCTTGTGACGAACTCTGGTGCCTGGCACTCACATGGCCTTTGAGCCAGTTATTTCCTGGTGTGGACCATGGCCAAGGGTGACCCCATGATGAAGGAATATTACTGCATGTTGCTTGGCCCAGTTCAGACTGCTTCAGAGGAAAGTATCCAGGCTCAGTCAGGCAATGACAGGACATGGAGCCAGCTCCTATTTGGTGACAACGAGCTGAGGTTAAGGGCAGAGAAGAGCTGATGCACTGGAGCCCCGGCCTTCTGGAAATGTCCCAGCTGTGGCCTTCATGCTACACCCAGGGGAAAGAGGCCTCTTGTAGGCTCTTCCAAGATGAGAGACATAGCAATTTTCTGCATAATTAAGGCTCTAACTCTCTTTCTCTGCCTTCATGTCAATTATTTAGGGTTACTGTGGGAATTCCACAGAATGGCTTGGACTGCACTGAACCATAGTGGCCAGAGAGTGAGAAGCAACCACTTGAATCCGGAACCAAACCTCAGCATTAATATTCTATAAATGAAATGGAAATAGAGTCACTTTTTTGTTCTGTTTTGTTTTAAAATAAAACTCAACCCTTCTGGATCAGCTGGAGCTTGGATCAAAACATCTATGTGCTCTAAAATTAATGAACCAGAACAGAGTTAGAAAACAGAAACCCTTTTTGAATGAAAACATGATTGTTATCTGGTTTGTTGGACCAGAATTTGTTTTCTGTCTCTTTAAAATATGGGAAACCATCCAAACAGGAAAATATCACTCAATACACAGAGCGCTAAGGAAAAAACCCATAAATTTAAAATAATAATTTCATTTTTGCTTTATATAAGTATTCTACAGGACTGGTTAATTACTTGTTTCTCTCTTCTTAGAAGTATCCCATGGATTAGTTTCATGTCAATAATCAAAAAGCTGCTTTATTCTTTTTTCATGAGCTGTTTTATTCTTTTTTAATGTCTTAGTAATAACCAATTCCATTGGTTCATGCTAGTTTATTTTGATATTTCTCTATTGATAATTATTTAGGTTTCTTTTATAATTTGACTTTGACAAATAATGTTTCCATGAATATTTGAATTTGAACCTTTGCACTTTAGACTTAAAGTGTTCATGAAACAAAGAAGATATTTCTATGCTCCATGCTCTACAGAAACATTATAATAATTTTAACTCTTGTCATTGGTGATAAAAGTACCAATTTCTCCATACCCTGGTTCTAAGCTTGCTATCACTAAAACAAAAATCTTGGCATAATCTACTTATGAAAACAACAACAAAAAAGGTCATTCAGTTCACAGGTTTCGAGGTTCAGGGGCATGGTGGTGGCACTGACTTGAGGACCTGTGACAAATGATGAATGGGAATGGAAGGAGTATGAGTGACCAGGTGGCCATGAGTGGAGCCTGGAAGCAGTGAGGAAAGAAGGGTCACACACTTGCCCCCCTTCTTAGGAACTCTGTCACAAAACTACCAAGAGGTCTCATGAAACCACTGACTATGCCAAAGGCACTATCAATGGCTACAGGGCTCCCACTAGGCTCTGACTCCAAGGGAGGCTCTCACTCCAAGGGATTCTTTTTTTTTTTTTTTAAGATTTATTTATTTATTTTATGCATGAGTGCTCTATCTGCACGTATACATGCAGGCCAGAAGAAGGCATCAGATCACATTACAGATGGTTGTGAGCCACCATGTTGTTGCTGGGAACTGAACTCAGGACCTCTGGAAGAGCAGCCAGTGCTCTTAACCTCTGAGCCATATCTCCAGTCCCTCCAAGGGATTTTTATACCTGACTGTATTCCTACCCTGCAGATTAAGTCTGCCATTAACCTTTGAGTGGGCACAAATTACAATACCTGACTAACAGTAACTGGTTAGATTCTGTCACTTTAGTCGTCCTTCCAGATCTCCAAAGGGAACGGTCCCACCCACAGTTACCTAGGGTGACCAACCATCCCACTTTGCTTAGTATGGAGCAGGGTCCTCAGACACGACAGCTTTAGCTTTAAAAGTAGAAATTTCCTGAGCCAGCTGAGACAAGTTGGCCACCATGTACAGTCAGGCCATGGTTGCTGTGTATATAGGATCTCTGTGAGAACTGCACAAGCTCTGTGCTGTGCCTTATCTGACATCTGGTGCAAAGAAGGGATTGGAACCCATCAGGTTGCGTATCTTTAGCATTTGCTGTTTTTGGAAGTTGTAGAGCGTTTTATTTATTTATTTATTTATTTATTTATTTATTTATTTATTTTTTCTGTCATTTACTTGAGTGAACATAATCTATAGGTGTTTTGTTGTTGTTGTTACAGCCAGTATAAAAGCCATAGATGTATTTCCAGAGAAAGCACTTTTGTTATTACAGTATTCTCTCATAAAATAGGAGATACGCTTGTGAATTTAGCACTTTAGTTACAGGCACAGCTTGCACATGTGTATCTCTGATGTGAAACCACTGCCCTTCCCTTTGGTTGATTCCATTTCACAATCTTGTGGAATGTCACCATGAAGAACAAGATTAGTTTTAAATATGGGTCCTACCTGGTAGATGAAGTTGGGCAGTAGGGTCTAAAATAGAGAGTTACACCTCGCCCCTCCAGCCCTAGCTTCCTGCTTCTTGATCTTCTGAGAGGTAGCAGATTACCTAGCAAGTTTCTGCCACCACAGCTGGTGCCCCAGTTACCATCACGCCTCCTCCATCACACAACTGTCTCACAGAGCATCAAAGTCTGCCTCCATAGTGACACACTTCCTCCAACAAGGCCACACCTCCTAATAGCACCACGCCCTATGAGCCAAACACATGAGTCTATGGGGGTCATACCTGTATAAACCACCACAGAGCCTGTGCCTGCTAGTGAGATCCTTAACTTACAAGATCACATACTGATTTGTGCTACAGCTGCACCAGGAAATCTGACTTCTGCAGGGCTTGACCTCGGCTGATCAATCCAGTGTCACCTCTTTTGCTCCTTTCTAATTCAGCTTCAGCATCCTTTCCCACACCCCCAGCCTTCTAGGCATCCTTGAGTTGAGCCATCATTCATGCTGTATCCCTAATGTGCCTCCTTTTGTTTTGTCTGTGGCCAAGTGAACTCTGTGACATGATTTTGAAGTACTCCCAGGCTGGACTTCTGTCAGTATCGCATGCTCACCCTTCAACGCATGTCTCCTAAGTGGCTCCTTATTTGTTTTGTTCTTGCATAATGACTTTCCCACAGTCCTGCAATCAATTCAATTTCCACCATCTTTATAGATACCACTTTGGTCTGCCTCTATATTCACAAATCTAGAATACCCAAGGTTACTTATTGAATGACTGAATGACCAACAAGCAAATGAGATATTTTAAATATTAAAGTCAGACACCTCAACAGACTACCCCCCAACACTTAATTTATGTACTATCCATAATCTGCACATCAAATTAACTCAGTCATCCACTCACTAGAGAATTTCATTGTCAAATCATCAAGGGTAGGTCAAGAAATTATATGCTCAAGAATACATATTGAACACTTCATACAAAATATTGTGCAGGCCTAAAAGTTCACCTAAATTACTTTCCTGCTTAAAGTACAGTACAGCATCAATGTGTTTTGTCCCTGTGTTACTTTTCTTCTCTCTCTGTCTCTGTCTCTCTGTCTCTTGTCTCTGTCTCTGTCTCTGTCTCTGTCTCTCTCTCTCTCTCTCTCTCTCTCTCTCTCTCTCTCTCTCTGTGTGTGTGTGTGTGTGTGTGTGTGTGTGTATGTCTCATGGGCATGCACACAGTGTTTACACACATACTTGTGCAGCATGGGCACATGGAAGCCAGAAATCGACATTGGTGATTGGTGTCTTCTTCACCTGCTCTCTGTCTTATGTTTTCAGAGAGGGTCTCTCACCAAGCCTGGAGCCCGCATATGTGGCTACCCTGGCTGGCCAATGAGATTGTAGGATCCTCCTCTCTCTGTTTTCCCAGCGTTGGGATTACAGGTACACACTACCACAGCTGGCTTTTTGAATGAGTGCTCAGGATTGAGCTTGGGTCTTCAAGCTTAATATAGTAATAACTTTACCCTCTGAGCCATTTTCCCCTCCATCCAATGCCAGGTTATATTTAAGTATCACTTAAAGGCCTGTTGGTAGGTTATTTTGACCCTCATTGCCCAGGCAGATGAGCTTCTATTCAGAATGTTCCAGATGACACATTCAAGGGAACATTAAAATCGGCATCAACACCAAAGGGAGCCACACCAGAGGGGAGAAGAGGCTGCTAGACCATCTCTGTGGTGGTAACTGTCCCAGGCCCCAGCTGTTTGCAGCTGGAACAGAGGTACCTCTAAGATGAGCACAAGGAACACAGAACCATGAGGCCTGATTCCATACACGACTCAGGACAAAGTCTTTGGGATACAGAACATCTTTCCTTGATAGCTGTCAGCTGAAAAGCCTGTCCTTAGTGGAAAGCAGCCACGCCCTGGCTATCCAGAAAGGGTCAGAAAGGGTTTGGATTCCAGTTGAAATCACCATGTTAAGGCGTCTGAAGTTTAAAGATCTTTGTGTTATGAAGGAGAGAAACCTGTTCTTTAGGATCCCAAGTGAGGGATCAGAATGGTCTCTTGAGAGAACAGGTGATGTTAATTCACTAGAAGAGCAACCACCTTTTACAGGAGCTTAATTTCTGCCAGCTGAAAAGATCCTGTGAACAGACTCTGGGAAGAGATATATAAATGAGCCCAGAACTGGCGGCAGGGTTGATTGGAGACTTGGGATAGATTTGGCTGTTCATCGCTGCCCTTCAAGACGCTCCTAGTGAAAACCGCTTGAGGGAAGGCTTCAGAGTTCCAGCTCCTGCTGAGGTTCTGGGTTCTGGTTACCCCAGGTTCCAGTGGAAGAAATCCTGCTGCTCCTGACCAGAGAATCATTCCTTGGAACTGATATCCTTAAGGTTTTGTTATTGTGTTCATTAATCCTCATTTCCTACTGTTTTGGTTAATCGGGTTATAATTGGCATAGGCTCGGTCACTAAGTTGTTAATAAAATATTCTGGTTAAGAAAATTGAGTCTACAGTGTTAATTGAAAATAGTGTTGTACAGGAGCCAAGGCCCAGAGTCTTGCAGGACTCCAAAGTGATCACTTCCCTGTGTGACTGTCTCAGGCTCCCTTCCTGTAAAATGAGAATTTGTCTGTGGCCTCTAAGGGCTCTTCCATGGAAGTGTCAGTGGGTCTTAATTTTGGCTGGGGTTAGAACTGCCTTGCAGAAATAAAGAGGGGGGTGGTCAAATTGGTGGGGGTTTTTTGTTTGTTTGAGTTTTTGTTGTTATTGTTGTTTTTTGAGACAGGGTTTCTCTGTGTAGCCTTGACTGTCCTGGACTCCCTTTGTAAACCAGGTTGGCCTTGAACTCATAGTGATCCATCTGCCTCTGCCTCCCAAGTGCTGGAATTAAAGGTGTATGCCACCATGCCCAGCCAAATTGGTAGGTGTTTTGTTTTTATTTTGTTTTTGTTTTTGTTTTTCGAGACAGGGTTTCTCTGTGTAGCCTTGGCTGTCCTGGACTCACTTTGTAGACCAGGCTGGCCTCGAACTCACAGCGATCCGCCTGCCTCTGCCTCCCGAGTGCTGGGAATCAAATTGGTATTTTAAAAGGTGTTCAAGAGGCTCAAAAATGTGGTAGATTCAGGGCTTGCAGTATATGGAAAAACAAATATATGGAGAGAAGAAAGGATTGTGGACCAACTGGAACTTTCAGATCCTGTTCTTCTATTGTCTAGAAGTATCTTTGGCATCTCTAGATGACTAGATTGTAAGACTAGCTCATTACCTATCCACTAACTATTTGACAAATCCTTCTGAAAGTATTACTTAAATGTTGATGCTCAACTACCCCCTAGACATTGTTCTCTCTGGTGGGAACAGGCTTTGTGATGGCGGTAGTGAGGGCATTTCTTCTTCTCCTTCTCCCTCACTTGTACAGTGCGGTCATACCTGTGCCTCTTGTGGTGCTGGACAAAGTATACACAGGAGTTGATACAGGGCACCTATCATCACGTGTGGGGCATGGTAGATGCTATCTGTCCCTCTCACTCATCTTCCATGACATTTATTCAAGTATCTGTGCA
Source organism: Acomys percivali (assembly GCA_907169655.1). Classification (NCBI taxonomy): domain Eukaryota; kingdom Metazoa; phylum Chordata; class Mammalia; order Rodentia; family Muridae; genus Acomys; species Acomys percivali. Next base: position 48,754,903 of record OU015756.1, on the reverse strand, counting down.
GACAACAACGTTCTGCAAAGTATTTTCTACAGAACATGACTCCCTGCCCAAGATGTTTCCCACAAGATGAAATTTAAAAGGATTTTATGGTTGAATACATTAGGAAAATCTTGAGGCCATGCTCTCTTCTTGAGCTAGTATTTAGTGACATGTGGGTAAAGCCAGCTCTCTGAGAACACAAAAATAAAGCTCCAGATCAGTAGCACGTGCTGCTTTCCATGATATAAATACTCCTACCACAGCCGAGCTCAAGTTACCAAAGTGACATCACTAAGCTACTCTAGCCGACTGGTAAAGTGCTGTCATGTGGTATAGTCTCCACATGCCCCATATTAACCTGCATGGCTTTATTTAGCTCAGCTCTTCTCAAGGGTCTTAGACCGCAGGACTCCCTTGTCTCTTAACCATCCCCTCTTATCCCGTGGGCCTGGCGTGCCCTGGAAAATCACTGTAGGGACTAGTGCTATAACATATCTCACCATTGTTTTTCATTAAACCATTGATTTTCATTAAAACAATGAAAATGGGTTTGCACAGTTAGGGTCAGGGAGCAAGGAAAGGAATTCAGAAAGGAAGCAACACAGCTCCCACCTTTAAAGGTGGGGAGGTGATTGACATATGAAGTGAGTATAAAATGACTCACAAGAGATGGGGAGACTTTGATTCTCATGCAGGGACTGTGTCTTTGAACAGCTGTAGATATAAGAAGAGGCCTTCTCAGGAGGTGGCTGTTGACTGAGCCTTGGAGCAGGGGAGACCATCTGAGCTTTTGGAGAGATGTGGAGGGCAGAAAACTTAGCAAAGGCCTGGACAATGCATGAGCATCTTCCTCTCCTTCAGGTCTTCCCTGGGGCAGCTGGAGCATCATCTCCACAGAACAAAGCTCCCTGATCAGTTGCCTCATCTCTTCAGGCCCATGTCCCTGCGTTCAGTCTCTGAAATTGGGCACATACCCATACCCTGTGTGACATTCCAAGGGCTCCAATCCCAAAACCATATTCATGGGTGGTACTTCTTGAGGACTTGCTTTGTAGACCAGGCTAGCCTCGAACTCACAGTGATCCACCTGTCTCTGCCTCCCGGCTGCTAGATTAAAGGCATGAACCACCACACTCAGCCAGAATTTAAATTCTTTTGAGTGAGAGAAGTTGCTAGAGCCCAACATTGACCAAGAACTGTACCGTTCCTCCTACTTACTACCCTGAAACCTTTAACCTTTACTCTTTGACTTACAACCTGGTGAACAGTCAAGGTGCCTCATCAAGTAGCAGCAAGAGATGCTCCTTTTTGTGTGTGTGTGGTGGTGATGCCTATATAAAATAAAATTTACTACTTTAACTATTTTAAGTAAATGTTATGCCACACGGTTACACACCCATCATCACCATGTGGGATGAAGTTTCTCATCTCTCCATAATTAAAATTCTAGCTGTATTAGATATCAACTCATATCCACTTTTTTGCCATTATTTATTAATCACTGTTTATGTCTGTATTAGTCACTTTTCTTGTCACTTTAACCAAATATCTGGCAAAATCCACAAAGGCAGGAGGGGTTTATTTTGGCCCACATTTCAAAGGGATACAGTCCATTGTATCAGGGAAGACGTGGGTTTGGGGGACAGGAAGCTGCAGTTGATTACATTGCATCCACAATCAGGAATCAGAGAAAGAAGAAGGCTGATACTTAATTGGCTTTCTCCTTTTTTCCTCTTTTCATTTAATCTGGGACCCCAAGCCCTGGGATAGTATTCCTTACACTGAGGATGGCTCTTCCCTTTCTCAGTCATACCTCTCCGGAGAAGCTTTCATAGATACCACCAAAGGTGTTTTTCATCACTGCTCTTAGGTTTTTCTCCACCCAATCAAGTTGATAGTTAACGTTAACAAGTCTACCCTGCTCCACTTGACATAAAAATACATCACTTCCATGGCGACCCTGGAATACTCTGTCATCTACAAAAATTCATATTTGAGAATGACACAATTGAGGTACAAAAAAAAAAAAAAAACATTCAAATGGACCTTCTAATGTTTTAAGTAAGTTTTCAGTTTTGTATTGTATCTCCTCATGGCTATGTTGGAGTGTGCTTATGGCCTGAAGGCTGTGGGTTACATAGCCCTACAAGTTTAAACCGTATGATCATGAGCACTGTCCTAGAAAACTGACGTGTGTCAACTTGTCTACTCCCAATGTAAGCTTATGGAATAACTTCCTCTACTTGGGATGATATAGAAGTTGAGATGCTTAACACTGTTGATCTAGCAGGCAGCAAACCAGAAACATATAGATCCAACTCTAGCCTCACAGTGCTCTTCTCCTGTCTACTTTGGGGCCAAGACAAGTCTCAACAAGAGAGAACCCCGGAATAACCCTTTGAGGTTCCCGGTAGAGGAAGGCAGGAAATTCCTTGGGTACAGTGCTCAGCAACACTCATCCTCCCATTATGTTTGCAATAAAATGTTCCCCATAGGCTCATGTATCTGAATACTTGGTCCAAACTGGTGGTGGAGTTTTGGGAGATTATTGGTCCTTTAGAGGGAGAGGCCTGGTTAGTGCAAATAGGTTATCCCCACATCACTGATGCCTGCCTTCCCCAAGCTCTCTGCTTTATAGTCCCATAAGAAGAGTTTGAACCATACTGCTACTCTGCTTTCTCTGTCACTATGAAGAGAACCTTCTTTTTTGTTTGTTTGTTTGTTTTTTAGTTTTTTGAGTCGGGTTTTTCTGTGTAGTCCTGGTTGTCCTGCACTTGCTTTGTAGACCAGGCTGGCCTTGAACTCACAGCAATCCACCTGCCTCTGCCTCCCAAGTGCTGGGATTATAGGTGTGTGCTACCATACCTGGCTCTGAAGTGAGCCCTCTTAAACCATGAACTGAGAAGAAATCTTTTCTCCTTCAAGTTACTTTAGTCCAGTGTTTTTTATCAGAACAATGAGAACTCCTCCTCCAGCAGAATGTCAGACCTTGTGCAAAGAGGCCTATGGCAAGATGTATGCGTGTGCTGGGGGACAGGGGAGAGGCTTCAATCTCAGCAATGTTAGCTGGACATACCCAGAAGGGGTGGAACCAGACAGAGTGGTCACAGGGCAGTGGTGCTATATCTTGGTGGTAGTAGAACGGCACTAAGGGTGATGTCAGACCTGGACCAGCTGAGGTCTTAGACCCAGGATTTGTCTGGCCGGCTAGAGCGTGTGTGAGAGAGAGAGAGAGAGAGAGAGAGAGAGAGAGAGAGAGAGAGAGAGAAAGGGAGAGATCATTCTACTTGAAAACATTTACCTTGGAGCCATCTGAAACTCACAAGTATAGTCAAGCTGGAGGGTAGGGAGGGAGGTGAAGGATTTTTGGCAATAGAGACAGATATTTGGGATCTGACTGACAAGTCCTGTTGAAATATTGTCCACTGGAGAACTGAATTGAAACAAAGCTTTTGTGCACTTCATTTCTGTGTGGATCCAGCCAGTGGTTTCATCGCTGACTTTCCTGTTTGTGCACGCAGGCATGTATGGATCCGTGAGCACGCACAACCTTTAGCAGGGTGGCTCGAGCGAGGTAGCTGTTCCAGATCCGCTCACATCAAGCACAGACAGAGATCTGAGGCAACTTGTTCCTGCTGTTTCCTCAGCCCCTTCTTGGCATGAGACTCACAGGGTTCGTTTTTTTGTAGCCTGGATGCCTTTTCCAGCTGCAGCTGGGAATGGAAGGCATAGGCCGCCGGATGTCCTGTCTGGCTGTAGGCAGCCACTGCAGAGGTGCTTGCACTCTTGTCTTCACTCTCTTCTGCTTTCTGTTGCCCTCCTCACGCTGTCAGAATCACCCCCAGAGTGTTCCCCTCCAAATAAGACCACTAGTCTCTTGTATCCACTATTCTCTTAGAAGGATCAGTCTCTGCCTTCCATGCTCTGCCAAAGAAAAGATTCTTTCTTTGAACTGAGAATGGCTACTGATGGGATCTGAGGCAGGCTCTTGGCCTAAAATAGCTGAACATACCATACTATGAGATAAAGCCAAAACGCTGAAGCAAAACAGGAAAAATACACGATACAAAACTACTCACAGGAGATCCATATTGATGTTATCAGTCACAGACCATAAGATAATCAGTGAGTATAGTCAAGGAAATAAAAGATAGGAAAATTTCACAGATTAAAAACAAAACAAAACAAACAAACAAACAAAAACAAGCTGGGCAGTGGTGGCACACGCCTTTAATCCCAGAACTTGGGAGGCAGAAGCAGGTGGATCACTGTGAGTTCAAGGCCAGCCTGGGCTACAAAAGTCCAAGACAGTCAAGGCTACACAGAGAAACCCTGTCTCGGAAAACAAAACAAAACAAAACAAAAACAAAAAACCTAGCTGGAGATTCCAAAACTGAAAAATGCACTAACGCATTTTAAGCATCCCCTCAAGTAGGCTTCCTGTCAGTTTAGACACAGCTAAAGGAAGGATCAGTGAACAGGAAGCTATGCAAATAAACTATGTACATGATTAGCTGCATCCTAGTCCCCACTATTCTGTGATCTCAGACGGGATCTCCATAATGTCGCATCTGCTTGCTCTTCTTACCAAGAAGTCTTCCATTTCCATCTCATGAGAGAATTCTTACCATCCAAGGACCACGCCACATGTCACATGTCACCTCCTCTAGGACCCTTCCCCAGACATCTTCCTGTTTGAGGTATAGGTGTGTGTGTGTGTGTGTGTGTGTGTGTGTGTGTGTGTGTTTGTGTGTGTGTGTTTGTGTGTCTATTTAAAAAAAATAGTTCTTAGAACCATGCATACACATTATTTAATTCATTATATCTTCTTCTACAGTAGGGCTTGACTCAAGGTACTTGCCCTTTTAATCTCAATTCTTAGCTTAATGCAAACACCAGCAAACGTTGGTGTCGAATGCAGGATGCATAATGCAAAATCTAATTCCTTTAAGGCTCACTCATTTGCAATAAAGTACTTATGAGTCTTGGGTAAAGCAATCCAAGTGACTCTGTGACTTGATGTTTATTATTTTATTTGCTTATTTGTTCATCCCCCAGTCCACCACTCCATCAGAATACAAGTTCCCTAAAGACAAGGATTTTAGCTATGCTGCTCTGTTCACTGTTGAATCTCGAATGCCCAGATTCGTTAAGTCATTCAAAAACTGCTTGGGGAGTGGAAAGAATGCTGCCCCTAAAATCCTGGATGGGAAGGGAGTAACAGGAGACAGTCAAACTCCCCACCTGGGCCCTTTGGGTCCAGTGGAAGCTGCACTCTAGCAGGCATGCCGATCCCTACCCCCAGGCAATAGAGGAGAGAGAAGCTCTGAGGAGCAGCTTGGTGACTTGGCAAATCTGGCATCTACTCTTGGTTTAAGTCTTGGTTCCATCCCTTTTAAGGACAATAGCAGTGCCTGCTTCCCCTGCACGTGTGTGTGTGTGTGTGTGTGTGTGTGTGTGTGTGTGTGTGTCTGTTTCCATGTGTGAGGGCACACATACACATGTCTTTGCTCAAGGTTGACATTAGGAATCCTCCTTGATGGCTTTCCACCTTATACACTGGGGCAAGGTCTTCCAATGGAGCTCAGAGCTCACTGATGTGACTAGTCTTTCTAGTCAGCTTGCTCTAGCTTGCCCTGACTCTGCTGAGCACTGGGATTACAGGTGTGTGATATGTCCCTTGGCATTTGTGTGGGATTCAAACTCTGGTCCTCATGCTTACAAGGCAAGCACTTTAGCCCCTGAGCCATCTCTCCAGCCCCAAGGTGATCTCTTAATAAAAATAGACTTCTAGCAGCTTGCATATCTCTTTTCAACTGATCCTCCCCATATACCCTTGAGCTTGATAATACTGTTGCGGTCTACAAATAAGGAAACATGCTCAAAGATTCTCTGGGACTTGCCCAAGCTCCCTACATAGTAGCAAGAGCCTCAAAACCTTAACTGGGACCATTTTTACTTTTCAGGGTTCATTATCAAAACTTACCTTATCCAAGGGCATATATTACACAGAACCAAGGCTATAGCCTAGGTCTCAGGACTCCAATCTGTGCCATTTTCACTGTGTAATATACAATAGTGTTGGGCTCATGATTTGATGCTCACTGGAAAGCTGAGACCACCAAGGACCAGAGTCCGCAAACAAGGTCTGGTGGCCTCAGAGCCAATGGTCTTCCTGCTATGCTGCCACAGTTGGCATGTCAACAGTCCAGTGTCAGGAAGCTCCTGTCATTATTGGTGTCTGACTTGGATCACAGGCCAAAGATCTCAGCTTGTGAGGAAGGCCCCAGCCCAGAAGCTCCAACCCATCTATGGCTCTGCCTTTGCTCCCAATCTACCTCTTAGCAGCCTCCTCTTTGCCTTCAAGCTAGCACTGGCCTGAGAACAAGGGAGGAAATGGCTGCTCTTTGCAGATGCCCACAGTCAGATTCTAGGAGGCATTCCTCTGTCTCCTGGGCTTCCCTAGCTGTGGCTGCAGCCAGAGAGCCTGTTTCTCATTAGCTGTACTTTTCCTGTACAATGAAGTGTTCTTTGAACCTGTAGGAGCAAGCAAGTCATCCACACTCAGAGAAGACAGGGATTCCAGCCTTGGCAGAACATTTCTCTCTGGATCCCTGGAGCTCTTGATGAGTAAATGGCTACTTCTAGTGACTACTATGCCTAGGCACAACCATAGGCAATGGTGGTCCCGGGGGGCTGGGAAAGTGGTACCTCTCTTTTTTTTTTTTTTTTTTGGTACCTCTCTTTTGGTAAGAGAATCTGAATGAGAACCCACATTCTAGCTGGATTTGGTGGTGCACGCCTGTAAGCCCAGCGCTCGGGAGGCAGAGGCAGGTGGATCGATGTGAGTTCGAGGCCAGCCTGGTCTACAAAGTGAGTCCAGGACAGCCAAGGCTACACAGAGAAACTCTGTCTCAGAGAAAAGAAAAGAAAAGAAAAGAAAAGAAAAGAAAAGAAAAGAAAAGAAAA
>OU015756.1:48727703-48747945 GCA_907169655.1 Acomys percivali | reverse complement strand
AAGAAAAGAAAAGAAAAGAAAAGAAAAGAAAAGAAAAGAAAAGAAAAACCACAAAAGAAAGAAAGGAAAGAACAGAAACCACATTCTGAGTTCATCTATCTGCCCCCTTCTCTGCCCCACCTTCCTCCTCATTTTTTTTCCATGTATGGTTTCCTCAATGAAACCCACAAAAACCACATGTCCATCCATTCCTCAATGCATTTCCCCATCCACCCCTTTTTTCCATCAATTCCCCCTCCATCTCCTTTCCTCCTTCCACCATCCATGCATCCCTCCTTTCCTCCATCACTTATACATTCCTCCTCTCACCCTCCCCTGTTCTTCCCGGCCTCCCTCCACATTCCATTCATCCATCCCAATGCAATCTTATGAATATGCTTTCAGACAACATCAGAACCAGGGAAGTTCTAGAACACAGACTTGAATGAGCCTGGCTCATTCTTTCCCATTGTGCTAATGAAGAAATGAAGTCTGGAGGGTTAACCTGTTCCAGGTCACGCATCAAGTTAATGGCTTCATTGTGCAGATATTTATCAGGTGGGTTTTTTTTTATGTGTGGGACCCTCCCATCTCCACCCCCACGGGTGAGATACTGTGAATATAGCCACAAAGCACATGTCTCGTGGTTATTACCATTCTAGTAATTAAGCATGACAGTGTCAGGTGATGGCAAATTTATGGGGCAAGGGATGTGCTGAGTGATGAGTGAGCAGAGAAGGAATTATGGCAGGGAGGCTAAGAAGTGTCTCCAAGCTTCCTAGGGAGGCAGTTCCAGGTCGGGGTGGGGGGGGGATGAATAATAAAAGGTCTTGTGATGAGAAATAAGCTTGGCTTGAGAAACAGAGAGGAAGCCCCTACAGTAAAGCATAAGAAAACAAGAGGAAGCTTGGAAATAAGGTAAGCTCAGATGGCCACATTCAGCCTGTAGCAGCTTAAGAAACAAACACATAAGGAGTTCCATATAAATATTGCCCCACCCAAACATCATAGAGATTGTAAGCTAGATGCTTACATTATAAAAAATGACCCCTCTGGCTAGGTCAAGAGTATATGTAATTGAGTCAGGGGGCAGTGCACAGAGCAAGGCTGGGTAGAGACTTTTGGGGGTAAAGGAAATGAAAGATGCTGGTAGCCACCTCCATCTGTCCCCTGGCCATGATGGTGGTAGCGCAGTGGACAGAGAAGGCAGGGTCAGGGGTTGTCTGGGCCGCAGGGAAGTCTGCATATATTCTGCACGTGACCTAGATATGGGCTATGGAGAAGAAAGAGGGATAGAAGCTTTTAGCCTGAATGGCCTGGGTCTGTTCCCATACCACCGTGAGAGGACAAAGACCAGGGCCAGAACAGAGAAGATGCTACAGAGAAATCCAAAGGGATGCCTGGATCTCCACTAAAGAGGTCCTCTAGACACTCAAGTAGCTGCAGGCAGAGGTCCAAGGGAGTGGTACCCTACATCTGCATACAAACCACAGGATGTGAGAGTGTGTTACATCTCCTAGGGCTAGGGCCTCTTGACAACCTAATTGAGGGCTTCTGGGAAGGGTCTTACTCAGCCTCCACCTTTGCTCCAGAATAATAAGGAGGTTCTGGAACTTTCATGATTCTGGTTAGGCCTGCCTCCTGGTGTCATCTCTTAAGCAGACATGGAGCTCAACCAGAGTTGTAGGGTGGTGGTGGTGGGTGAGATGGAAAAGGGTGAACACTGAGTCATTCAAGGAATAGAAAATCAGGACACCCCAGAAGCAGGAAGAAAACTTAGATCTCTCACTCATATCCCAGGATGGATGCTTTGTGGGACTGGTACTTGAGTGTGCCATGCCTACGAGTTGTGGCATATGTCACATGGCCATAACTTGGTAGTCATGGTAACAGTGTATATGATACAGGACCTATGGGAGACGCAGCTACCATCTGTAACTTTGATCCAACATAAGTCATAGCTCCACCCCTCCCTGTCAGCTGTGTCTGAATCAATCCTCACTTTCAGATATGAAGACTTGGGTTTTACAGGAGGAGGCTCTAGAGAAGTTCCTACTTAGGAAAACAGAAGATGGAAGAGGACAGGATGGCATCTTTGAGTGACACCCCCAAAGGACAGGAGGTATTGGGCTATTTTAGGGTGACTGTGAGACCCTGGTCTCAGTTGAACCAGCTTCTTCCAAGTCCCACACTCTTACACCGCCATACTCTGCAAAGTCTCTAGAAGCTCTCTGAAAGAAAAAGTCCGCCCAAGGATTTGCCTAAACTTAAAATGATGCTTAACTACTGTTCTCTCTAGCTTCATTTCCCACCATTCTCCTCTGCTTCCTGGACTCCACAAAGGGAGTCGCCACCTCTAGCTCTCGCTCTCTCTAGTTCCCTTACATCTAGGCTCCTGCTGCCTCAAAGGTGTAGGCTGCAGGCAGCATAGACTGGGAAGCAACCCCTCCAGGCCTTTGCAGCCATAACGTCACATAATTTGCCTCTAGGCCCAGGCCTCGCTTGCTGCCAGGCTGAGCATGTATAGTTTCCCTTTACCCAGACATCCACAAAGAGAACAGATATAGGTGGCTTATTTGTGAGACGTTCTCAAGAAACACAGCATGGGACCAGGGCAGAAGATACAGAAACAGATGTCCTAATAGGAAACTGAAGGGGCCACTGTGGCGGCTAGAATGGGTGTCAGAGTTGGCCCACAATAGCAGCTGTCTCGCAGGAGCTGGCCAATTTGTGCGTATTGTGACACAGACCTGGACACAGAGAAAGCTTTCCTAAGGAATGCAGGGGATGGTGGACTTCAATCTGACTACAGAGGGCACCAGTGAACCCCACATAGGGTGAAGAGATGTGGGGTGGGGCTTCCCCATCCTATCCAGTGCTCTTTTTTACACAGGCAATCTTCATTGTTCTTTTAAAGTTCCAGTCAGCAACCTATTTTTCTTTTCTTTTCTTTTCTTTCTTTCTTTCTTTCTTTCTTTCTTTCTTTCTTTTCTTTTTTTTTTTTTTTTTTTTTTTTTTTGAGACAGGGTTTCTCTGTGTAGCCTTGGCTATCCTGGCCTTGATCTCACAGCAATCCACTTGCCTCTGCCTCCCAAGTGCTGGGATTAAAGGCGTGCGCCACCACATCCGGCTGCAGCAACCTATTTTCTAACTTCTTGTTTCCACAACCACAGCTAGAACATCAGCTATACAAGAGCAGGGATCACACACCCTTGCTGACCCTTCTCTCTCCAAGCCCCAGGACAAAGTAGATCTTCAGTAAATAGTAGTAGAATACATGAATGAATGAGACGGTGAATGAATGGCAGTATGTCATGGCCTGGGCACAGAAACTGAGTGCAATTAGGTAGGAAGCTGACCTCAAAGAGCTGGGTAGATGTTGGACATGAATAAGTAGAAGGCAGACTGTGGGGAAGGAGGGGTGACTGACGGTCAGGCATAATTACAACGATAGTTTGCTGTCCTCATTTCATTTCTGTTGCTGTGATAAGATACCTTGGTGAAAAACAACTTAGCGAAGAGTTTATTTTAGCTCACAATTCCAGATTACAGTCCGCTGTAATGAGAAAGCTAGGTGGGAGAAGCTTAAAACAGCTAGTCATCTCACACTCACAGTCAAGAATATAGAAAAATGGATCCGGGCTGGAGAGATGGCTTAGTGGTTAAGAGCACTGTTTGCTTTTCCAGAGGTCATGAGTTCAATTCCCAGGAACCACATGGTGATTCACAACCATCTATAATAAGATCTGGCGCCCTCTTCTGGTCTGCAGGTGTACATGCACTATATACATAATAATAAGTAAAACAAAAAACCTGTTATAAAAAGAAAAATGGATGCATGCATGCTTCTGGTCAGCTTACCTTTTTTACTCTTACACAGTATAGGACTCAAGCTTAGGGTATGGTGCCACCCACCATGAGCTTGTTCTTCCTAAATCAATTAACATAGAGAGTTCCCACAGACATGCTCAGGGGCCAACCTGTTCTAGATAATTCCTCATTGAGCTTCTCTTCTTAAGTGAATTAAGACTGACAATTGCAATCAACCATCAAAGCCCCTTATGGGAGAATCTTTGAGGGACCTTTCAAAACAACTAAGAAGTTATGGGCAACTATACTATGAGAAGTGTAGTATGAAAGCCTACAACCATATTTGGGAACTTTCAAGTCAGTAGTCATTGCATTATTAAGAATGATAGCTGAGGCCGGGCGTGGTGGCACATGCCTTTAATCCCAGCACTCGGGAGGCAGAGGCAGGTAGATCTCTGTGAGTTGGAGGCCAGCCTGGTCTACAAAGTGAGTCCAGTACAGTTAAGGCTACACAGAGAAACCCTGTCTCAAAAAACAAAAACAAAACAAAACAAAAAAACAAAACAAAACAAAACAAAAGAAAAGAAAAGAATGATAGCTGATCATGGTGGCTCACACCTCTAGACTGCCTTGGCCTACAGTGTGAGAACTTGCCTCAATAAAACAGAAAGAGAAAAGAGGGGAGAGGAGAGGAGAAACACACACGTGCACGCGCACACGCACACACACACACACACACACAGAGAGAGAGAGAGAGAGAGAGAGAGAGAGAGAGAATACTTCTGTACTGATGTTTGTACAAACACTCCTCTTTTAATGAATGAGAGTGGGTTCAAGGTCACCCTGATGACATCACTCTTACTGACTAATAATCCAATCTACTTTCCAGAGTGGGAGAGACGAGACTAGATTTACAACCTGCACATATTCAGCCGGCGTGTGAAGCATAATCTGTTTTAACAGCACTGCAGTGGAGCAATGTGCTGAATGTCACTGGAATCTCTGCTTCCCCAATCACTTGAAGAGTGACCTTGGGCGACTACTACCTTTTAAGCTTTAGTCTCTTCTTTCTCCATCTACAAAATGTGGGTAATATGACCACCCCGTTACATTACTGTGCCCACGGCAATGGAGAATTTAATAGTGTGTCCTAAACATAGGCAGTAGTCCATAGATTGATGATTAATTTTTATTATAATAACATGAGCAATATGACATGGATGTGAATTGTAGAGGCTTAGACCCTGCATGAGGGCAGTGCACCAGCTCCACCTGGATAGGTAATAACTGCCCTTGTAATCACAACACACTGGTATTATGTATGCCATCTTGTCTAATGCTCTTACAATGACATTGCCCCTTGACAGAATGGCCATAATGGCAGCTTCTCTTACTGAGTGCACACCTTGAATACGTTTCCTTTCGCTGGCCCAGCTGAACCTACACTGGGCAGGCTGCATTATGTGCTTTCAAATTTTGTCCCACAAGACATTGACTTTGACTGATTCCCTATCACGTTGATGCTTACTAAGCAGCCACCTGGGTGAGCTGTGGCTTTCCATGTATTTCAGAGTGAGGAAGCGTTGTCACACATGCAGAGTTGGAGAATCTCAACTTCGGCTGATCATTTTATTGTCAGGCAACAGATTGGCCTTCATTTCATCTTGACTCAATATCCTCCTTCGTGTGTGTGTGTGTGTGTGTGTGTGTGTGTGTGTGTGTGTGTGTGTAAGTATGTACATGGAGGGGTATTTGTGTGGATGCAGGTACATGTGTGGGCATGGGTTCCCAGGCATGTGAGTGTACACGGAGGCCAGAGGACAACGTTGAGTGTTGTTCCTTAGGAGCCACCTACTTTGTTTGATTTGAGACGGAGTCTCTCTCTGGCCTGTAACCTACCAAGTAGATGAGGCTAACTAGCCAGCTAGCCCCAGAGCCACCTGTCCCTGCCTTCCCAGTGCTCTGATTATAAACACACCACCCCTAGACAGCTGTTTTTCACATGCGTTCTGAAGGATCACTTATCTAACTGAGCTATCTCCCCAGACTATAGCCATCTATTCTTGATTGGATGAAGAACTGACAATGTCTTTCAGAATATTCTGGTTTAGGTGTTAATTGTGGACCCAATTACCCTTAGAAGTCAATCGATTCAGATTTGGAAGCGTACAGACCCTCAGAGATGTGGTTTGATCCATGAGTATTTTCTTGTGCGGCTATATTCAGCTATAAGGTGGACTAGAATGCCAACGCAGACCCCACTATCTTCGCTGTCCTCCCTCTACATGGCCCACTTGCTATCCTGAATACCACTCTCCTCCTCCCGTGTTTTGGTTTCTGGACTCTTCCCCTCTGGTCTCAGAGCTCCTTACTCTTTTCCCTTTCCCTCACTCAGTGTGTCTTCCCCTGTCTTCCCTACTGGCTCATGATCTCCAAAACAGTGAAGACCAAATCTATCTCATCCACTGTGTTCTGCTTAGTGCCTACCTAGCTCAGGCTCTGGCTTGAGTTCAGTGAGGGCTGGGGTGATAGCTCTGTTGGTAACCTGCTAGGATGCTAGTTCAACTCCCAGAACTCATGCTAAAAAGAAAGATTGGGCCGAGCAGTGCACACATGGCCCCAGCACTAGGGAGCGGAATGAGGCAGATCCCAGGAGCTCCCTGGCCAGCTAGCCTAGCTTGCTTGAGGAGTTCTAGGTTTGTGAGAAACTCTGTCTTGAGAAAAAAAAAAAGGTGGGGAAAAACAAAAACAAGGTGGGCTGCACTTGAGGAACAAGAGCCATGCTTGCCCTCAGGCCTCTACAATCACATGCACACGTGTGAATGCACACTGGTATATATACTGGGTGTATGTCTATGCACTTGTGCAGTAAGAATGTATGCAGCCCCATGCAAGGTATAAACTACAGAAAAGATGGCAAAGATGGCTGTGCCACTGGTCATTTTGTGATTTACAGTTTCTGTCTCTTAAGGTTTCTGATGGCATCTTGGGGTTGGGCCACAGTAAATCTGGGAGTACCTCTGCACATAACTTTACTGGGTGACCTTGAAAGAGTCATTTCCTGTTTCTGGCCATCTCCAGCCCCACAATCTATAGATCTTGGATCAGGCTGCCAGCCAGTGTTCTGGGGGACACTGACAGAGGACAAGTGAGGTAATGCCTACTTGAGGTTCGCAGAAAGAAAGAACTTCATAAAAGCCTCTGGCTGAGCTTTCAGATTCCAGACACAACCCAGGCTCTGGGCTTGCCTGACAGTGATGCAAAGCCAAATGCTGAGGTAGCTTCCAAGGCAGGGGCTGGGGGTGGGGTGGAGGAAGCTTGCCAGCAAATGGCATGGCATTGTGCTCCCCAGCCGGCAGCTTAGCCTCTGGATTTACATCTTAAAGTAGGTACAAAAGACAAAAGATGACACTTTGTGAGTTATATACCCCACAGCCAGTGATAAAGCCCTTGACAAGGTTTCCAGTTAACTTCTAAATATATTTCTGAGATACAAGAAACCAGAGCCAGTGGTCAATGGGAGCAGTCGCCATTGGGGGTGACATTTAGGACTAAAAGGCACAGCGCCTAGTTTCCATTGTTCAACTGACTACCAATTAACAGCCTCCCTGAGTCCCAGCTTTCTCCTGTGTAGAATGGCTCCAGTTACATACAACCTGCATGGAGAAAATTCCTTCCTACATGTCAACTGTCATTACTGTAACTATAACTGTGTTTCCTGATTTGTACCAAGTTCATGTATAGCCACACGTCTTTCCACTTGCTTAACACAACGGCAAAGGTGTTTGGGATGAATGTCCAGTGAGATCCTATTCCCTCTTCTCATAGACAGTAAAACAGGAACCCACCAGACACCAGTCTTTCTGGAGGGTTTCCCTGTAGGACAGTACCCAGCCCCCTGTAGCCTTTTGATGACACTTTCTAACTAGATCTGGGCAGCCACTCTGGAGCCAGGAGTGTGTACGCTATTCAGATATCCTGAAGATGAGGAAACAGAATGATGTATTCACAGTCACCATCTCTTTGAAGTCAGAGTTCAACTTGCATGGTTCCAATTCAGCCCTATCCTACCACCTGCTTCCTGGTGATTCCGGACTCTAACTGTACTCAGTGAGGTGGTGCAGGCAGAAGAAGATGAGAACCGTAAAGCCAGTTCAAATCTAAGGAGCCCCCCAACCCCATTTCCAGGTTCTGCGTCTGTTACTGAGGCGCCTAATTGTCCTTCCTAAAAAGCGGGGATCACAGTGATGGCCAGTCTCTTGGGACTGACCTTAGAGGGATGACACAGAGGTGAGATTATCACTCATGAGTGTGCATTTCCACCTGTTTTACTTTGCCATATTTACCAACCACGCCTGTATTCACTCTGCTCCCTGTTGCCCTCTCACACACTCCTTCCCCCAGATGATTCCCTTCATCCCTCTCCCATCAGCCCCTCCTCCTGCATCTACTTCATTATCCTATTTCTCATCTTTTAAAATATTTTTTCTGCCGCTTTCATGACTCATTTTACGACCCCCCATATATACATAAATATATAATTTTAAATCTAGGTTCTGCTCATAAAAGAAAGTATGATATTTGTCTTTCCAAGTCTGGATTAGTTCATTTAACATAATGATCACTGGTTGCATCCATTTTTCCACAAATGCCATAATTTCATTTCTTTTTCTTTTCTTTTTTTTTTTTTTTTGGTTTTTGGAGACAGGGTTTCTCTGTGTGTAGCCTTGGCTGTCCTGGACTCACTCTGTAGACCAGGCTGGCCTCGAACTCGCAGCGATCCACCTGCCTCTGCCTCCCGAGTGCTGGGATTAAAGGCGTGTGCCACGACCGCCTGGCTTTTCATTTCATTTCTTTTCTCTTTCTTTCTTTCTTTCTTTCTTTCTTTCTTTCTTTCTTTTCTTTCTGTTCTTTTCTTTCTTTTTCTGAGACAGGTCTTCTCTGTGTTGCCTTGGCCGTCCTGGACTTGCTTTGCAGACCAGGCTGACCTCAAATTTACAGAGATCCACCTGCCTCTGCCTCCCAAGTGCTGGCATTAAAGGCACAAACCACCACACCCAGCTATGATTTCATCTTTTTTTGTGGCTGCAAAAAATTCCATTTTGTATATATATATATATATATATATATATATATATATATATATATATATATATATATATAACATTTCCTTTGTCCATTCATCTTAATGGGCATCTAGGTTGATTCTATTTTCTGGCCTTTGTAAATTGCTCTTCAATAAACATGGAATACACAGATACCTCCGTTGATACCAATGTTATAAAGTCGTTTCCTTAAAGTATCCACTGCACACAATCAAGACAAAGCCAACAAATGCCAAAGATCAGAGCGGTTACACAAACTACCCAACTTTTAGTGTTGGTAACTGGTTCAAACCCACGATTTCCATTGCTCCACTCACTGTTAATTAGCAATATCTCTTGGTCTCAGTTGAACACGGAAGACTGTCTCTCCTGGCTACCATAATGCCTTCCAGAAGAATCTGTTCTGCAACACTTGGGGATCCTGGGTCATGCCTGATGGTAAGGGGATCAGGACAGTGGGAGCAGATGATGCCCCAATTAGTTCCTTAGAAGTCAAAATCAAAGACCACTGATGTTATAGCAGCATCAATACAGCTTAATCTTGCCTGACCAGGCTCTGCCAAGGCGGGTGGGATGGGAAGGGGACGGCCATATTACACAATTACGATGACGCACAGGCCTTTCTTGGGCCCAAAATGCTTCCCGAGTCCCGAGGGGAGACGCATGAATACCTCATTGTGCCCACAGAGGAGGAAGTAACAAAGACGTCTTATCTTGCTGCTCGCCATGCCAAGGCCAGAATTATCTTTGACATTCTGGGCTGGTTGTGTGGTCTTCTTTGGCAGGCTCTGGTAGCTGGCTCTTGGTCGTTATCTAATGCCTAACATAGGAAGCACCCCAACTGCCGCTAAACCTTGGCCATGCCTGTGGCTTTCTTCAAGCAACAATCTCACAGCTGTAAATCTCTGTGTCCTGGCACCTGGTGTAGGGGCTTGGTATGGAGCCTAAAGGCACAGAATGCTGAACCAGAGCCCAAAAGTTTGCCCAAATATGAAAGGAATGGCCAAAGCCATGGTATGCTGGTGACATCATCAACATGGTCACACCCTATTTGGTCCTGGCAGGGTGATGATCAGTGGGATTTGGAGACTGGGCTTAAAGGCACCAGGCAGTGAAATTCCTGAGGACACTCTGGACAAGGGGGAGGCATTATTGGAACCCAGGATCCTGCTTAGTCCAAGCCTAGTTGAGAGGACCAAGGACTGACAATGAGTCAAAAGGGCCAGAAGCCAGGATTGAGCAGAGCAAATTTGCCAAAAATGCTAAAGAGATGTGATCTGAGTGAGAAAAGGTCCAGAAATAAATGGAGACTGTGAAGGGCTGCTGCCGCCATAGCTGGTAGGTGTAGAGAGAGGCTGGGCCTGCTGCCTTAAATGGCCTGAGCTGGGTGAACAGATGCAATCCCCCATCTGATGTCTGAGTGACAACAGCTCAGAGCCTTCTCTGCATGTGGGAGTAATTTGAAAAATTCCTGAGCCCAGATTAAGCTGGTTAACAATATGCATAGATATATATGTATGCAGGATCTGTCTTGGGAAGGGTTCTCAGCCTTTTGGCCAAAAAGCCCTTCCCAAATTATCTCACCGGCCTAGACTCATCTCAAGTGCAGTGGATAGGTCGCAAAATGGGGTGACAGATCCTTTTCTTTTCTTCACACACACCACAGGTGAGGAAGGACTGTTGGCCCAACATCAGCCAAGCCTTTTTTTTCTTAAAACTTAGAATTGGTGGGAAGAAAGAGAAAGAGTCAGACAACTGACAGGCATTCAGGCATTCTGAGCAGCTGGCCGTGCTATGGCAGCCATGCTTCCGGCTGCCTAAATCTGAAAAGCAGAGGAACCCTATCAGTAGGGAAATAGAAGCCTGGAGCATATGCACAGAAAGGGATAGGGATCCGAGATATAAAAAATGTGCCGGCAATCCTTCCTGGTTCCAGGCTATTCCTGGACTGACTGGTGCCGCTGGATTCCATGAGACCCTTCCCATATGCCTGAGGAAAAACTCTCATTTAAAGATGCTTCTACTGGTGTCTACTAGTTAGTTATCCAGAGTCCTAGCACCTTCCCTACCAGGGCCTTTGAGTCCACCCAATCTAGCACTGCGGGGTTTTTTTGTTTTGTTTTGTTTTTGTTTTTGTTTTTCGAGACAGGGTCTCTCTGTATAGCCTTGGCTGTCCTGGACTCGCTTTGTAGACCAGGCTGGCCTCGAACTCACAGCGATCCACCTGCCTCTGCCTCCCGAGTGCTGGGATTAAAGGTGTGTGCCACCACGCCCAGCCTAGCACTGCGTCTTAAGGTAGACAGGGGTCTTCTCTATCCATTCTACTCTAGCTCTATGGTACCTATCTCTCTGAAAGAACTAGGAAAAAGTTGACTGTACATTCCTAGGCTTCCTTGGAGCTGGGACTCCGGGTGGTGTGATTTACATTTGCTTGAGACAAAAGTGAGGGGATGGCCACTCCAGCTGCTTCTACCACTGCTACTGGGCTCTGTGGATGCGTCTCCAGAGGTACTGGCTTCTGGCTGCTCACTCTTTGTGTGTTGCACAGGCAAGAGTGTAAGGCATCTGCTTTCCGTAGGTTCACGCCAGATGGACAGGGTTCAAATCTCTGCTCTGCCACTTCTAGCTGAGACGCTTTGGGAAAGTGTCTTAACTTCAGCAGGGAGAGGGGTGCTTTATTCCCATCCTGCTAGTTTACAGTAAGGGATGGGAGAGTTGACGCATCACCATCAGCTGACAGCCCCACCACCTCCCACACTAGTTCATGAATCATAGTCACCAGCCCCTCAAAGACAGAGGGGTCATCCATCCTTCCAGCTTAGAGTGTGTGCGCCAACGTTTGCATGCCACTGTGAGGTGATACGTGTTGGGGCTCCCATCCACACCTGGAATCTTGCACCCCTCCTGCCCACACATCTCTGGGCTTACTGACAAAGTCAAGAGGCTAGGCTGGCTGGTTCAATGGCAGGAAACAGAAACCAGGATGTGTAAACTTGTAGCAGATGCCCAGAGGAAGGGGACTAGAGCAGAGGTCCCCTGTACAGGATGTGCTTTTGATAGAAAGGTCAGGGGCATGTCTGGCAGTTTTCCAGAATCACAGTTACAACTTACCTGGCCCTTTGTTTCTATTTGTTGACTAAGTGTACTTTACTCTAGTATATTTACATGAAAATAGAAGCATTGATTGAGTGTGTGTGTGTGTGTGTGTGTGCATGCATGCATGCACGTGTGTGATCCATGTGTATGGAGATCCATGTGAACTTTTGCACATGTGCAAGCAGAGGCCACAGGACAATTTCAGATGTCATGGCTCAGGAATGTTGCCCATTGTATTCTGAGACAGTCTCTTTCTGGCTTGCAGCTCACCAAGTAGACTAGACTGGCTGGCCAGCAAGCCCCAGGAATCTGCTTGTCCCCTTCTTTTCAGTTCTGGCATTACAAGTGTGTGCCACCACGTTCAGCATTTTTATGTTGCTTCTGGTGACGAAACCCATGCTTGCCAAGGCAAAGCACTGTGAAGACTGAGCCATCTTCCTGGACCACAAAGCATTGATATTAAGTATTTAGGCCTATAACTGTTGACAAGCAGGTATATTCATTGTCATTAAAGACTGTCATTACAGCCATCAAAATATGGAATATTTCTGTCACCCTCCCCCCAACCCCAATTCTTTTTTTTTTTTTTTTTTTTTTTTTTTTGGTTTTCTGAGACAGGGTTTCTCTGTGTAGCCTTGGCTATCCTGGACTTGCTTTGCAGACCAGGCTGGCCTTGAACTCACAGAGATCCACCTGCCTCTGCTTCCCGAGTGCTGGGATTAAAGGCGTGCGCCACCACGCCCGGCTCTAACAACCTCAATTCTTATATGTCCCAGATAACCCAAACCTCTTTTTGCTTTTTACTTCTGGTTGCGGTAAATTGGGTTGTATTTTCTAGATTTCGTCTAAGTGGGATTATTTGCATCTGGCATCTTTTGTTTAATGTTGTTGTTTGAGTCGTTGTAGTTGTCTTGTTTTCTTCTTCCTCCTCCTCCTCCTCTCCTCTTCTTCCTCCTCCTCTCCTCTTCTTCCTCCTCCTCCTTCTTCATTTTGTTTGTTTGTCTGATTGTTTCGTTTTTCAAGACAGGGTTTCTCTCTGTTGCCCTGCCTGTCCTGGAACTCATTCTCTAGACCCGGCTGGCCTCGAACTCAGAGATCTACCTGCCTCTGCCTCCTGAGTGCTAGGATTAAAAGCGTGTGCCACCACTGCCCAGCTGCTGTTTCACTCTTCTCCTTTTGCTTCTAACCATTATTCCATAGTATAAGACATGCCACGTCCCCCCTTTAATGCTGTTACCCAGCATTTTTGGATTAATGTCAACTAAATGCATTGCTAGTACTTCGTACAGATTCTCTCTGAGTCCCCACAGCAATCCTCTGTGACGGGCACTGTCACCAGCCCCTTCTACTCTTTCACAGATGAGAAAACTGGATGTTAAAAGGGATAACGTAGGAGCTGGAGAGCGACAGCTCAATGGGTAAGAATGTTTATCTGAATTTGGATTTCAACACCCATCTTAAAAACTGGGTGTGGCTCCCACTGGCCTGTAACTCCAGTGGTATGTGGGGTGGAGGCAGGAAGATCACATGGGCTTCCTGGCCCCCCCCCAAAAGAACAACCTAACACCAGGGCCAGCGAGAGACCTTGCTCAAAAGAATAAGTGACAGATCAGGATATCTGACATCCTCCTCTGACTTCCACAAGTGCACAGGCACACACACACAAACATACATACACACACACCATAGATATACCACACACACACATACACACACCACATACACAACACACACAACACACACATACCACACATGCAACACATGCACACACCACACACACACCATATATACAACACACACAAAAGACACATATAACACACACAACACAAATACACAATATACCACACATACACAACACACACATACACACACACCATACATACAGCACACATACACCACATACATAAAACACACACACACACAACACACACAATCCACCACACATATACACACATGCATATGCACACACGTACACATACATGCCCACACAGAGAGAGACAGAGAGTGACAGACAGAGAGAGAGACAGTCAAACGTCCGTGCTACAGGAAGACCCAAGGACAAGCACTGAAAAGAGTCATGCTGGGTTCAGTGCTCACTGGTTATCAATGACCCAGAGATCTAGGTAAACAGCTCCAGACCATTCTCTTGGTTACGAAACAGGTAATGGGTCTGCCACACCCTCTGTACCACCACTTTTATCATGCAAACCTCCAAAGGGCTCCATGGGGCTAGGCACTCTTATCCTCATTTTGCTAAGAAGGAACTGAGCATTTGTGAAGCCCAGTAACTTCACTGAGCCATTCTTGTGAATCTTTTCTCTACGGGTCTCATTGTTCCCATGTCTTTCTTGTAAATGAGGCGAAAGATAATTATATTGTCTCTACTGTGTTAGTTATAGCAGAGATATTGCTATCTTTGCAGACAGAAGCTTATCAGAGTTGTCCTCCGAGAGACTACACCCAGCAGTTGTTTGAAACAGATGCTGAGACTCACAGCAAAATATTGGGTGAAGTATGGGGAGTCTAGTGGAAAGGGTGGGGGGAGGATAAAGGATCTACAGAGGACAAGAGCTCCACAAAAAGACCAAAAGAGCCAACTAACCAGGGCTCAGAGGGCCTGTGGAGTCTGAAACACCAACCAAGGACCATGCACGGACTGGACCTAGGTCCTTTACATAGAATAGCCAATGGGCAGCTCAGGCTTTATGTGGTCCTCTAGTAAGGGAAGCAGGAAATGTCTCTGACATGGACTGTTTCCAGCTTTTTGATCACTTCCCCCTGTCAGGACTGCCTAGCCAGGTCATAGAGGAAGAAGATGAACTCAGTCCTGATGCGACTATATGAGCTAGGGTAGGTGGGTAGGGGGCTCCCTTTTTCTGAGGAACAGGGGAGGTAAGTGAGGTATGGAGGGTGGGACTGGGAGGAGAGAAGGAAGGGATGTAAAGGAATAAATAAATACATTAATAATAAAAATGATAGCAGAGATGGTATTCATCGCCAATTCTCCCAGGGCTCTACCACATTTTTCCATGGTCCCAAGAATCAGGTTGAGTCTTTTGACCCATTTTGATCAATGGACTAAAAAAAAAAAAAAAAAAAAAAGTGGAATCAGCATGTCCCTTCCAGATAAAGGCAGTTAGGAGCTGGCATGCCTCCTTTAACTACGCCACTTCCCTATTCAGATGACCATGGGGCCACATGTGCAAGATAGACAGTCGAAGGAAGACTTCTTGGCCTATATCAGATGTCTCGTGAGCAAGTCCACTGACATTTTAGGAGTTCACCAGTGGTAGCAATAAGCTATTAATTTTCCTGTCCAATAAAATAGTAATAATAACTACAACTCCTATATGTTATGTAGGCTGAGTCTATATCGCACTGAATGAAACTGTGCTGTCTTTGTCTGTCAAGTCCTTGGGATTTTAGCAGCTTATCTATAGACATAAGTGGTAGGTCCCTTCAAGTGGGTGCTGAATTTGCTAACATGCGAGGACAGACAGGCCCTCTCAGGGAAGCAAGATCCTTAGGTCTAGGAATTCTGTCACCAAAGATAGCACTTGAAGTGGTGTGTGGTTAACAAATGCCTGTTCCCATGGGTGTGGACTCTGTCACTCAATAGAATCCACACTTATTTCAAGAAGCAAGCAACACAGGACTCAGAGAAGAAACGGGCACTGAAAGATGAGGCATAAAAGCTCCTCGCAGATGGAATCGCTTTGCCTGACTCCTGTTGGTACATACAGAGGGCTGAATAGAAGTTCTTGCTGTTTGACTTCCCATAGAGGTGAACCCCATCAAGTTACAGCCTGCTGGCTTCCTGTGGCCCCGGGGTTCAGTGTGAAACCCGGGCCCTCAATTTAAGTTCACAGGGAGAGCTAGGCTTTTAAGGAGGAGACTGTGAGGCAAATACTAATTATGTGAGAAGGAATAGTTGGCCAGAGAAAAGAAGATAGACCATCCCAGAACAAAAGAGCAGCAGGCAAAGGCATGGGGTGATCAGAAGACTGGGCATGGTTAAAAATGTCCACAGAGCACAGTGTGGTTGGAACATTCAGCAAGTAATGAGATGAGTAATGAGAAGAGTCTGGAGATGTAGGTGGGGACCACATTGTGGGGGTACGGGTCATTGTTCAGTGATGCCTGTAGCCTTTGTGTGGGGGTCTAATCTTGGTCATCAAGGAGACCTTTATGTATAAGGCAGCCCTTCTCCTTCATTGTTCCCAGGTTCTCAAGGAGACCCCTCCTGACTTCAGCTCAATTGTTTTCCTTATTTCTTAATTGCTTGTTATTTTTGTCAGGGAAGAGGGACGTTACTTATTGTGTCCTTTCAATGTCCCCAACAACAGGTAGTACTTTTTATTTATTTATTTATTTTTTTGGTTTTTCAAGACAAGGTCTCTCTGTGTTAGCCTTGGCTGTCTTGGACTCGCTTTTGTAGACCAGACTGGCCTCGAACTCACAGCAATCTGCCTGCCTCTGCCTCCCAGGTACTGAGATTAAAGGCGTGCACCACCACGCCTGGCTAGTACTTTCAACTCTAGTATCAAGATGAGACGATCGAACTGAAAGTCCTTGACTCTGGCCATATCCAGGATGAACACCTACCCAGAGGGCACAGGGATAGCAGCCTCCCAGACATCCAAATATTCACATGTTTTTATGCAGCTGGCCAATTTGCTGGTGCTTTGACTTCCCACTAGCCTCCTACCTACCCTGTGACTCCTAGCCATAAAGGATAATACCAAGTTTTAGATTTATTTATTTATTATTTATACAGTATTCTGCTTACATGCATGCCTGCACACCAGAAAACGGCACTATATCTCATTATAAATGGTTGTGAGTCACTATGTGGCTGCTGGGAATTGAACTCAGGACCTTTGGAAGAGCAGGCAGTGCCCTTAACCTCTGAGCCATCTCTCCAGCCCTGATAATACCAAGTTTAATAGGGGCTTCTGGACCCTGTAGCTGTTGGTCAGTTCCTGAACGGGGCCAGTTGTTCAGTAATTTGAACATCCCCATGGGTTATTTAGATGACAGACAACGGAATTAGTTTGAACCTATGCTCAACAGAGTCTGGGTTTGCATGAACCAATTCACAGCTAGGACAAGTGCAGGGAGCATTCCTGCACTAGGAAGACCATATGGGCAGCTTGGGATTCATTTCAGATGCCATAGTTTGAGGAGGACACTAAATATTTGGAATTTATGTAGAGAAGAGTGAAAGGGATAAGGGGACTCAAGCTTGAGCCATACAAGGAAAGGACAGAGGCTACAGCTCAGCAAAAGCATGCTTGCCTAGCATAAGCAAGGCCTTGGACTTGGGGACACTTTAGCATCCCCCACCAAAAAAGATGAATGTGGGATGCTGACTTGGAGAAGAGAGCACCCAGGGAGGAAAGGAACTGCCTTCAAGCATGCACATGATGCCATATGAAAAAGGCTGGAGCCAGGACTGGACCTAGTGCCAGTGGGCAGGATTACCTGTCAATCTGGCCACCGTGTGTTTGCCTGCTAGTTGGGGGAAATGTCTTCTGGCCGCCTCCTTTATGCAGCTGGGAAACTGAGCCTGGAAGGAGCAGTGGGGAGCATGAAGAAGAAGCTGTCACTCGTGAGAGAAAGACACAAAAACAGATGATTAAGGTGAAAATCAGTGGCGTTGATAGATGGAGCCTTAGCATCCTTTCGAGGAGTGTGCCAAGGCGCCTGGAGCAAAGGGCTTTGACTGAAGGCTCAGAGAATGCATAGGAGGCTGTCAGAGAAGAGAAGCTACGAGGAACAGCACAAAGTTACCACTTTATAAAATGGCCTGACAGGCCGGGCGTGGTGGTACACACCTTCAATCCTAGCACACGGGAGGCAGAGGCAGGGGATCACTGTGAGACTGAGGCCAGCCTGGTCTACAAAATGAGTCTAGGAGAACCAAGGGCACACAGAGAGACCTTGTCTCAAAAATAAATAAATAAATAAATACAACAACAATAAAATAATAATAATAATAAAAACAAACAAATAAGTAAAATGGCCTGGCATTGAAAACTAGGTGAGACCCGGTCATATATGAGAAAGAAATGGAGCTGGTAATGATGGGGGGCCTCTTGGATTTGAGGGGCTTGGGGAGTTTGGATGTAAACCTAGTGCAAGGAGAAACTGCAGAGGTTGGCAAACAGATGCTGTTAGAATCTGCCTTGCAGCAATAGCTTGGAACACTGTTCAGAGAGAACTCTGTTTGAACCAGAGACATACAGAGGTGAGGTGGAATGACCAGGATGTGGTAAGCATCTGTCATAGGGTGGGTAGCTTTGGTGGCATCTCAGTGTCCAGAGTAATCAGATGAGATGAACCTCATGGTCTGACCCAATCTGAATTTCTCTGAGAGTTAAAGTTCACAGCTTTATAGACAGTAGCCAAAGGGGACCAGTAGGAATTTAGGGTACCACAGTGCAGGCACTATAGATAAATACTCCAATTTGATCCTTGACTAATTTTATTTCTGATGGCTGGGAACTAAGGAGATACCATCTTTCTATCCTGGATGTGAAGAAAAGCTCCAAATGTCTCCCTTTAAAGTCCTAACGTAGCAGGGACAGACTTCATAACAGGCAAGCACCTCTTGGTGTTGGTACTTGCTTTCCCCCCCCCCCTTTTGGGTTTTCAAGACAGGCTTTCTCTGTGTAGCCTTGTCTGTCCCAGACTCACTGTATAGACCAGGCTGCCCTCCAACTCACAGAGATCCGCCTGCCTCTGCCTCCTGAGTGCTGGGATTAAAGGCATGTGCCAGCACCCCTGGTTCAATGCTTGTTTCTAAAACTATTTTATTTTGAGGAATTGACACCTCTACCTCCCTTCCACCAACCCCCTTAACCCTAGGATTAAGAAAGAATGTTAGGGGCTGGAGAGATGGCTCAGGGGATAAGAACACTGCTTTTCCAGAGGTCCTGAGTTCAGTTCCCAGCAACCACATCATGGCTCATAGCCATCTATACTGGAGTCTGATGCCCTCATCTAGTGTGAAGGTGTACATCCAAATAGAGCATTATACATAAAATAAATAAACAAAATCATTAAAAAAGAAAGAATGAAAGAAAGAATGTTAGTAGGGAGAGGGGGTGTAGACTTATTTATTTAAGACCAGTTGGGTTTTTTTTGGAGGGTGAGCAATAACAATCTCTGTCTTTCCGTCAAAAGCAAATACAGCAAGCAGTCTCTTCTGAGCCGCTGCATTAAAACATTTCCCTCTGTCCACCACAATGATGGTCTCTGGCCTCTCCAAACTGCTACATGCCTCATGCCATCAACACACGCCACATTTTCTCTCTCTGTGCTCTCTTATTTATCTTCCCCCAGAGTCCTAGACCACGCCCTTCTTTGTGCTGCACGAAGCAAGTTGCTACCAGCTGACAAACACCCCACCCCACAGGAGACAATTATCAGCTGTGGACAAACAAAAGCCCAAACTAAAATGCCACACTTGGGATTAAAACAAAAACATGTTTACATAACATAACTGTGTTTACAGGGAAACCAAAACTTCCATTACACCTTGACACAGGAGCTGTCCTGAGCATTTATTTCTTCTTGGTAAACCCATCTGGTTCTCAATCAACTGTATGTAGCATTAGATATTTGCTAGTCTCATTTTCACAAATGAGAAAATGAGACACAGAGGTTAGCACGCTATTCAAAGTGTCAGAGCTAGACTGACTGTGGGTCCAGGGTTCTTTAACCATTCTACTATACCAGAGGGCCCCCTTACTTCATGGGACAGGCTGTAAAAACACACAATGCACAAATGCTCAGCATTAGTCCAGACCTCTTTGCCAACAGTTAAACCGTCATGAGACAGTTGTCACTTTGTAGACGGATTTTTCACAATGAATCAACATCTTCTCAAGGCTCTGTTATTGATCATGATATAGTGAAATGTTCCGAATGAAAGGTTTTTAATATTTGCCCATAAACAGTAACGGAACTCCTACCGAGAACTGAAAGAAAATAAATATGAAATTAGAATTTTTTTTTTTTTTTTTTGAAAAAGAAAACTCAGGTGTTGCCAGGCTGTGGTGGCGCACAGCTTTAATCCCAGTCCTCGGGAGGCAGAGGCAGGCAGATCACTGTGACTTTGAGGCCAGCCTGGTCTACAAAGTGAGTCTAAGACAGCCAAGGCTACACAAAGAAAACCTGTCTTGAAAAAAGAAAAGAGAGAGAGAGAGAGAGAGAGAGAGAGAGAGAGAGAGAGAGAGAGAGAGAGA
>OU015756.1:48702309-48712685 GCA_907169655.1 Acomys percivali | reverse complement strand
TGTGTGTGTGTGTGTGTGTGTGTGTGTGTGTGTGTGTGTGTGTGTGTTAGTGTGGGTTGCGAGTGCGTGCGGGTTGTGTGAGCCAGAGGGCAGGAATAAACACATGGAGGCAAGGGGGGAAAGGCAGGGGTAAGGGTCACTCAGAACAAGCCAGTCCCAAGAAATTAAAATTAGCCCTGGGAACTGGAATGTTGGGGTCTCCAAGGGACAGCAGCTGTGACAAGAAAGCACAAGATGAGGAAAGAAAATACACTCCGCCCTACACCCACGGCAAACCTCACTGGCCCACCACATCTACCCTGGGGTCTTCCCCAGCTTTTGTGGCCCACCCCCATCAGGATATCTCTGGCCAAGTCTGTGAGGCTGAGCAGTGAGAATTTCCTTCGCATGCTGTCATTTTCCTCTCTGGTAACCGCAGAACAATGTGGCCTAGGATTCCTGATAGGACAAAGTTTAATTGGAAACAGGAAAGCAGAGGACAAGTTTGGGTCTGGGATGGTGATGATAATGAGAAAATGACAGGCCCATCCAGGCGAGAGGGTGACAGAGGAGGATAGTCACATGGTGAGGATGGTGCAAGCACACACGCTGGAAGCTCCCCTGGGAGAGTTGGACACGTGAGGGAGAGCTCAGGCTTGGTTCTCAAGGGGAAGCTGCCTGTGTAAGCAGGACTCAGAGAGGAGGTGAACAGGGTTGGGGTAGGGTGAGGGTAGGGGGTGGGAGTCGGGGCCAGGCGACTTCACATGTTCAGAGTGGGCAGTGTGTGAGCTGGTGTCTTCTTTTCTTTTCCTTTTTTTTTTTTTTTTTTTTTTTTTTTTTTTTGGTTTTTCAAGACAGGGTTTCTCTGTGTAACCTTGGCTGTCCTGGCCTCACTTTGTAGACCAGGCTGGCCTCGAACTCACAGCGATCCGCCTGCCTCTGCCTCCCGAGTGCTGGGATTAAAGGCGTGCGCCACCACGCCCGGCTTCTTTTCTTTTCTTTTCTTTTCTTTTCTTTTCTTTTCTTTTCTTTTTTTGAGACAGGGTTTCTCTGTTTAGCCTTGGCTATCCTGGACTCGCTGTGTAAACCAGGCTGTCCTCAAACTCACAGCCTCTGCCTCAGAGCTGGTGTTTTCACGGGCCTGGCATTCCTGTATCAGCCTGGCAGTAGAACATGGGGGTGATGGAGGAGCCACACTGATACAGGGACCCCATGGAGAGCAATCCCTTACAGGCAGGCTTGAGACTCTGGTCCTAGATGCCTAGGGGGCTCCAAGCACGGGGATTCCTCTTTCTGAGAGAGCTCAGTTGTTGGAGGTAGGTCTGAAGTATTTTTAGATGGTAGCTACTGGGCCCTGAGGTCTGCTTGCTGTCTTTTTAATGTGCCTCAAGTATGGCTATGGAACCTCGCCTAAAAACTTATTCCTGTTTGACCAATAAAAAGGTGACACACAGACGCAGAGGTAGGGGATCCTATGAGTTCGAGGCCAGCCTGGTCTGCAAAGAGAGTCCAGGACAACCAAGGCTAACACACAGAAACCCTGTCTTGAAAAACAAACAAACAAACAAAAAACCTGACACATGCCAGAATAAGGTTGATTATACCTCTATGATGTGGAAATGGGGAACAATATTCAGAACCATAGTTCTGGCAACCCTCTGGGGTATGGGTGGGATATAGACATGTTGGAAAGTCACTTAGGGAAGGGATTAGGTGAGAGAGGCCACAATCCCAGGACTGTACGTACTAATCTCGTGGCTTTTCTCACTCTGTTACTCATTGTTACCTAGAACAGAAGCTTCCATAAAAAGAAACATGGAAAGTTGTTTTTTATTTGTTTATTTTGTTTTTTGTTGTTGTTTGTTTTGTTGTTATTGTTTTTTGTTTTGTTTTGTTTTTTGAGACAAGGTTTCTCTGTGTAGCCTTGGCTGTTCTGGACTCACTTTGTAGACCAGGCTGTCCTCGAACTCACAGCAATCTGCCTGCCTCTGCCTTCTGAGGGATTAAAGGCATGCACCACCACCACCACCACCCCAACATGGGAAGTTTTATGCTATTTTCTTCACTGCTATCACAAAATATCCAAGAAAAGCAACTTCAGAGAGAATATTCATTTTATCTCACTGCCTCAGAGGTTTCTGTTCATCATGGTAGATGCCATGACATGACAGAGCATCTCACATCAAGGTGGCCAGAAAATAAAGAGGCTGCATCAGTGAGATGTGTCCTTGTTCCTTCATTCCTATATCCAAGCCTCCCAGCCAATGGGAGGATGATGACTAAGTTCAGTGTGGGTCTTTGCTTGAATAATCCTCGTTGGAAAGGCCCTGATAAATAGAGCTAGAGGTGGGCTTTACCAATCTCCTAGGTGACTCTCAATGAATCCATTGATAATCATGACAATCAACTTAGTTTTGTTTACCAAGAAGTTCCCAGCACTCAACCTAGTGCCTGGTATATGGTAGGCACTCCACAGTGGCCTGTTGAGTAAGCGGGATGCTCCTAATGTTTCAGTGATAAGGAAATCAGTGCTTGGGGAAGTGGCTTCAGATTCCCAAAGTGAAGGAAAACTAAACTTGTGATCTCTGTTATCTGCTCAGAAAATCACACCCATTACTGTCAGCCCTATCTGTAGGCTGGGGTATCCCACAGTTTCCAAATGTGCTGAATTCCTGTGCTGATGATAGTCTGAGAGTCAAATCTTAGGCTTAGTTGATTCTTTAGCTGAAAATTAAAGACACACACAAACAAATTAAAGAATACACACACACACACACACACACACTCACAGAGACAGAGACAGAGAGAAAAAGAGAGACAGAGACAGAGACAGAGAGAAAAAGAGAGACAGAGACAGAGACAGAGGGGGGGAAGGAGGGAGAGAGTGCTATGGCTTTGTATTCCTCTTTCACAGGTTTACTGCAGTTACATAGCAATGGGTTACAGGGTCTGGATCTCAGATGATTATTTATATTCTTGATATACTCTTGAACTGCAGAATTAAATAAATTAATATGAAAATGCATGCATTATAGATAGACACAGTGGCACATGCATAATTCCAGCATTCAAGAAGAAAATGCAGTAAGGTTGCTGCATTTGAGGCCAAGCCAGTCTAAATAACAAGTTCTAGAGGCAAGCCAAGGCTACATAGTGAGACCTTGTTTAAAAACAACCCTAAGCCAAAGCAAGCAGCCAAACAGACAAGCAAAAATAAAACATGCATATTAAGAACTCAATTTCAAAAGATACTTGGATATGTCAGGCCATTTTCTTTTCTTTTCTTTTAGTTTTTTTCAAGACAAGAGTTTCTCTGTGTAGCCTTGGCTGTCTTGAACTACCTTTGTGGACCAGGCTGGCCTGGAACTCACAACGATCTGCCTACCTCTGCCTCCTGAGCACTGGGATTAAAGGCGTGTCGCCACACCTGGCTGTCAGGCCATTTTCTTTGCTTCTCCCTTATCATCCTCCTTTATTCAGTCCATGTTGTGCATTCAAATCACTAATTCTTTTTTTTTTTTTTTTTTTTTTTGGTTTTTTGAGACAGGGTTTCTCTGCGTAGCCTTGGCTGTCCTGGAGTCACTTTGTAGACCAGGCTGGCCTCGAACTCACAGCGATCCGCCTGCCTCTGCCTCGTGAGTGCTGGGATACAGGCATACGCCACCATGCCCGGCTCCAAATCACTAATTCTTAACTCTTATCTTATTTAGCAAAGCCATTACATTTGACGTGATCAGTCACTCCACTCTGAAACTTTCTTTCTTTCTCCTTACCAACTATCTCAGCTCAGCTACCACTGAAAATCTTTTGTGTGTTGGGGGAGGGGGTTGCGGGGGGTGGAGACAAGGTCTCTCTGTGTTAGCCTTGGCTGTCCTGGACTTGCTTTGTAGACCAGGCTGGCCTTGAACTCACAGCGATCCCCCTGCCTCTGCCTCTCGAGTGCTGGGATTAAAGGTGTGCACCACCACCGCCCGGCATCAGCAAATAGTTTCAACCACACCTTTAAAATAAAATAGAAAGGGCCCCATTTACTATATTATTTGCCATATCATATGTATCATATATAAATACTTACCATATTAATTGCCAAAGCACCATCGTTTCTACCCTGAATTACTACAATGGCTTCTGCCGGTTACCTGTGTTCTACTCTCTTCTCACCTCAGACCGTGACGCTTTCAGACATAGCCGAATGTTAACCTGCTCATGGCCCTTCCAATGACTTCCCTCACATGATACCTGTCCCAAACATCTCTAACCCTACCTCCTGTCCTCACTCCCTTGGTGTCACGTGCTGTTCCTTGAACAAACCAACCATGTTCCCATGCCTTACTGCGCGATACCCACCTTTCAGTGATGCTGTGGGTGTTGGATGAGTTAGTCTGTAAAAGGCACATGAAACACACCATGGGCGCATGAAAAGTACCAATTCAGTATTGGTTAGCATTGTTATTCTTACTGGGACTCAATCTGGACCTGAAGACGTCTACCAAGTAGATACTAGTCTTTTGAAAAACTGAATGCTGGAGAGAAAACATTCACTCAGTGAGTGACAGGGGAAGTCATCAGAAGCTGCCCCTGAATGTTTGGCCACTGTGCTGTGCCATCCACATGACCTGTCACACTGCGGAATCCTCTCCAGCTCGTCAAAACTGTGCTGGGTGGGGAACAGACTCCATAGCCATGCCTGCCACCTGTTAGCTGTCTGACAATTAGGCCGCCATCTCACCTTAAAAGTCTCAGTGCCCGGCTGGAGACATGGCTCGGTGGTTAAGAGCACCGCCTGCTCTTCCAGAGGTCCTGAGTTCAATTCCCAGCAACCACATGGTGGCTCACAACCATCTATAATGTTATCTGATACCCTCTTCTGCAGATAAGGCATATCATATACAATAAATACAATAAATAAATGTTTTTTAAAAAAAGAAGTCTCAATTCCTTCTCTAAACTGCAGGCAATAACTGCCTGCTTCCGTTTGTGGAGTGGGACGGGGTGGGGTCAGTGTTACAAGACACTGGTGTCTGATAATACCAATGGCCATCATCCATGCACATGACTGGCCATTTCACGTGCTTGTGAAAACACAAAGTGCCTTTCATTCACTCTTAAGCTTGTGGACCAAGTAAAAAGATGCTCTCTCCACATGAAGATGGCTCTGAGCCTGCGTGTTTTCCATTCATTCCTACGGTGGATGGCCACTCACCACATGTTTCTGCTAGCTTTACCAGTTCAGAAGGAAATCTGAAAACCAATTTGTATCTGAGTTTCTCCCGTAAAAGCTAGGAAGGGGAGGGCGATGCTTCTTTTGGGGCACTGCTAGTTGGGGGGACAAGTGCATCTAGGGAAGCAGAGCTTTTTAGATTGGGGAGAGTGGTTGGTTATACAAGGCTGAAATAGAATGCAAAAAGTGGTTCAAGCCCAGAAAAAAAAAATGGAGCAAAACCCTCTGAGCACATCTGGAAAAGCCATCGAGACTGCAAAACAAGGTGAAGAAAGGATCCTACATGGAAAACAGACCATTTCTTCCTTCAAAAGAGAAAAAAACCCACCCTCACCCCAAAAACCTCTATAATGTTTTTATGTCCTTGAGGACAGCACTGGGCCACAAGGGAGAGAAAGGCAAGGACAGAAAACCTAGTAGTGCTGCAGATGGCTTTATTTAAGTCCAACTGTGCAGGAGGATGGGGCAGTGATGAGGGGAGCACTGGTGTGGGCCAGATAGAGATAGAAAATGAGCCCTGGAGCTTCCAGAAGGGCTGGAATATTTCCTTCTAAAGCAGGGCTGGGTAAAGCATTCCCTCTGAGGCCACGGGCAATACTTAGACCATTAAGGATATTCACTCCCTAATCAATGACACCTGGATGTCCCCTAATGTGTGGAACAGGCTTCTATGGATGTAATTAAGTTGGGGGAGCCCCCCCCTCCCTGCCAATGCAATCATATTTATCACTACAAGCAAAGGAAAAGGGAAATTTTAGATATAGGGGAAATAGGGCATGGTGACCATGAGGCAAGAGATTGGAGAGACAACGTCACAAGCCCAGGAATTGAAAACCTGTCCAGCAGACAGAAACCAGCAGAGGCGAGAATGAGACTGTCCACTGAGGCCAACCAAAAGACGGTGGCTCAGCTAGGACCTGGGGTTCAGCATCATGAAAGTGACCCTGGACCTCTTTTGATTATGAATGTGAGCTAGAAATCTCATATTGCCTTAAGGCACGGTTCCATAGTAGTTGTTACAGTAGGGACTAGAAACTACTACAAACCAGGGAGAAAATATTTGTGTCAAATGAACATAACTCTATTCCTAGGGTGTAGAGGCATCCAGAGGCAATAAAACAAATGGGCAGGTGTTGCTATTTGGGGGGACAACAGGGAGCGCGGGTCTTATATAAGAGGTGGTGTTTGGCTTAGCTTCTGCCAACTGAGGTAAGAACAAAGAACAAAGACTTGAGAGGAAGAGGCCCCTCCCACTTCTCAGGGGAAGCTGCAGTTCTGGAGTTTTATGAGAACTCATCTCATTTTAATTGTTGCTAGCTATTTTAAATTCTTCGCAGTGCCACAGAGGATGAATAGAACACATCTGTTTGGCCACATCCCGCCCATGAGGTTCCAATTTGCACCCTGTGGTCTATTGTGTGCTTGCCTCGGGGCTGAGCACTGAAGATGCTATGTCTGGCCTCTAGGAGTTCACGGTGTGAGCGAAGGAGGCAGACAAAATGACTGGATCTTTGGTAGAACTGGTAGACAGCCTTGGCAGGGGTCGGGGTTGTTGGGGGATGAGAGTTTGTTTCTCCCTGGATCAGGAGGAAAAGAGCCAGTGAAGAAGACTTATGGGAAAGCTGTTACCTACAGCGAGTCTTGTATGATGCGGTGGGACTCAGAAGTGGGCATAGCTTGAAAGGGAGCAGATGGTATGGGGCACCAACTAGAGCAAGGGCCAAGAGCCAGCTGTGGTGGCGCACGCCTGTAATCCCAGCACTCGGGAGGCAGAGGCAGGTGGATCGCTGTGAGTTCGAGGCCAGCCTGGTCTACTAATTTACTAGTCCAGGCCAGCCGAGGCTACACAGAGAAACTCTATCTCTCAGGAAACAAACAAACAAACAAACAACAACATAGTCAGATCTGAAACATGAGACCAACACAAGTTTAACATATACCTGGAAGGAGGAAGTAAAGGACAATGCACTGGGGACTGGAATCCGAGCTTATTTTGAGGATAAGGGAGGATATGAGGGCTTGGTAGGAGTTGAAATGTGGCCCCTGAAGAAAATTCAAGCTCTAGCATCCTTCGTCAATATGACTCTGGAAACAGGCTCTTTGCAGATGCCACAAGGTTAAATTGAGGTCATACGGATGAAGATGGGCCTGAATTCAGAGATAGGCGTCCTCAAAAGAAGAGGAACTTTATACCTAGAAACAGAGAAGGACATGTGACCAAGAAGGTGGAGATTAGAATGGAGGAATCAACATCTCCTGGCCATCAAGGAATGCAGAAGTGGGTAGCACTGCCTGAAACTAGAATTGGTCAGCAAGGGGTCATTCCTTGGAGATTACAGAGAGACCCAGCCCTTCGCACCTATGACTTGGAACTTCTGATCTCCAGAAGTGTTCTACTGGCTTACAGTCCCCTAGTTTGTGGTATTTTATTATGGCAGCCTGGGAAGAGAATACACCCAATATCTCAATAAACCTTTAAAAAGTACTGAGGAGCTGGGTGTGGTGGCACACGCCTTTAATCCCAGCACTCGGGAGGCAGAGGCAGGTGGATCGCTGTGAGTTCGAGGCCATCCTGGTCTACAAAGTGAGTCCAGGATAGCCAAGGCTACACAGAGAAACCATGTCTCGAAAAAACAAAAAAAAAAAAAAAAAAAAAAAAAAAGTACTGAGGCAGAACCAGGGGAATGATCAAATGGCTTAGTGAAGTGCTGGCCTTATAAGCTTGAGGACCTGAGTTAAATGCCCAGAACCCACATTTAAAAAAACAAAAACAAAAACATCACAGCACTCAGGAGGCAGAGGCAGGTGGATCTCTGTGAGTTCGGGGCCAGCCTGGTCTACAAAGCAAGTCCATGACAGCCAAGGCTACACAGAGAAACCCTGTCTTGAAAAAAACAGAGAACAAGGCAGGCATGGTGGCGCATGCCGTTAATCCCTTTAATCCCAGGACCCGGGAGGCAGAGGCAGGAGGATCACTGTGAGTTCAAGGCCAGCCTGTTCTACCAAGCGAGTCCAGGACAGTCAGGACTACAAGAGAAACCCTATCTCGAAAAAACCAACCAAACACAAAGATTTATGTTTATTATTATTTTTTTAAAAGACTTATTTATTTTATTTATTGCATATGAGTGCTTTATCTGCAGAAGAGGGTATCAGATTACATTATAGATGGTTGTGAGCCACCATGTGGTTGCTGGGAATTGAACTCAGGACCTCTAGGAAGAGCAGGCGGCTCTCTTAACCACTGAGCCATCTCTCCAGCCCCAATTTATGTTTATTATTTTCAAGTGTGTGTGTGTGGAAGGGGTAGGGCACACGAGTCTGCCCATGAGTCGTGGGTATGCACAGAGGCCAGAGGCCGGTTTGAGCCACCCAGTGTGGGCACTAGGAACTGAACTTCAGTTCTGTGGCAGAGTAGTGAGTACTGTGAATCACCGAGCCATCTATCCAGTGCCACCTTGAATCCTTGCGCCTCCTCCCCGAGTGTACTTTGCAGTTTACTAAATACTTTCCATGCGCTCATCGTATCTAATTCTCGTGGGACCCCAGAGGAGGCCGTCCAGCATCATGCAGAGGGAGGGTTGGTAACCAGTGACTCAAGACTGTGTGGCTCGAGAGAGTGTCCACTCTGGTGCTAAGGTGGCCCAGGGCAGGGGAGTTGGAACCAGCCCCCTTCAGTCACAGCCTAGCTCTATCAGGCACCAGCTGTGCGGAATTAGGCAAGCCCTATCACTTCCCTGGCTGCACTGCCCTAGTCTGTGAAAAGAGGCGAAAACAAGTGTCTGCTTCTCAAGCCATTGTGAATACAGAATGAATACTTGGCACATAGGAAATGGTGTCAATGTGTGTGTGTGTGTGTGTGTGTGTGTGTGTGTGTACATGCAAGTGCTGGGATTAAAGTTGTATGCCACCACACCTGGCTTTAAAAAAATAAGTCTTTTAATAAAGCATTCAAAGCAGAGGCCAGGCCATCCAGGACATGGATACCCTAATTATGGTTCTGAGATGGGGGAGAAACCTGTCCGCAGCCCCCATGCCCTAGTACACCTAGGAGAAGTTCCCAATTCCTTTGTTTTGTTTTGTTTTGTTTTGTTTTGTTTTTTCCTGAGACAGGGTCTCTCCTGCACTCGCTTTGCAGACTCGGCTGGCCTCGAACTCACAGTGATCTGCCTGACTCTGCCTCCCGAGTGCCGGCCACAATGCCTGGCTGAGTTCCTAATTCCTTACAGAGGCTGCTACCCAAGACCCCAGTGCTGACCGAGGCATGATCCCTAATGTCAAGAGGTCAGTTCTTCAAGTTTTTATCTGGCTTCCTGGAAGCCCCTCCCAGCTCCCTTTCCTGCAGGTTTGGGGCTCAGAACCAATCTCACTTGAACCATAGAATGTGTTCATCTTCAATGGCTCCCTCATCTTACTGAGGAGGAGACAGTGTTTCCTTTTTTCTGTTGTTGTGATAAAAAGCATGGTGAAAAGCTGTTTAAGAAAGAGGGAGTTGTTGGGTGTGGTGGTGCATGCCTTTAATCCCAGCAATTGGGAGGCAGAGGCAGGAGGATTGCTGTGAGTTCAAGGTCAGCTTAGTCTACAGCACTACCAAGATAACACAGAGAAAACCCTGTCTCAAAAGACTTAAAAAAAAAAAAAAAAAAAAGGAAACAGAAAAGAAAGAGGGAATTGGTTTGGGTTTATGGTAGAGGGAATTGGTTTGGGTTTATGGTAGGCTGTTGTGGTGAGGAAGACCCAGGAGGAGGAAGCTACCTCATGACATTTTCCATGCACAGATAGGAGGAAGGGAGGTGGGGCAAGGCAATAAACTTTCAAAGCCCACCCTAGGGACATACTTTCTGCAGCAAGGCTCTACCTTTTAAGGTCCAGCGACCTCCCCACACAGCGCCACCAACTGGGCACTGTCAGCTTCTGGGGCTATTTTTCACTTAAAGCTTTAAGAGCCAGAAACACCTAATGGCCTGTCTAAGACCACACGGCCAGAGTTTCCTGCCCAATATGACCTCTGTGGCCTCCTATGATACATTTAGCCCGAGCAGATGTCTTCTGAGGAGAATCTAAGAAGGATGCTGACATTTGGACATGTTATACTTAATTTTAATGGCCTGGCACCAACCAAATCTACCTTTCTTTCTTTCTTTCTTTCTTTCTTTCTTTCTTTCTTTCTTTCTTT
>OU015756.1:48681279-48702299 GCA_907169655.1 Acomys percivali | reverse complement strand
TTTCTTTCTTTCTTTCTTTCTTTCTTTCTTTCTTTCTTTCTTTCTTTTTTTAAAGGATTTATTTATTTATCATGTATACAACATTTTGACTGCATGTATGCTTGCAAGCCAGAAGAGGCCAGATCTCATTATAAATGGTTGTGAGCCACCATGTGGTTGCTGGGAATCGAACTCAGGACCTTTGGGAGAACAGACAGTGCTCTTAACTTCTGAGCTATCACTCCAGCCCCCCAAATCTTTCTTTTTAGTTATTTTCACATAGGTATCTATTCAGGGAGAGAAGTCCTTTTTTGGTGCATGCTTATTCCTAACAGCTGGTGAGGGTCCCAAGCTCGGTGCATTTGAAAGAATGCAAGATGGTAGCCTATTCTTTTTATTTATTTTATTTTATTATTATTTTGTTTTGCTTTTTTAAGACAAGAGTTTCGGGCTGGGTGTGGTGGCACACACCTTTAATCCCAGCACTCGGGAGGCAGAGGCAGGCGGATCGCTGTGAGTTCGAAGCCAGCCTGGTCTACAAAGAGAGTCCAGGACAGTCAAGGCTACACAGAGAAACTCTGTCTCGCAAAACCAAAAAAAAAAAAAAAAAAAAAAAGACAAGAGTTTCTCTGGGTAGCCCTGGCGGTCCTAGAACTTGCTCTGTAGACTAAAGTGGCCTCAAATTCAAAAGTCCATCTGCTTCTGCCTCCCAGAAGGGATTAAAGGTGTGCGCCACCACTCCCGGTTTGTTTCCTTTCTTCATGACAGGTTCTCTCATGGCCTGGAACTCTTCCACTGGGCTGGAATGCTGGCCAGCAAGCTCCAGGAATCCACCTGACTCTGTAGCCCCAGTGCTGAGGTCACAAAGAAATGCCACCATGCTGGGCCTTTTTCCCCCACATGGATTCAGGGGACTGAACTCAAGGCCTTGTACTTGCACAACAAACATTTTACTCACTGAGCCATCCCCCATCCTGAGGTCCACGTTTTTCAATCTTCTGTTTCCATAAATACACAAAGTTGAATGATATTACACAGGTGGTATTATACAGGTGGGCTGTCATCTCTAGTTTGCATTTAACAATATCCCCATTAGGAAAATACATCCAAAAAGCAAGCAGAGGCCTCAAGCAAAGTTACATGGCCTCATTAAGAAAACTTCGAATTTGTCTTTATCTCATTAAAATTAAGTGATACACAAACTTCAGGACTTTCTCTAGCCACAACTAAAAAGCATGCTTAGGATGCCTCCCTTCGGTGAACAGAACGCGCCAGCGTGGTGGGATACCATTCCTTCGTTGATTCATTCATTCTACAGGTATTTCTTAATCACCTAGTACCTGACAGATTGTGGGAGGCACCGGGGTTCCAGTGAGGACTCAGACCCACACACATACCAGCTTCTGCTTCTATGTGGCTACAGACTGAGACTGACATTAACCAAATGGTCATCCGGTGCGTGTAAAGTGTGATACCATGCTGAAGGGGAGAACCTAGGCTCAGAGAGTGCTGCCCTGGAAAAGGGCAACAGGCAAGAACTGTTGGCACAGACACGGATTTAACACCTAGAAGTATCCCCACCCCACCCCTGTCACTCTTCTTTGCTACGTTTCTTCCACACGATGGCATGGAGTCAGCTGCTGTCTCATTTAGGGCTTGCTGCAACTCTCTGGTGTCAGTGTTCTTGGTTCTTCTTCCCAGGGAAGGACAACAGCTTGCCTCAGGGCACAGGGTTGGCTCTTGGCCCTGCTGGAACTCAAATCCTACCCCTACAGCATTCATTGCTTCTTCAGGAGATACATATGCATCTGCCATAGCATGGAGGTTGACTGTCCCTCACTGGCCCAGGCATAAGGGCTTGGTCTCCAAGGCGGGACTACAGGAAGGTGCCACAGCCTTCTAGAAGGTGAAACCTTGGAGGAGGTGTTTAGTTCATTGGTAAGGTGCCTTGAAGAGGATTATGGGATCTCCATCTCTTATCTCCCTCTGATACTTGGCTTATGGTGTGAGCAGTTCTTTTTTTTTTTTTAAATAAAGATTTATTTATTTATTATTATGTATACAGTGCTCTGCCTACATATACATCTGCAGGCCAGAAGAGGGCATCAAATCACATTATAGATGGCTGTGAGCCACCATGTGGTTGCTGGGAATTGAAGTCAGGACCTCTGGAAGAGCAGTCAGTGCTCTTATCCACTGAACCATCTCTCCAGCCCCAAGGTGTGAGCAGTTCTAACTGCTATATATTTACGATGTTGACATCCCATATCTTCACCAGGAACCCAAAGCAATGGAGCTACCTAATGTTGGTCTGGAAACTTCAGGATTATGAGCCAAAGAAACTTTTCCTCTTTATAAATTTAGTTGCCTTGGGTATTTTGTCATAGTAATGGAAAGCTGACTGTTACGACAGGGAACTGAGATCCAGTTGCACTTGATGTGCAAGTTACTCCTAAGATTTTGTTGTTTTGTTTACTTATTTTGTTTTTCAAGACAGGGTTTCTCTGTGTAGCCTTGGCTGTCCTGGAGTTGCTTTGTAGACCAGGCTGGCCTCCAACTCACATCAATCCTCCTGCCTTTGCCTTTAAAGGTGTGTGCAACCACACTCAACACTTCTTTTGGGGGGGGGCGGTTTCAAGACAGGGTTTCTCTGTGTAGCCTTGGTTGTTCTAGACTCACTTTGTAAACCAGGCTGACCTTGAACTCACAGCAATCCACCTGCCCCTGCCTCCCGAGTTCTGGGATTAAGGGCATGCACCACCACGCTGGCAACACATCCAATGCTTCTAAGATGTTATCTATAACTAGACTTACTCTTTCTTTCTTTCTTTTTTTTTTTAAGATTTATTTATTTATTATGTATACAGTGTACACTTACAGGCCAGAAGAGGGTACCAGATCTCATTCTGGATGGTTGTGAACCACCATGTGGTGGCTGGGAATTGAACTCATAACACCTGGGAGATCAGACAGTGCTCTTAACCTCTGAGCCATCTCTCCACACCCCCCTCAATTTTACTCTTTCATACCATTGAAGATACAGGCTGGCTAAGAACTCGTGCCGCATCTTGGAATAACATGTCAGAAACTAAGAGAGAGGAAGCTGTAACAAAGAGCCTCTGCTCACGCAAGCTATGAAAACTGTTCTTCCCTCCAGATACAAGAGGATGGCATAGTGAGCTGAGCCTCTGACGTCATCAGTCTTGACCTCTGCCCTCTTTGGCCCACCTGCCCGCTTACACATTAAGCAGCTACTAGCTCCCTGCTATGGATGCCATATTTAGCTTATGTATCCCTGAGTGGTGACAATGTCTCAGGTCACTACTAGCCCTACGGAGACCAGGGGGATCACATAGTAGAAGTTTCAGAAGTCTGTCCCAGTGAGTAACATGGCAGTCCACCAGCCAACCCCCACCCAGGATGAAACAGCACTTAAGTGGTCAGGAACACTGAGTAGTGCACTATTGGCTTTTCTGGTTTCCTCTCCACATCTCTGCAGTCTCCGGTATTTTCCACCTAAGTGTTAACAGAGAACTGTTGGCTCAGGGCCCCCAAATTGCTGTCCCTATGTCCACTCTTGGAAGTCTCGCCACAGAGATCTTTGCAATGGGAGGGATTACACCTGGACCTCAGATGGTCACTGCTTTTGGTACTGGCTATAAGCCTAGTAGTTAAAATGACCTTACCTGTTTGGAATGTTGGCTCTACATCGCAGCTGTGTGACCTTGCACAAGCCACACGACCTTGGACAAGGTACTGAGCTTCCTGTACTTGGTTTCTTTAGTCTTAAAATGGACTTGGTAACATCACCCTCACCCTAGGGCTCTGGTTATCTGGAGTATGAGAGAGAGTAAAGAGAGTGAGTGAGCTTGGTGAGCACATGAGAGTCGGGTTGTTGCTGTTATTCTCCTCGCTGTCTTTCTCTCTGTCTCTCTCTCTCCTCCTTCCCTTCTGCTGTTTTCTTTTCGGTCACTTTACTTCCCTTTCTCCTCTTCTTCCCTCCGATCTATCATCTATCT
Source organism: Acomys percivali (assembly GCA_907169655.1). Taxonomy (NCBI): domain Eukaryota; kingdom Metazoa; phylum Chordata; class Mammalia; order Rodentia; family Muridae; genus Acomys; species Acomys percivali. The sequence continues at coordinate 48,698,301 of OU015756.1, read as the reverse complement.
ATCTATCTATCGGGTTTTAGAGACAAGGTTTCTCTGTGTAGCCCTTGCTGTCCTGGAACTCACTCTGTAGACCAGGCTGTCCTCGAACTCACAGCGATCCACCTGTTCTTGCCTCCCGAGTGCTGGGACTAAAGGCCTGTGTCACCACCATGCCTGGCTTCTCTTCTATTTTTTTTTTAATTTATATATTTTTATAAGACATTGGCCTATGGCAGAGCCAATGGGATTCTAGAAAAACCAATGAACTAACCACGCATCGTCCTCCAAGACTCAGGTCCATAGACTGAGGGAAGCCAGCTCCAGCTGGAATATAAAAGTTCAAAGGCCAAGCCACCAAGCCCTGTAGGCCACTGTAGCTCACAAGCTTGCCCATGGTCCTGCACCAGCAAGCACACTAGCTAGCTGGGAAGACCTCCCTGAAGCCATCATCTTTTCTTGTTTCCTTATTGTGCTAGCATGGTGCTCTACACAAGTTGATGCTCGAAAACTCCTTGTATGACTGACCAGTGCTAGTTAAAACGCCCCGATCTTAGAGCTGTATTGAACGGCCGTCAGGGAGCTTGCCTCCGATGAGCAGTGTGGCCTTTGGCACATTCCCTAACTTCTCAGGGTTTTCGTTTCTTCTCCCACAAATTAGGAAGGGTTAGTATGCTCACTTCACAGGGCACAGCTGAAATTTATAGGACTTTATCAGCGTCTGGCTCACAGCATGCACTCTCAAGGTATCAGTTACTGTTTTCACTGTTGGTTGGTTGGTTGAACCAAGGCCAAGGTACAATTGGTATTTAATGCTTTCTAGTTTGTTCTCTGATAGTTTCTCTTCCCTGGGGGTAGAGAAGCTGTGTAGATCTGCAGCAACACACTCTTCCCTTCCCCTTCCTTTTTGTTCAGTTACAGGATGGTTGTCCTTTTTAGCAATGCAAATAAATGGTCTCCATACCTCTCTTTTTTGTTTTGTTTTTGTTTTTCGGGTTTTTGTTGTTATTGTTTTGGTTTTTTCGAGACAGAGTCTCTCTGTGTTATCCTTGGTTGCCCCGAATGCTCTTTATAGACCAGGCTGGCCTCAAACTCACAACAATCTACCTGCTGCTGCCTCCTGAGTGCTGGGATTACTGTTTTGTTTTTTGAGACAGGGTTTCTCTGTGTAGCCTTGGCTGTCCTGGACTCGCTTTGTAGAGCTGGCTGGCCTCGAACTCACAGTGATTCACCTGCCTCTGCCTCCCGAGTGCTGGGATCACAGGCGTGCACCATCACATCTGGCTGGTCTCCAAATCTCACAGTGACACTTTTCTCCTCTTACAACCATCTCAGAGAGCTGATTTTTCCTATAGCAAAATTGTTTCTTAAGGAAAAATTCCACAGCAGGAAGGACAAAAGACAGGACTCAGGCCTTCGCATGCCAACAGGAAGAAGCTGGTTTCCCTTGTCTGTGGGTCTGAGCCCTGAAGGATGGCTGCGTCTTTCTTTGTCCATTCTCTGGGAAGTCATATGAATCTCCTAAAGTGAGCAGGACTGGGAACCAAAGAACCACAGAGAGAGGTGGCTTGTCTCAGCCCTCAACAGGGGCTAGCCCCGACCCCGGAACACTTGTTCCTCAGTTCCCTTCCTGTATTTGGGGGTGACCACTAAGGTCTAGCTTGTCCTTTGCTTCTGCCTTGCCAGCAGGCCTAAGTCACCTGGATGCTTCTCTCAGGTGCTCATGGCATGGGGCCTGCACGCAGGGGGAACAAGACACAGCCACCCTGTGGCATCCTGGCAGAGAAGCAGGGACAGCTGGGCTGAGGTGAGCAGAGCATTCTTGTAGTCTGGGCAGCTGCAGCTGCATCTAGACCCCTGAGGATGAAATCCTAGAGCTCCCAAGGTTTCTAGAGAACTTGGCAGTCTGAACTTTTTTCAATGTCTGTGAGAAAACAATGCTGAGCTCAAACCAAATCAAGCCCTAGAGATGACAGTTTAATCAAACAAACAAACATCTGATTTAAAGAGAACTAAAGAAGCGAACACCTTTAACCCCAGCACTCAGGAGGCAGAGGCAGGCGGATCGCCATGAGTTCGAGGCCAGCCTGGTCTAGAAAGGGAGTCCAGGGCAGCCAGGGCTACACAGAAAAACCGTGTCTCAACAGAACTAAAGAATGCCTTACCAGGGGCTGGAGAGATGGCTTAGAGGTTAAGAACACTACCTGCTCTTCCAACGGTCCTGAGTTCAATTCCCAGCAACCACACGGTGGCACACAACCATCTATAATGAGATCTAGTGTCCTCTTCTGGTACAAAACACTATATACATAATAAATAAATCTTTTTTAAAAGAATGTTTTACTGCCTCCACCCCAGCAAGTACTTAAAGCAGCTCTCTGAACTCCATGGCTTTCAGGGCTTTCCACATTCTAATTACTCAGTCTGGAGATTAGCGGGCCCTTCTAACCCACATGGTTCTTGCTTTTGTCACCCATGTTCCATGCAATACTCTTTTCCTGAGGGTGGCACAGACTGTGGCATGAAGAGAACATGGCCTGAGTGCCAAGATACACATGGTTGTATGAACATGGCTGCAATGCATGTCTCAGGAGGCATGTGTTAGTGCTGGCATTGAGGAAGGAACTTGTCACACAGTGAGGCTGCGTGTGGACAGACTTATGTGGCAAGGGGCCACTGAGGCATGCCAGAGCACAACCAGGGAGAAACTAGATGTCTTAATTGCTTTTCTCTTGCTGTGATAAACACCATGATTAAGGCAATTAAAAAAAAAAAAAAAAGCATTTAGAGTCCATGACAGCAAGTGATGGAACAGCTAAGAGCTCACATCTTTGATCCATATCTATGAGGCAAAGATAGAGAACAAGCACTGGGAATTGAAGGAATCTGTTGAAACCTCAAAACCTACTCCCCAGTGACACATCGGTCTCCAAGCAGGCCATGCCTCCTAATCCTTCCCAAATAGTTCCACCTACTGGGGGCCAAGCATTCAAATATATGAGCATTTGGGGACCATGCTCATTCAAACCATCAAACTGAGGAATGAAAAATTGCCAACAAGCACATGAGTAAGGAAACAGATCTTTCCTCATTGGAGTCCCGGGGGGTGGGGGTGGGAAATGGGAGCCCTGGGTACCATCTTGATTTTAATCCTGTAGAAGACCCAGTAAAGTCTTGCCTGGACTTCTAACTCACAGAAATCAGGGCATAAGATACATTGTTGTAAACCACAAAGTTATGGACATAGTAACAGGGAACTCATCACAATGGAGACTTGCCTCTTACCAACCTACTTTTGGAATGCTAAAGTACTTTGGTGGCTCCTGTGAGACCCAAGTCCTTCAGTAGAATAGCAAATCATGGCAAACCTAAGCATACTCCACAAGGTGAGTGCTCAAAATAATACCTGTGATTTTCCCCTCCGGTATAAGAGAAGACAAGCATGCAGACAATCTTGCTGGCATAAACACAAAATTGAGCTCCTAGTGTATACAGAGTACCAGGCTAGATATTGGGAAGCAGAAAAATTAAAGACCCACAGGATTGGGAGTGGTAAGAAGAACTTGGAATCCTCCTGCCTCAGCTTCAGGAGTAGCTGGTAATACAGACACGAACCTCTAGGCTTGGGTTCATCTGATTGTTTTTTAAAATCAAATAGTGTATAGGTTACTACTATAGGATGCGATACACAGGCAGAATTGGAAAAGGGGTAGTTTGAGCATCCCTGGGAACCTTAGATAACTTCACTTAACATTAGACTTTCATAAAATGAGTGGCCCTTGGTGACCTTCCTTCTCTGGACAAGACATGTGGGTGCCTGTCCAGGGAAAGAGGAGACACGTTGCTACAAATCATGACCCCTTTCACTTCCCTACCACCCCCTTCTGCCCAAGCCAGATGCCAGCACCCTCTACCCTGCCAAGGGACAGGCATCATAGGATTGCCAGGCCCCCCATGAGTTGGCTCCAGCTCCGGGCCTCTGAGCCGCCTTCAAGTTGCTGTAAAAATGCAAAGTATTCCAGCCATTTTAATTACTGGGAGTTGCATAAGCTAGAAACCAGTTTATTCAAAGGAACAGCAGACCAAAAAGAAAAAAATATATATTTTCACCACGCCTTCAGGCTCTCCCCTCCTTCTCCCTGTCACAAGCCTCCCCAAAAACTCCTCAGGTAGGTGTAGTTTCTTCTAGCATCTGTTGATATGATATCGAATTCTTTTTTTCCCCTTGTAAATACTTGAAGCAGAAACAGTTCCAGGCACCTTAAAGCAGTTTGGAAAGTTACTGGTTATGCTTCTCTTGTCATGTTGAGGACTTTACTGGACTTCATATCACACATGGAGGGAGTGTAGCTATAAAGAAGGCACCAGTGGGCACGGTGGGTCTCTATGGGCACCAAGTTGGGAGTGGGGAGCAGGGGGTGTGTAGTGTTCAGCTCCTGAAGAATGAGCATGACTTCACTATATTATTCTTTTTTTTTCTGTTTTGTTCTTGTTTTTGTTTTTTTTGAGACAGGGTTTCTCTGTGTAGCCTTGGCTGTCCTGGCTTCACTTTGTAGACCAGGCTGGTCTTGAACTCACAGAGATCCACCTGCCTCTGCCTCCTGAGTGCTGGGATTAAAGTCGTGTGCCACCACGCCCAGCCACTCTACTATTCTTACAAAAGGAATGAACCCCAATCAGTAGTGTTTCAGCAGTTCCCTAGTGTGGAAAAGAAACATGTACAGTGGTACAGTGTGGTTAGGGAACACTCTGTTTTCTAATTTTGGTTCTTTTGTGTGTGTGTGTGTGTGTGTTTTTTTTTTTAAGATTTATTTATTTATTAGGTATACTGTGTTCTGCCTTCATGTAACACCTGCAGGCCAGAAGAGGGTACCAGATTTCATTGTAGATGATTGTGAACCATCATTTCATTGCTGAGAATTGAACTCAGGACCATTAGAAGAGCAAGCAGTGCTCTTAACCTCTGAATCATCTCTCCAGCCCCTAAGTTTGATTCTTCAGAAGCCTCTCGTTCCTTAAATCTAAATCCCAGCTTGCTGAGAATGTGCTGTGCATCAGGCATGGGATAAGTGTTCAGGACTGAAACTTAGCCCAAGCCAATCACCACAGTTGGTAGGTGGACAGGACTCAGCATTATGTGTCGAACGTGAAACACTGAGCACAGGCTCCAGCAGGGAGCACTCTTTGAGTAGGCTGTGGAATGTGTGAGACACGGAGCCTACCTGGCAGGAGTGGATCACCGAAGGTGGGTCCTGCAAGTGATATCTGATTCTGGCTTTGCTCTGCGCTCTCTGCTTCCAAATCTTCCATGATATAACAAGCCACACCACAAACTCCATCACTGTTAGAGAAAGCCTCCCCGGACACCATATCTTCCCTGCTATAACTGACCTATCGTCCCTGAAAATCCAGGGCTAAAGTAAATTGTTCCTCACTTAAATTGCTTCTGTCAGGGACACAGTGAGGAGAAAAGTAACTAATTCGTCCGGGCAGTGACAATCCAAGCACAGTGTGATAAACTTCAGGTTGGGCTCTCAACAGGTGGCTGCTCAATGATGCCAAGCGTTCTACCACATGCTTTCCATATCTCAGTTCAGTTAGTCAATGGTGTCACTAGGTAGGGAGTAATGTTGTCCCAATATTACAGACAAGGACACTGAGGCACGAGGAGGTAAAGTCACTTATCCAGGGTTTTACCTTCAGGAAACAACAACAACAGCAAACCTGTAAATATTTAACAAGTTGCTCTCCTAGACAAGAAGCCCTGATATGCAGTGTTGGCCAATGTCTGTGGTGTAAATACTCCTATCAAGTTGCGCTGTGACGTCACTTACTACAGAACTGGAAAGATGCACCAGAGCAGAGCACAATCAATGGACATAACCTCTAGAGTACTGAGTTTGAGGGAGTGAAAAATACACACTCTTGACTTCTGATAACTTGACTCATGATTTTACTACTTTTGATACTTGCTCAGTAGAAACCATACACCAGATTCTTCACGTTTCATAGTTCCCCAAGCTACTGATGTTCAGTAAAACTCTTTCTTGATGTGCTGGCCAGTGGCAGGGAGCACAAACCCCAACAGGTCCCCATCACGACAGTGAGCCACTGACTCTTTACACTGTCCCTGTGTCTCACCTCCGACGTTTGGTTGGTAAAGTATATTACACGCAGTTGGGGCCATGACATTTTTAGCCAATGATTCGTTTATTTGGACATATCCTCTTCGTAAGTTGATAAGTATCTGCGACTAGGAAATGATGAAGTTCGGTGTTCATTGTCCTTGCTTTAAGTAAAATTTATGTAATTGTTGCTTTTTTAAATTACAATTTTAATCATGACCATGTTCTACAACTAACTCAGAGAACTCTGGAAAATATAGCAGTGGATTCTGCTGAGCCAATGTCAGCCAGCTGGGGCACTCCGGAACCCATTCTTCAGCACCCCAGGAAACAGGAGGAGGCCAGGCGAAAGGGGAAAAGTGTAAGCAATGAAAGACTCTGAAGCCGGGCGTGGTGACGCACACCTTTAATCCCAGCACTCAGGAAGCAGAGGCAGATGGATCTGTGAGTTCGAGGCCAGCCTGGTCTACAAAGTGAGTCTAGGACAGCCAGGGCTACACAGAGAAACCCTGTCTCGAAAAACAAAATGAAACAAAACAATAACAACAAAACAAAACAAAAGAAAAAAGAAAGAGAGAAAGAAAATTTGGAGCTACTTTGTCTAGAAGTTACTATTAGGATGGCCCCAATCCCTGTTCAAATTCCATACCCATCAATTCATTGGTTAGTATGGTCTTTCAGTATTTGCTAAGGGGCCTACTGTGTGTAGGTGCTGCACCAAGCGTTTGAGAAACACCCAGGTTTCCCTGGGTCTAGAGGAGAATCAGTCATTTCAACCACTGCGGGCAGCAGAGACTGAGAGGTGCTTGGATGGACGGCTGAAAAACATACTGTAAGTGGGTCACAGAGGAGAAACAGGAGGGTCAGCAAGCGTTCAGAAGCTGGTGGTCCTAGCTGACTCGTAGCCGATGGAGGTGGGGGAAGGGGGACAGGGGGAATAAAATGGTACAAGATGGCACTTAGGTACCAGAAGTTTAGGGTGAGGCTAAGGACAGGTTTGCTGCTGTGTAACTTTGGGGGTGGCTGTCATATGATAAACTATATGGGTGGTGCCACCTCCACTTGCAGCCCGGGGTGCTATGGGAAGGGGCAGATCAGAGAGGACCTTGTATGTCTTTAGTGTGTAAGATTTTGTTCAGAAAGTCACACAGACTATGAACTGATTAGTTGAAGCAAAGCCTAGCCTGGCTTCAGGTTTATGTTTGAGAAAATGGCGGGTGGCTGCAAAGCAAGGAAGGAACCTGACAGAAAAGGACTGTGAGCAGCGGGGCCAGTTATGGGGTTGTCGACACCATCAGGAAAGACTCTCTAGGTTGGATCCAGGGTGGGAACAGTGAGAGTGGGAAACAGGGACGGCTAGTAGAGATATCTAGTTCAACACTCTCTAGGACAAGGTGAACGGTGACGTCATTAGGGGGTGAGTAATCCTGGAAGGGACAGTGAGTCCAGGACAACTGAAGTCTGATTAGGTCATGGGATTTGCAAGTGAAATTGTCACAGGAGGATGTACAGGGACGGTCGGGAGACCGGAGGAACACTGTTGCTGTGTGCATCTCCTTCCAATGCACACAGCACACATTGGCCAGCCCGGAGCAAGAGAGAAGCTTGGATTAAGCAAAGGGATGACCAAGGCTAAAGTGGGAAGGCAAAGATCTAATCACAAGAAACTGAGGAGCTGGAAGTCCGCCACCGAGGCAGAAGGTACTGGACATGAGGTCGCGAGTGACAAACCAGAAGCAGAGGACCTCCTATAGCCAGGTATCAAGAAGGATGCGACTCACAGTGTCAAACACCCCTTGGACCGTCTGCCACAGGACGAGCCAGTTCCAGTTGTGTCCGGCCCCACCAAGGCGAGCTCACAGTACCTTTGCAGAAACATGATCTCCAGCCCAGGGACGCAGGAACTTGAACACATGTCTGTCCGAGTCTTTCCCTGAGCCCCAGCAGGGCTGGCTGGCTGAAACAGCCCTGTATGGGACTGAGCCTGGTACCTTCAGAAAAGCCACAGGGGAGCTAACTCCTCCTTGTTAAATAAAGGCAGAGTGCAGTAATCCCAACAGCACAAGGAACACATTAAGCTAGGCTTGTGGCGGAAGCTCTGGTGCCCTCCCCCCATCCCCACCCCACCCCACCCCTGCCCCGACTTTCATACTATCCTTTGCAGAAATAATTGACTGCCTGAGCATACAGTCATTAAGAGAAAACCAAGAATCGGAATATTTAACTCTATTTCCCATTTCCCACCACCCCAGAAACACACAGGACACAGAGTGCCTCTACCGCACACACATGTGTTTTCTGGCTTAACATTCCTAGGACTAGCTGTCTATGGAAAGAAATACAAAAACACCAGCATTCACGTGAACACAGCCAGAGACCTTACAGAGGGGGTCTTCACTTCCCTGGCAGGGCTGGGGGTGGGGGAGCTGGGGCGAGAGACGCCCTACAATTTTACTGCCATGAAATTGGTTCCAGATGGAAGCCAGAAAAGGTGCTTACTCCCTGCTGGTATAAGACACAGAGTGAACCCGAAACACCCACCTTTTTAGGCTCCTAATTGCCCCCATGTTGGGGAGCAACTCTGCTGAGGGTCTGGCTAGGGCTCCTGGTGATGGGTGGATTAGGTTGTCTGTTGCTTGGAAAAGGCTATTTTGAATATAATGACTTTCACATGGACTGTGGGTTTGGGGAAAGGCACTGTGGTTAGGGTCTGGGGGGCGGGGGGGACAGGAGAGAGAGGGAAGCTGAGGTACTGCCTTCTGTGGCAGTGGTCCTGACCTAGTCTCGTCAGCACCTTCTCCGGGTTGAACTTCCAGAGCCCCACTTGGAAGACTGGGACTGTGGCATCCTCCGCTATCTTCCCAGACCTTCCCATGGCCCCCAAATCAGTGATTCACAAGTCTTTTGCTTCCCAAGTAAAGGCCTCTCTTCCTTAAATTGACATGTGATCAGCCCAGGCGTGGAGGAGCTCAAGCAGCTGCGGACCCAGACGGGGTATAGACCGAGAGTTTTGTGGCCGTCAGAAGGGAAGGGTTCGCTTCACCCACTCAAGGAACCCGCACCCACTGGCTGGTGTGGATGTGTCTCTCTCCAGGCTTCTCAGGAAGACTTGGCAGGCTGAAGGCTCAGAGAAAGGGTGTTTTCTGGCTTCTCGCGCCCCCTAGCAGTAGCCAGAGGGATAGGCTCAAGGAGCCTCTCTGAGGAGCCGCCTCCTTTCAAGTCCAAAGCTGGGCAGGCCCCGGGACTAGTGCGGACTTTCGGATCCATGCAGCAATTACTGAACTGAACTGTGTTGCCAATGAATTGATAACTACAAGAGGATCCATCAGAAACGAGACCCCAAGTTTCTCCTGTGCTTTTATCATCATAATCTCCCCTAGCATACTTTGTTTTGTGCCTTGAGTCTTGGAAGATAGAGTGGGATGGGAATGCAGAAAATGCTGAGTGTGGTGGATGGGCCTCAGTCTTTGGCATGTATGTTTGGTGTCAAACCTGCTCAAATGGTGTACTCTCTCTTCCTTCACAACCATTCACCTCGTCTTTGAGAGGTGAATCCATTTCCCATGGAGGGATAGTAGACATTTATTATTATTATTATTATTATCATTATCATCATCATCATCATCATCATCATCATCAATTATGAATCATAAAGTTTAATCCTTTACCCAAGAACTATGGAGATTGATGCCTGAACAGGGGAAGTGGCTTGTCTAGTGCGTGGGGAGTGTGACTATTCAGCAGCCAGGTCTGGAACAGGTCTCAGGGCTGGACAATGTTTCTTTTTCACTCTGACCTCCTTTCACTCTCCAGAAAGGAAGTATTCACATATATATTTGTAAATCATGCCTGAGTTGTTTGCAAAAGGTATCGTGGAAAGGGAAATGAAGCCAGGAGGAAACCCTTCGAGTCACATAGCACTACACATTGCTGGTCAGATCAGAACGGTCTGTTCGTGTTGTCGAGAACTCTTAAGCAGTGCAGGTAGCTCTCGGTGGGCCAGCTTATGGGACTTGAAGATACATTCGTCACGTGCCCTAGCCTGGACGGCTTAGCCCTGTGGATGCAATGCAGATAGAAGCTAAGGAATCAGTGTTCACAACAGGAACTCGGCTCTACTTCTAGCCCATTGTGGGACACTGATTAAATTCTCTCATCAAACAGGAAGATGAACAGTTTCTAAGCAACTTTGCATCGTCTTTTAGATGTCTAAGTAAACACCTCCTACAGCTCTACCCTCTGAAATTTGAAACACACGGGAGGAGGTGGACACGCCCTCACCTTCCCTCAAAAAGTTCCAACAAAGGGATGAGGTGTGGCAGGTTGGTTTGAGGACAAGCCAGGTGCTGGCTGAAGCCTCTTCAGCTCACCCAGATTCACAACTCTGTCATTGTTCTCAGTTCTCAGCAGAAAGCAGGAGAGCTGGTACCCCCATTCTTACCCCCAGCTCCACGTCCACTCAATCTTGCTCACTAGGTGGACTAGGAAAGGCAGTCCTTATATATTCTTAGTCCGGTGGACAACCTAATGTCCAGACTGATGGCTGCAAGGTCTACCTGCCAGAAGGACCCACATGAGGACTCCAGGAGCACCCTCCTCTCGTTCCCAGGACCATGGCTAGTCTGACCTTGCAGAGGCAGACAGAGAGGAGCACCTCAGCCTAGGTAGAAGAGAAAACTCAGCCGGGTGTGGTGGCGCACGCCTTTAATCCCAGCACTCGGGAGGCAGAAGCAGGTGGATCTCTGTGAGTTCGAGGTCAGCCTGGTCTGCAAAGTGAGTCCAGGACAGCCAAGGCTACACTGAGAAACCGTGTCTCAAAATAAATAAGTAAATAAATAGAGAGAGGGAGAGAGAGAGAGAGAGAGAGAGAGAGAGAGAGAGAGAGAGAGAGAGAGAGAAACTTCTGACCAGAATCCTCTTTGTGCAACCCCCAAATTCTGGGTGAGCCGAAGTAGAAGAATCAAGAGGAAACAAGCCCAAATTAGCACCTTTCCACAAGGAAAATAATCAGAGGACACCATATTTTGATAAGGAAGTAGCTGCCAGAACAAGGCACACTTCGGATGTCCTCTCTGAAGAACCTGCTCTGTGACATGTAGCAGAACGTAGCTCTCTGGCCCTTGACTTTTATTCCAGAAAACACTCTCCCTTGGAGGAAACACAAGCGGCACTTTGGACACAACGGTCTTGCGATAGGAAAGCAGAGAAGAGAGGCCTCTTAGCCTGTAAGATGTTTATTCCAAGTGGATTTGTCTGCAAACCCTTCTAAAGTCCTCCATGTGACCGGCGCGGAGCAAGGGCCAACAGGATCTCTCAAATCCCACCAAGTATGTCCTCACTCGACCTAGTTCCTCCGAGTGACCCCACAGTGCCCATGGCCTGGGCCTTAGTGTCCTGGCTGTATCCCACACTCAAGTCTCTAGGGACCTTCCAAGGGCTGAAAAAAGCACTATGGTCAAATAGCCGAGGCCTCCAAGTGTTCAGAAGGGACATAATATAATCGTATTCCGGGAGATGGTGCTAAAAGAGTAGCAAGGGGGCCACGGCACCCTAGAGTGGAATTAAGGAAGAGAGGGGTTTCAGAGCTAGCGAGGATAATAAAGGTATGGGAGCTGGGTTGTCTTCTCTGTAAGTAGCTGAAATGCTTGGTGGGGACTCTTAGAAGCATTCAGGAGGCTGAGGGAGGAGGGTTGAGAGTTCAAGGCCAGCCTGGGCTACATAATGAGACCCTATCTCAAAAATCACAGCAACACCAACACTAACAAAGACACAGAATGACCTAGCAAGGGCGGTACAAGCAAGAAACAGTGTTACCAGGATTCTCTCCGCTTCTCCCCTTAAAGAGTCTCTTCTCTTGGGGATACTTATCCAAGGGGGTTATTTGCTGCAAGTTTTCAGCATTTCTGTAGCTAGAGTACCGTTCTTCTTCAAACCCCTATAAGGCATAAAGTGGGAAAGGAAGGGAGGGAGCTTGCTATAAAAGAGCACCGTTGGTTAGCTGGACTTGCTGCTAAGTCCGTGGGCATATGTTTCTTTTGGTAAGAACAGCCGGCTGGGAGGTGAGAAGGGAGTAGCCCCTCTCAGAGCCTGTTTCCTCAGCTGGAAGGTACATACGACACCTGCTCTTGCTTTTCTCAATTAGAAGGAATATGTAAATACAAGAAGATGGAGTATGGAAACCTGCTTTTAAAACCCTATAAGATAGGCCAGGTGGGGCGCTGCCTATCCATAGCTCTAACAGTTAGGAGCCTGAGGCAGGAGGACATTGAGTTCAAGGTCAGCCTGGGCTACATAGGGAGACTGTGTCTCAAAAAGACAGAACAACAGTGAGTATAACACACACACACACACACACACACACACACACACACACACACACACGCCCCACAGTCCAGATGCTACTTAAAATAGGATGGGAATAACGCTACCATTACTCTTTGCCATCTAGAATCCTGCATAATTTTTTTCTCCAGGATCTGGTTTTATTTCGCTTTTGGACTGTTTTACCTCAAAGTTTCTTGTTGAAATCCTGTTTGCCATCAGTGAGACTGGCTATCATAATCCTCCCCCGCCTCCCTCTGCCTCTTTTTTTTTTTTTTTCCTTCTACATTCTGTCCTTTAAAGAAGACTCGGGCCTTTGCACTTGCTGTTTTTCTTGCATGACATCACCTCAGAGAGCTCGTCCTTTACTGTCCCACAGAAAGCAACGCCCTCTTAGTCATTCCAGCCTTGGTCTACATCTATTCCAGTTTCCTCACAGCACTAGCACAATCTCCCTGGTTGCAAGGGCTTTCCTTGCACCCAGAACAGTGTTTGTTGAATAATTCCACAGATCCGTTTACCCCCAATGACAATTACCATAGCTGTTCTCAAAAAGCAGAGGAGGGGGCAGGGGAGAGTGGAAAGGGGGCCGGGGGGGGGGTGTAATGTCATGTTCCAGGTGTTTCCTCTTAACTCCCTGCTCTCTCTAGGAAAGGTAAGAAGGAGAAATTTTCTAGACTTTTTCCTGGAGGCAGGATCAAGGACTCCAGGGCGCTGGCTACCTGGGCCCGTTGGAAGGGATTCCTGGCTGGCTGGGTGGCTGGGACTGGATCCTTGTTTGGGTCGAAGGCGCACTGAGGGCCGGTGGGCGTAGGGGGAAGGGGCCATGGGGCGACGCTGCAGCACATACTGGGCCCAGGACGCGCCCAGCCCACCCACTCGCGTGCCCCACAACCGCATTATTCCCTATAAGGATCTGAACAGTTCGGGCCGGCCCCGCCCTGTCGCCCCGCGCCCACCGGCCCCGCCCCCTTTTTGGAGGGCCGATGAGGTAATGCGGCGCTGCCATTGGTCGGAGGGGGCGGCCCCCCGAGCTCCCGAAGGGCTGGGTCCCCTTGCGCCCCTATATCTCTCGGCAGCCCTGGACTCTGCGCACAGTGGGCAGCGGGCAGCCGCCAGCGCCGGGAAGCTTCTTCTTCTCCCGCTTCTCCACTTCCCGATCCTTCTCCCGGAGGCCACTTGCTGGCTCCGTGGACTCCTGATCCAGCCACTCAACGCCACTTCGTCGCGTCCCGCTCGGCTACTTGGGGAGAACACTTCCCCGGAGCTCAAAGTTGCCCACGGTAAGACCCAGCGAGTGAGCTCGGACTGCAGCATCCGCGCCAGCGCTCGGCAACTTTGAAGAGTGGCAGTCCCCGCAGCGGACCACAGCAGCTACGATGACTCCCTGGCTTGGGCTTGTCGTGCTCCTTGGCTGCTGGAGCCTTGGGCACTGGGGCGCCGAAGCGTGCACATGCTCGCCCAGCCATCCCCAGGATGCCTTCTGTAACTCCGACATCGGTAAGCGCTCCGGGAGGCCCAGGGCAAGCTGCGTGCTGTGGTTTCCCTGGGCGGGGGAGTCTGTGTGGGGAGACAGTCTCGCAGAGGGAACCCAAGCAGTGGCCTAATGGTCTCTCGCAGGCAGAAGTGAATGAGGTCCCTTTCCACAGTGGCTCTTGAAGGGGAAAAAAGCTGGAGGATGAGGAGGGTGGGAGAAGGTTCTGAAAAGTTGGAATGCTTACTGAAGTTCTGGGACTTCGAGTACACTTTACAAGAAGTTGCCAGCTTGTGCGGGCGGAGTTGTGAGAGAAAACTCCCAGCGTTCAAAGATTGCTTATCTCCCGCGCCCTTGGACTTCATTCTTTTCCTTGAGATCCAACCCAGCCTAGCTGCAGGCGCTCCCAGCAAGTGCTAATGGAGCTTCTTGCATGCCAAGTTTGAGTGGCTGGAAGGGGAGTGGGGGTGGGAAAAAAAAAACGAAACAGGAGAAAACTGTAGGGTTGACCTCCTCAGTAAGGAGAACTGTGTCTGGGTGTCTATAGCTGGCGTGAGGTGACTGTGGGGGGAATCACTTACCGCGTATCTGTGAAAATTCACAGGAAGGGTTTTATTTATTTTTCCTAAATGTACGTGAGAAGGGAGAGAGTGAGCCACCAGAGAAAGCAGATTTGTCACCAGAAGAAGAAAGACGCCAAGGGTCTTCATCTCTTAACGGTGATGGTGATGGCTTTGAAGAGACTGTGTGTTGATTTAGAGAAACCTGCTAAGAAGCAGAGAGTCCACTGTCCTGAGTGCCTGAAGAGTGCTGGGCATATAGATACTTGTGTTTGGCGCGTCCCATGTCAAGTAGAAGCTGGGGGGAAAAAAATCTCTTTTTCTCCAGCTCCTAAAGCACACAGGTCCTGTATGCCTGCTGGGCTCGGGGTGGGACATGAAGCTGCCCTTGGCCCATGGGGATTCGGAGGTGAGGAATAGAGTGGTGTGGGTTTTAAGTATGGTCTTAAAGGAGAAGGGAATTTTCCACTGGTCTTGGGTGAGGGATTCTTACTTTGCAAGTGTGTTGTGGTGAGGGAAGGGCGGGGGGGGGGGGCAGATGGGGGGGAAGGGGGGGGGGGGGGGGGAGTAAATCTGGGAGGTGGTTGTGGTGGCCAGGTCAGTCGACTTGGCAGCCCAGGGTGTTTGTGTGACCTGCAGTCACCCTTGTTGGATGTTTCCTGGGACCTGCAGACACATACCCTTGCCTGTCCCCTAGGGGAGAGCCTTGCTAGCATCCCCCTCCCCACCCCACCCTCGACTCCCGGCTTCCGATTGCTTGGAAGCATCCTTTTGGATTTCTGGAGACCTGGTTGTGTGTCATCGCCCCCACCACCACCACCACGCCACCCCTCCCTACCCCCCAACTACTCCTCCCTCCCCCCCCACCCTCGCGACCCAGGTTCCTCTTGGCCTTTTTCCTCTCACTTTTCCAACTAGTTACTGCTGCTGGGTTCTAGTTTTGCCCAGCCTAGAGCATGCTCCTGGCCTGGAGCTAGCAGGTGGAATCTGGGGTGTGCAGACTGTGGCTCAAGTTCTTTTCTGCTTCACAGTGGGGGTTGGGTGTGTTTCAGTTTGGAGAGAAGGCTCTCATCTCCGTCCCAGGTGCCTTTTGCTCAGAGGTTTGTGTCCCCAAAGTTTATAGAAAAGTGCCAATGTGAGCCAGCAGATCCTGTCCGCTGTATCTATCTTGGAATCGGCTCATTGCTTCCATAAGGGTCTAACTGTAGGTCAGAACTGAGGAAGCTTCTTGTAATTTCTATGGGCTTAGTCAAGAAACGGCTTCCGTCTCCCTCTTCATATGCTTCCTAGAGAAAAGTTAAGTCACCAACACATATGTCAAACCCGGACCAAGGTAGTAGCAAAAAAAAGGAAAAAAAGAGAAAGAAAGAAAGAAAAATCTTTGCCCTGGCAGGGATGCAGACGTTCTCGACGGACCTCAGTTTGGTGCATTGCATAGGGGATGAGATAATGCTTTTAAAAATGGGAGGTGTGGGTGTGGGCCTGCTGACTTGTTGACCTGCTGCCTCCAGTAGATGGCTCCCAACTGTCCTCTGGACAGCCCCCTAAGTATGGTT
Source organism: Acomys percivali (assembly GCA_907169655.1). Classification (NCBI taxonomy): domain Eukaryota; kingdom Metazoa; phylum Chordata; class Mammalia; order Rodentia; family Muridae; genus Acomys; species Acomys percivali. Next base: position 48,682,289 of record OU015756.1, on the reverse strand, counting down.
CAACCAGCCTGCCACCCTTCTCTTCTAGAACCTTCTTGCATTCTCATCCTGCGCGGATGCCATGTTGCCAGGGAGGGGCGCGGCATGCCTGGCTTGGCCCTTCTTCATAACCCCACCCCCACCCCCACCCCACAATGGCCTTCCTTCTCCTGTCTCTTGATCCACGGGTGTCTCTTTTCCCTTTTTTTCTCTAAAGCCCAGGGGACTGGCACAACCTTCTGGATGAGGAGGAGTTAAAAGGTGTTTCCATGGCAACTGCAGGCCCTGCACCCTATCAAAGTGTTTAGAAGAATAAACTACACGGAGGCTTATCAGATACACTGTGGGGTAAAAAGAAAGGGACTTGGCAGCAGTCACTTCACTTGGGGCTCTCTCCCTACCGGTCATTTCCCCTGAAACTCCTTCCAACCCTTGACTCTGAAGAAGGAGGGGGAGGGGGCGGGCGCTGGGAATGAAAGAGGCAGCCTTGGCCAGGCAGATTTTAATTCTGGCAGCCTTGGTTCAGGAAAGGAAGGGTAACGCTCAGAGCATTCTGAAAACCAGAGTTGGGTGTGCATGTGTGTGTGTGTGTTGTGCAGAGGTGGGAGTAGTGGAAAGAATTTCACTTCAGAAGAGTAAATCCTCCTCTTTGTCCCCATTCACAAGGACTAATTAGGCAGTGGGTTTTTTTGTTTGTTTGTTTGTTTGTTTTGTTTTGTTTTTGGTGGGAGTGGAGGGGTATCAGGGCTGCCCCTGGGCCTGGGAGGAGTGACTGCTAGCCTTGGAGAATAGCCCTGATATCACTGAGTTGTTTCGACATGGACCACTGTCAGTAGGTTTCTTCAGCATCAGATCTGAAGTGGTTTTAGCAAAGAAGCCATGTTTTAAGAGAAAGCTGACCCATGCCCTCTCACTCCTCCATGCAAGCCGACTCAAAGAAAATAAAATTATGGTACACGGGAGAAGGGCCAACCACCTAGTGGGGTGTGTGTGTGTGTGTGTGTGTGTGTGTGTGTGTGTGTGTGTGTGTG
>OU015756.1:48624138-48681269 GCA_907169655.1 Acomys percivali | reverse complement strand
GTGTGTGTGTGTGTGTGTGTGTGTGTGTGTGTGTGTGTGTGTGTGTGAGCGCGCGCGCGCGCGCCCCGTGTGTGTGCATGTGTACTAAGGCTAATCCTGGCCAGTGGAAAACTGTTATTGGGGAAGAGGAAGGAAAGGAAGGAAGCTTTCAGGCTTGTACTGGTATGCAAGCACTTCAAAGATGCCATCTAAGTCCTTGGCAACCTTAAGTGGTACTGTACCCATTTCTCAGATGGAAAATACTGAGGCTGAGTGAGGCTATGCTTATTATATGGTTAGGCATGCATTCAGTCTCAATTATGGCACTTAACAACTTTCACTGACCTCTTTACATGCTAAGACAGGCGCCTGTTCCTAGAATCAGGATGGATGGCATTTTCATCTAGATTAAGAAAGTTTTCCTCAAAACTTTGAAGGTAGCTAAAGCCGCCGAGGTTTTGAGTAGTAAGTATCGTGTTTGCCCAGGAAGAATTGATCATAGTTTTATAACATAACAACAACAACAACAACAATGGAAATTCCCTATGTTCTTTGGCTGTTAAAAACCAGAAAAGACACTCAAAATTATTAGGCCAAGGTGAAAAAGTGACTGTGTGGCACTAAGGCTGACAGGAACCAAACTTCCAGAATGCCTGTGGGAGATAGTTAGGGATTCCCAGGGAGCTGCCCGGCCCAATGCATTGTGGGAAGTGAGTGAATGAGGGGTGAGCCAGGGAAGACATCTGCAGACTGGGAACCTGGTTGATGCAGAAGGTGCCCCTCTGATGGGTCTGTCCCTTTCCCAGTCCCCCGGACAGATAGGACTAGAACAAGGCTGGGAAGGGGCTGTGGTTTTGCTGGACCGGCAGGAACTATTGAGCTCAGCTGCTGACTGGCACATTCCAACAGGTTCATTAATGAAAAACAAAAGCAACACAATTCTAGGCAGTTTTGGCTTTTTACCACTTTAGCCTGTATAGACACGAAGGCCCCTTCTTCCCACCTTTGTCACATTCAACTCCTGGGTGGCCTTTAGAGGCAGTGTGGGATGGTGGAAGGACCTAGGAAAAGGCACAGCTGGGCTCAAATCGTCCCCCAACCCCCATCTTGTTGGCTTTGTGTTTAGGCATTCAGTGGGTGCCTTTAGCCTCCACTCTCCTCATTATGAAAGGATGCAAGTAATTTGTACCTTTTCAGAGCTTTTTTTTTTGTTCTTTTGGTTTTTTGAGACAGGGTTTCTCTGTGTAACCTTGACTGTCCTGGACTCACTTTGTAGACCAGGCTGGCCTCAAACTCACAGCAATCCACCTGCCTCTGCCTCCTGAGTGTTGGGATTAAAGGCGTGGGCCACCAATGCCAGGTCTTTTTTCAGAGCTTTTTTTTTTTTTTTTTTTTTTTTGGTTTTTTATTTTTTATTTTTAGTTTTTTGATTTTTTGAGACAGGGTCTCTCTGTGTAGCCCTGGCTGTCCTGGACTCACTTTGTAGACCAGGCTGGCCTCAAACTCACAGACATGCGCCTGCCTCTGCTTCCCGAGTGCTGGGATTAAAGGCGTGCTTCACCACGATCCTGCCACCTATTGTCTTTTATCTATTATCTATCTATCTATCTATCTATCTATCTATCTATCTATCTATCTATCTATCTACCATTTCTTCATCCATCCACCTATATAAAATCAGAAAAAGAGCTTTTGGATCCTTTTGGATCACTGCTACTTCCTTCTATATTCTCTATAAACATCCTTACATCATCATATGTAGAAAATTTACAGCAGTTAGTGTCGTTCTCATTCAATCATGTGCATCAAGGAGTTTCACATATATATATTTCCTCTCGCTAGTATTTCATAGGATTATAGTTTTAAAAACCCAAAGCTGAGTTTTATTTAAAAAAAAAAAAAGATTTATTATGTATACAATATCCTGCCTGCAAGCCAGAAGAGGACATGTGAGCCACCATGTGGTTGCTGGGAATTGAACTCATGACCTTTGGAAGAGCAGTCAGTGCTCTTAACCTCTGAGCCATCTCTCCAGCCCCCAAAGCTGAGTTTTAAGATGAAGTGATTACTGAGTGCTAGGCATCATTCTAAATAATTAACTAGCTCATTCAAGTCTCAACAGTCCTACGAGGCAGATGTACTATTGTCATCTTCACTGGAAAAACTGAAGCTCAAAAAATTAAGTAAGCCGGGCGTGGTGGCGCACGCCTTTAATCCCAGCACTCGGTGGGGGGCTGGGGGGATGGAGAGATGGAGGACAGGAGAATAGAGGATGGGAGATGGGGATGGGGGGATGGAGGCAATGTCACAATGCTGCTCTGGAGGTATATTCAGGCTTTCCTCCAATGGAAACGATTTTAGACATTTTCTTGGTATTCCAAGGACTTCTGCTTTTTGGTCAGCCTTTCATCTTTCTGAAAGGGAACAAAATTAAAGCCACTTAGGCCAAGTTAATGGGATCCTTTTTTGTATCAAGAGTAGGCCTTGAAGTGGTAGGACAGCCACAGCCCTAGACTTGTTGCTGCTCTGGACTGCTTTAGTTAGAGATGGCTGTAGAGGTTTGCTTTTGTAATAAATGGCAATGCTTTTCATTACCTGAAACTGGCTGAGACCAAGGCAGAGTAGGCCCAGCAGAGAAAGAACGTGGGGTCTTGACATGATGAGACCTGGTTTAAGAATGATTTCCGCAGTCCTGCTTGAAATTGCTTCAATGCGTTAATAGGAATAAAGCACAATTAAAAAAAAATGGCTTTTATGAGGACTAATAATGGGCCCCACCCATCTCTTCATTGGTCTTGCCTGGCTCTTGACCCATTTGACCCAGGCTATGCCCTTCCATCATACATCCTCTGGGGCGGAGTTTCTCACTTGGTCCCATTTTCCCCACCATCTCCATATGGTGGGTACACAAGAACCACTGTCCCACCTCACCTAGAGCTCAAACTTCATTTCCACCAAAAGTCAACTCCTCTGAAATGGCACAAGGCATGCTCAGAGGACATCATTCCAAAGCTAGAACCACATTCCTGCTGTGCATCACCCACAGTGGGTGGCACCTGCTTTGCCCTCTGCTTTTGTGATGAGTCTAACTAGCCCCATTACCCATTGGCAAGAACACTACAGTGCCTATCACTGGTGTTGTGACTGGTAATCCACAGGCCTGGGCTGAGCTCCTCACTTGCTTATCATTCTTTGTAAAGTGGGGGCTTTCCTTTGTAGACACCCACTGAGTAGCCTCAGGCTGAAGAGGGGAAACTGCCAGGCAACAATCACACCCTCACACAAGAAACACCCCAGCCTCAAGCTGCATTCCCCCTCCCGCCAGAAGCTTGTGATCAGAATCATTCCCTTGTGCAGCTTTAGGGCCTCCTTCTCCTGTAGACTAAAGGCTACAGGTTCTCCTTTTGCAACTTTGGCACATTGGTCTCTGAGTCACACTGTTGGGATGCTCAGGGCAATTCCCTTCGCCAGCTTCCTGGGCCTTCCCTGCTGCCCTCGATTTTTGTTATAGCGTTAGTTATTTGGGGCTCCCAAGTGGAACCAAAGCATCACAAGAGATCTCTGATTCCTAACCAAGCACTCTATGCTGCGCCCCACTGACTTCATCCTTCTCAATACTGAAAAATTATTTTAAAAGCAATCCACTTTTCCTTCAGTGGGTTCTGTATCGGGGAGAGTTATCACAGTGTGTTGAGTGCTTATTCTCATTCTTTATTATTATTATTATTATTATTATTATTATTATTATTATTATTATTATTATTATTATTACTGTCCTGGACTCTTTTGTAGACAAGGCTGGCCTCTAACTTACAGTGAACCGCCTGCCTCTGCCTCTCGAGTGCTGGGATTAAAGGCATGTGTGCCACCACCGCCCGGCATATTCTCATTCTTTTAAGCAAACAATTTAAAACAGAAAATTGCCAGAATGCAAGCAGCTTTGAGTTGCGCATACTGTCCGATGTGCTGATTATTTGTAGCCCAAAGTAAGGACCCTTGAGGCTCTCCTTAGCCTGGGAGTTTGGGTGGGCCTACTGAAGTGTTTAAAAAGAGCATATATGGACCTCTAAGTCAGTCACTGACTGTCCTTGTCACCTCTCTGACTTTACCCTTGATAATGTGACCAGGGCTGGTGGAGAAGTGAGTAGCTCCTGTGTTCCATTGGGTTGGGTAGCTTTAGAGGATGCAGCCTGGGTCTGGCAGCTTGTTTGTATGCGACACCATCAACATAACAACAGAATCTAAGACGACCTGGCTGCCACAAAAATGAATAGTCTATGCTAAACAGCACTGCCCCAACATGCAAGTCTGATTTCACATCACATATTTCTTATCACTTAGCTGTGCCATTCATATCTGGGACAGACACTAGGGACTTCGAGTATCATCACCAGGTCTGTCACTTGGCAGAAAAGGGACGGAAGGAGAAGAAAATAGTTTGGCTTCTGTGAGCCAAGGTGATGCAGCCAGTGGAAAACTGCCCTGGGATGATGGTGTGAAGCTGCAAGGCAGGGGCAGAGAGCCTTTAGAAGCACAGATCTGGGCTGGAGGGATGGCTCAGTGGTTAAGAGCACTGACTGCTCTTCCAGAGGTCCTGAGTTCAATTCCCAGCAGCCACATGGTGGCTCACAATTATCTGTAATGTGTTATGGCGACCTCTTCTGGCCTGCAGGAGTACATGCAGGCAGAGAACTGAATACATAATAAATAAATCTTTAGAAGCACAGATCTTCAGTGTTAAGGGGAGTTAGCCTCCTCACTCCACTCTCTGCCCAGCTTTGACCCTCCCAGGAATGGAAGCCTGGGCCCAGGCAAGCTAACCACTTGCAGAGAAGTCTGTTGAATGTGAATTTCAGGTCCCTGTGAGACCCAAGTTAGGACATGGGGAAGTGGCCAGGGAGGGGTGAAGAGTTTGTGAAGGGTATGGTTCCATGAGCTAAGCTAAGTGGCTAAGTATGCACATTTTATTCTTCCAAGAGGGGCTGACTGCCTTGTGGCCTAGACATCATCACTGAGGCTGGACCTGTGGCCTTGGAGATCTAGAAACATGCTGGCTCTCTTTTTTTGTTTTTGTTTTTTTTTTTTGAGACAGGGTTCCTCTGTGTAGCCTTGACTGTCCTGGAGTCACTTTGCAGACCAGGCTGGCCTCAAACTCACAGTGATCTACCTGCCTCTGCCTCCCAAGTGCTGGGATTAAAGGCATGTGCCACCACCCCACCGGCTGTGCTAGCTCTCTTGAGCTCTGCTTCAAAAAGTTCTTTGAGGGCTGGAGAGATGGCTCAGAGGTTAAGAGCACTGGCTGCTCTTCCCAAGGTCCTGAGTTCAATTCCCAGCAAACACATGGTGGCTCACAACCATCTATAATGAGATCTGGTGCCCTCTTCTGGTGTGTAGGCAGAATGCTGTATACATAATAAATAAAAAAATCTTATATAAAAAAAAGTTCTTTGGCCCAGTTACCTAGTCTGTGAAACTGTGGAGAACTGGGTTGGGGTAAAGGCTTCCCTCTGCCCCTCTCCCGTGTGTGTGTCTGTATATATGTATGTACTTACACTAGTATCCTCATTGTGTTTTTACGGAGGAAAGCAGTATTGCAAGGGGTGATGGGATGTTTCCACTGTCACGTAGCTGTGTTTCAAATCATAATTGATATCTTTCCCTTATCCCAAATTCAGTGCTATCCACTGGCCTCCTCATGGCCTCCTACAGGACACGGATAACGAAGCTCCCTACGTTGGTCCCATGACTGTTCAGCATCTATTTATTTATTTATTTATTTATTTATTTAACAGGGTTTCTCTATGTAGCCTTGGCTGTCCTGGACTCACTTTGTAGACCAGGCTGGCCTCGAACTCACAGAGATCCACCTGCCTCTGCCTCCTAAGTGCTTGGGATTACAGGCCTGAGCTACCCTTGCCCGGCTCAGTTTGTATTCTCAAGGGGATACAGAAAGCAGGGTGGTGGGAAAGGTCCCTGTTCCCAATGGATGGCTGTCAATAGTGAGGATTGTTGCGGTAGAATAGCTTCACTATAGAGCAGATGGCATTGGGAGTAGGTCCCCTGCCTTCTGAAGGCCAAGTCCAATGCTCTTCAAGGATCAGGGGCTGCCCCCTTTCCCATTTAGACTCCTAAAAGTACACTTCCTTCTGATAGGTAGAAAGAGTAAGGAGGCACCGGTCCTGGAAACTGGTGACACTAAACTTAGATGGCAAGTCAGTTCTTCCTGTCTCTACACAGGTTGGGTCTAGAAAGGCAACGAATGTGTCCTGTGTGCTGAGGTGGAGAGAACACTGGTCTCCAGTCAGGAGCCCTGAAGTCTACCTCAGGTTTCCCACCTGACTCTGGAATGACCTCAGTGGTGTGATCCTCCCCAGGTGTTGATCTCTTACTTGGAAAAGTGCAGGACAGACTGTATGTGTCTGCTCTTTTGCACACTAGTGTTACTACCTAAGATGTGTCCATATGCTGGATCAGCTTCCCTTGGAGAGGGCTGGCTGTCTAGCGGAGTTCAGGACGGAACATCCAGTGCCCCCCAATGATACTCTCAGATGGGAGCTTCATTAGAAACATGGTCTGTTAAGATCAGGACAGGATCTCTGTGCCTGTGAGCATGGTGGGGATTCGCCTGAACACGTCGTATGAGCTCAGTGATCTACGTGATGACCAGACTTCCTGTTGGCATACTGCTCGTTTATCAGGAGGCAGCAGCCTTGCAGACTTAGCTTAAGGTTAGAATTCAGAATCGAGGTCAGTCACTTGAGGGTCTGTCACTGACTATTGGAGGGCATGGTAGGAAACCTTCTCAGCTGCAGTGTAGATGTAGACCTTTAATAAGAGTGGTATTACTTCATAGGAGCTTGTCCACTCCAATAGTTAAGAGTGTGGAAGTCCGAGGTCAAACATGTGACCATTGAGCAATCCCATTCTACTTTCCTCTCTAAGGATGACAAACAGCCACCCAAAGGACTGAGATTTGTGAGAATCCCAATACCCAAGGGGCTGCCTAGGGTTCTGGACAGAGGGACATGATGGGGAAGAGCCTATGCCTGTGGGGGGCAGGAGGCTGTGGGCCCCAGGTCCCCTCCCTTTTAAAAAAAATATATTTTTGGCCGGGCATGGTGGCGCACGCCTATAATCCCAGCACTCGGGAGGCAGGGGCAGGTGGATCGCTGTGAGTTCGAGGCCAGCCTGGTCTACAAAGCGGGTCCAGGACAGCCAAGGCTACACAGAGAAACCCTGTCTCGAAAAACCAAAAAAAAAAAAACAAACATATTTTAAAGTGTTTTGCCTGCATGTAAATGCGCATGCCAGAAGAGAGCACCAGATCTCATTATAGATGGCTATGAGCCACCATGTGGTTGCTGGGAATTGAACTCAGGACCTTTGGAAGAGCAGCCAGTGCTCTTAACCTCTGAGCCATCTCTCCAGCTCCCTCCAGGTCCCTTTTTATCCCATTGTCTTCCAACTTGTGTTCCTTTGTCTGTAATTTAGTTCAGGTCACAAACCTTGATGCTTACAGGGACTACCCAGAAAAGGAGGGTTATTGTAACATCAAATACACGAGACCATTGCTCATACCAACCAAACACATAAGGCTCTCCAGTCTCTCTTTCCCACATTTGTCTCCAAATACATATGTGATGGCCTTGAATGCCTTCTCATTGCCTTGGTGTTAGGGAGCAGAGAGAGTAGTGGCAACTGTAGTGAACTAGCAAATCCACCTCTCTTGGAAAGGGGACAGTGGGCCCAGATGTCTAGGCTTCTTATAGAAGGCTAGAAACCCAAACATGCTAGTGTGAAACTTTAGTTTGTAAGTATCAATATAATCCAGAAGAACACACACACACACACACACACACACACACACCACACACACACACCCACACACCCCACACGCACACACACCAACACCCCCCCCACACCACACACACACATGCACACCACACACACACACACACACACACACACACACACACACACACACACAGATTCAGCCATATAGGTTATAGGTTTTGTGACCTTGTGTCCCAGTGACCTCCTGGGTAACCTTTAGATGAATATGGCCAGTATTTTGTTTTGTTTTTAAGTAAAATGATACTCTTATAGATGATGTACTTGGTACCACCTCCTTCCCAGTTTCTAAGCTGGTGAAGAACGAATGGTTCTGGTGCTAAATGGTCTGGCTCAAATCTTGCCCTTGGGTGAGCCACCCCTCCCCCACCCACCCCCATCTCACTCTTTCTTATCCTCTCTGTAATTCTGAATGTACAAGAAGACCTTTAGCTTCATAGGGCTGCAGGAGAATTCCCTGAGATAATAGAAATATAACAGTCTTGGCTCACTGTAGCAACCCTCAGGACTGGGACATGCACTGTCTTACCGTGTCTCTTACATAGGAACTGAGTCTTGCTCACTGGCTCATGGCCTGATGTGAGTATGCACATAGTGACACAGCATTGCAAATGCACGAGGATGCTTGAAAGCATCTAATCTTTCTAGGCAACAGTGTCTTCAGCCCGGGGGCGTTGGGAGAAAGAGAGAGGATATTAGTTTTTGCCATGTTGGGCACCAGCCAAGCTCGATGGGAAACAGATGTTGCATTAAACAGCAAGAGATCAACTTGGAAAAACACAACAAAAGTGGTCTGGGAGAGATGGCTCAATCAGGAAAGTGCTTGCATGAAAGCACGGATTCCCACCACCCAAAAAAAAAAAAAAAAAAAAAAAAAAAAAAAAAAGCAGTGTTATAGTGTACTCTTAAAACATTACAGAAATGGACTGGGTGTGGTGGCACACGCCTTTAATCCCAGCACTCGGGATGCAAAGGCAGGCGGATTGCTATGAGTTCGAGGCCAGCCTGGTCTACAAAGTGAGTCCAGGACAGCCAAGGCTAACACAGACAGACCCTGTCTCGAAAAGCCAAAAACAAAAAACCAAAAAAGCAAGCAAACAAACAAACAGAAACAAACAAACAAACAAACAAACAAAACCACAGAACTGAGGCAGAGACAAAAAGGTTGCCTTAGGCTTGCTGATCAGCCAGGGTAGACTAACCCGGAAGCTCCAGGTTCAGTAGGAAAACTTGCCTCCAAAAATAGGGTGGACAATGGTTGAGGAAGACATGCAATATTTTCTTCTGGCCTATGCATACATGCTCGTACAAGATGGATGAAAACCAAAAGGGCCATTTGCAACTCAGGTGCTGAGGTGGTACCAGCGTCCAGGGGTGTTTTGGCAGATTTTATTTATATATCTATATGTATTTGGCAGTTTTATTTATATATCTAGGCTCCTTTAAGCCACAGGAGATTCCTAGAGACTCCTTAAACCCAATGCCTCACCTGACTTACTATTTCGTTTTAAAATTTAACCCTAAATAGTTCATATTCCATTGGGTCTCACTCTGAGAGGTTTCATAGCAATAGTTTCCAAACAGAAAGAAGAAATTCCAGCCCAGCACCATCCTGGCGGGGGGGGGGGGGGGGGGGCACACCACAGTGAGGGAGAGGCACACATACCGTTTACAACCTTCTCAAAGCGGTCAGGTTATAAAAAGGAACAAGCAAGTGAAATCTCATAATGCGGTACTTACCTAATATATCCAAAGCATGGGGTTTTTTTTTGTTTGTTTGTTTGTTTTGTTTTTTTGTTTTTTTTTGTTTTTGTTTTTACCGTGTAATAAACTTTTAAACTACTTCCAAGATTTTCCAGTTTTTCAGTGAAGGCTTTCAAATGCACTGCCATGTTTTATGTGCAATGTATGTCAATTCTAAGTGGCTGGATTTCGGTTATTCTAGGCACCACGCATGGCTAAGGACCACTGTGTCCATGGGAACAGCACAAGCCAAGATACTGTCTGAATATAAGGCATCTTTTCTCCCTACTCTCCTTCTTTTGCAGGTTGCATGCAGGGTTGTAGGGAAGCTATGGGTACATTTGGACTAACCACAGCTCAGAAGCTACTGATTCAACTTGGCCATAAGAGACTTGAGGCCGCGGAGGTCCTAGGGTAGGCAGCTTATGGCCTGTGTAACCTTGTAGCAGCTATCAGGCCCAATTCTCCTCCCATTTGACTAATGGGGAAAACTAGGTCAATAGAAGTGGAGCAATCTGTTGTTAGAGCTAGGTCTGGAATAAATATTTGACAGTATTAATAAATCAAATCGTTTTTATATCTACTCATAATTTATCACTTCTAACTCTTATTACCACCCAAAGAAGTTGGGTAACGTGGACAAGGACATTGACAGCCAGAAAAGTTAAATATCAAGGCTACAGCTGCTCCAATAACTTTATGTTTATGCATATAAATTCTATTATTAGCTGTGAACCTAGATGTTCAGAATTGATACTGTTGTCCTCTACCTTCCCACCTTATTGGTGGGACTACTGAGGCTGGAAGAGGCTTGATAGATATTTTTGTTAATCCTAAAAATGGAAAGAGAGAGGCCAGTACCACAATTTTGAGCCAAATTTAAAGCAAGCTTTAATTAAAATATTAGCCAGGGAAATGGACAGGTCCATCCCTGGGTTCCCAGGGAATGGCCAGGAGTTTATGTTTTGCAGAAACTTAAGAAGGCAAACCTCACAATCCACCACATTTCCCATCACAGGTGAGCTTACATCCCTGACATATATCCTGCCTACATACCTCCCGCCTACATCCAATAAGCACATCTGGTGTAGTTGGTTCAAACTTGTTTAGCGGAGTGAAAAAACATGGCTTGTTCTCAAGAACTACCGCTTGGCACAGCTTTCCAATAAAGAACTACAGCTCCCAGCATTCCAGGAAGTTATCTTGTCCTTTGTGCCTTACATACAGGTTAACTTTGGCTCCTACATTTTGATACTCTTACTCATGCAAGGTGGAGCTGGGATTTGATGCCATCACACGTCTGTCTAGGGTGCGGATGTTTGAATGGGGTAGTCTACCTCACAGCCTGAGCTCTTGACCACCCACTCAGTCCTCTGGTTGTGCTGTTCTTGGTTCAGTCGCTTTTTTTTTTTTTTTTTTTTTTTTTTTTTGCCTCTCTGTGCTCTAGGGTAGAAAAGGACAGGGAGGGGATCTGACCTCTGGGACTGCTGGAAGGGTCCGGGCAAAGCAGGCACTTCTCAGACTTGGCTGATTTCCCCGGCTGCCCAGGCACAGAAAGACTAAACCCTTAGCCAACTCCAGCAGGGTGCGAAGCGCACTTGTCCATCCTGCCTACAAGTGGGAGTAGCCGGGTGAGGTCAGCATAAGAGGTTGGAAGGTGGTATGTGTCTAATTGCAGAGGGGGAGGAGGAATGGATTAACACTCCTTAAATAGACATCAGAAAGCTAAGAATAGCCCGGCTGCCTGGAAATCGCTTGGTATTCCTGACCACAGGCCCGTCGTACTTAGTAGCTGCTCAATAAATGTGGGTGAACTACAGGAACACTCAAACACTGAATCTGGGTCATTGTAGGGGTATGATGCCAGTAAAGAGTGTGCTCTGCATAAAGAGAATTTCTACTCTGGGTTATCTGAGCTCTGTACAGGCTGGAGCTCTTTGCTAACCAACTTTACTTGCCAGCTTTGGTTGTCAGTAGAACAACTATTTTTATTTATTTATTTTTGGCTTTTCAAGACAAGGTTTCTCTGTGTAGCCTTGGCTTGTCCTGGACTCACTTTGTAGACCAGGCTGGCCTTGAACTCACATTGATCCACCTGTGTCTGCCTCCCAAGCGCTGGGATTAAAGGGGTGCGCCACGACTATTTTTTTATATATTTTTTTAAATAACAACTTAGAATTGGGACATCGGGCAAAACAAATTCAATGTGCTTTTGGTCCTGCTCTTGGTATGATGCCAGCTAACCCTTCAAAGTTGAAAACAGGAGAAAGGCTTCCATTTCCTAATGTCATCAAGACCCGTTGGGCTGGGTGTGGTGGCAGGCACCTGCAATCTTAGCATTCCGGAGGAAGAGGAGGAAGGATCCCGAGCTCCAGGCCAGCCTGAGCCACACACTGAGCTCCAGGCCAGCCTGAGCCACACACTGAGCTCCAGGCCAGCCTGAGCCACACACTGAGCTCCAGGCCAGCCCGTTTGTCCCTGCTCCCCACTAAAGACATTGCTGTTCTAAGAGCAGTTTTTGAGAACCCAGTGCCCTTAGAGCTTCCCAATGTCCCCCCCACCCCCCGACCCAGGGCAGCTTCTGTAGCTCTAGGACTCTTCCTGAAGCTGCCTCACTGACTGGTTCAGAAGAGTGGCCTTCCCAGCAGAAATCCAACACTTCGTGTGAGGACTGGAGCAGACAAGATTTCCTGAGCTGTGGGAAGGTTTAAATCAAGGTGCTGCTGAAACCGAGGAATGTTCTTTGGAAAGGAGGCCTATCTACCTCCTAGTGGTTGGAAAGTTTAAATAAAAAAAAAAAAAAAAAAAAAAAAAAAAAAAAAAAAGAGCAAGAGATGAGCACCCCAATTCCCTTCAAAGGCAGGACTCCAAGAACGTAAGACCTCCCTTTAGGCATCTCATCAAGAGTCCATTCCAATAGTGTGGGATGATGGAGAAGCCCCTCCTCCCCTACCCCCACCCCCTCTCTCTGTGTGTGTCTGTGTGTTCCAGATCCAAGCTATAGAACCTAGTAAATTACTTGTATTTTCAGGCTTGACTGGAGAACAACATAGTTGGCAGGAGAAAGAGCTATTGAAGGTCCAGAACTCAAATCCAGGCCAGAGAAGGTCATGAGCATCCGAGGGACATACAGATGTGGCACCTCCCTGGGCCCCTCTAGTCTTGTGCCCATGATGGTATTACAGATAGAATCTGTATTGTATGCATAATACAGCTTACAAGAATTTTAGACACTCTCCCCAAGGGCATTTACAATCATGACAACATTTGTCTTAAGAGAACTGGGCAATGGTTGTGTGAAGATGAAATAGCCCAAAATAAAAGAAAACAACCTCCAAGGAACCTAACTTAAGTTTATCCGACAGTCATCTTGAAAGGAACGGCTCTGCTGATTCAGCAGTGGCCCTGATGTTTTGGCAGAGGAACAGGTAAGAGGGCCTGAGGTGTTCAGCTAGGATTGAGGCATGATGACCATGGCTCAGGGCGCAGCAAGGCTGTACATTCCAACCTGGGAGTGCATTTATGAGTTGTAGTGGGCCACATGGGACAGCACAGTGCTATCCAGAAGAGCCAAATCTTGGCTCGGTCCTCACTGCTGTATTACTCTGCATGAGTTATCTCCTCTCAGAGACTCGTTAATTCAGTTAATAGCCAGGCTTGAATGCCTGAGTGCTGACCATTAGGAGTCTGGCTTTTTGAACAGGAGAAACGAAGCAGGGTAGGGCACACAACAGCTGGGAAAGGCTGGGAGTTTGTTCGTCTTATGGTCTCCTAGAGCTGGAGGTTACCCTACTCCCCTTTTTTCAGGCTTCTGGGCTGGCCCCTAGCCTCTATCCATTAACTTAGTGGAAGAAGCCAAAACCACTGAGCCACTCTAGGCCAACAGACCCAGGATAATGATGGTGAAGAGATGCAGGGTGGGTGGGATAGGGATGGGGCAGACAAGTGAGCTGCAGCGAAGACTGGAGGTCACATGAACCTAGCCTGGGCTGGGGAGGGAAAAAAAAATCCCCTGTCATGAAGCTCAGACAGCATGGGTCAAGCAGGCAGCAGGTTCCAATCCAGTGGGTCACTGGACACGATGCTGCTCTTCCCCTCTCCCCTTCTTAATTTCCTGTCTCCTCCTCCTCTGACATGGTTATAAATAACCCCCATGCTGGCCTCTGGGCTGAGTATAGGTGACTGGGGGTGGGGTGGGGGGAGTGAGGGGACTGCCACTTAGGGGGTCACAGGGTTTCAGGTTGCTCAGGGGAATTTTGCTTTCTCATTTTTTTCCACCACTGAGTGAGAGAGTAAAAGCAGAAATGATCCGTGCTGGCACCAGGAGGTCTGACCTCCTGGGCCCGGTGCTAGGTTACACAGGCAAGGAGCTTGCTGCTTCTCTGCCTGTTGCAGGTCTCCCAAGCCAAAGAGCTGGAAAGAGGCTTAAAGAAAAGGCATCTCAGGACACGAGAGGACAGGGTATCAGGCTTGTCAGGAGCTGAGGGCTTCTGCCCCTATCCTAGGCTGGTCTCAAGTGTGAGGCCACACGTGCAGAAGGTGCATGCATTTCGCTTCCTGTCTGCTTCCTTAGCCACCAGGCCCATCTATCTTGTGACTATTAGACGAGAAAAGAGCAGTTTTCATCCGTCTGCCTCTCACGTGGCTGTGTGTGTGTCGAAGGCCCTGATAACTCATGGATAAGAATTTTATTGGGCATCTATTACATTCCAGACATAGACAAAGTGCTGATGTCTTATGAAGACATTACTATCACCCTATCACCCTACCTTTAAGGGGTCTAGCCTGTCTCCCTACTTGGGGCAGGTCTAGCCACCTTCCTCTATAGTTCTGGCTTGGACGACTAAGCAGGCATTTCTCTGTGTAGCCCTGGCTGTCCTAGACTCGCTTTGTAGACCAGGCTGGCCTCGAACTCACAGATCTACCAGCCTCTGCCTCCCAAGTGCTGGGATTAAAGGTGTGTGCCACCATGCCCGGCTAGGCATTGACTTCTTTATAGCCCTTTTTGCCTGACTTCCGCTTCCACTACTGGCCCAAGGGACACTATGACTGTTTTCTAAAGACTTTCTCTTCCCACATGGTTTTCTAGGAAAACTCATCATCGTGATCTCCCCATGCCCTGGAGTCCCAGAGAAATCAGGGCCTTGAGGGCATCTTTTCATGTGGTGTGTGGCGAACAGGCTGCAACTGGTTCCTATGCCCAAGGCCATTGTTATTTTCTCTGGGTGGGACCACGGGCCATCTCCAGGACACAGGCCTATCTTCTCTGAGTTTGTAGCCTTCTCTCTGCCTAACCTTCCACTTTCCCAATGCTCTGGCACCATCTGGGAGCCCAGCACACTAAAGCCTATAATCAGAGGCCAGCGCTCCCCCCCCCCTCCCCAGTTTTATCTGATTAGTTTATTGCATAGGGGCAATTTTGCAAGGTTGGCTTGTTTTTTGTTTGTTTGTTTGTTTGCTTTTGTTTTTGTTTTTGTTTTTTCTTTTTCCTCATCTTGCACTTACTTAGAATTTCTGGCTTCCACAATATGCCTCCATGCCCCATGACAAAAAGTCTCAGAGGACGTCACCAGAACCTGGCTACTTCCAGGATCCAGGGAGCACCTGAACATACCCCCTGTCAGTGGAGAGACACTTTTAGGGACCCATAGAGAAGAACCTAGGTGCCCCCCCCCCCATACTCACTATCTCTCACCGCCTGCTTCTGCACCTGCAAAAAGAGACAAGCAAACAGACTAGACATCCCCTTCCACCTGCCCACCCTCTTCCCACTTCTCAGCAGATGGCTCATTCCAGGTGCGGATCACTTTGGGGATTTCCAGATGCTTCCCCCTGGACTTGGCAGAGCTATACGGGGAATCCTGGCATTTGATGTTTTCCAGCCTCATGGATGTGGGTCTCATCTTCACAGGCTACTGGTGTGAAAAGTATTAGCCCCACTGGGAAAGTCATCCTGTACCGTGCATCCAGGGCTCCCACAATGTGCATGTCCTTTAACAAACAATTGTGTGTTGGGAAGTTTGGTGCAAAGATATAAATGAGCAATGCCTAAATGTTTCCTGCTGAGAAATTTCTTAAATATGTGTTATTTAACACAGCAGGTCTCCAAAGAGCCATAAAGTAGCCTGTGGTAGATTCTTTATCAAACAAGGGGGGGGGGGGAGGAGAAGCACTTTTGAGTAATTGAAGCATTAAAAAAATAAGAATAATAAAAGATAGTAATAGGTATATAGATGCGTAGAGAAAAGTAAGAATGTATATATTAAAGCTGTTTATTTATTAGGGCGTATGGTTTTGCCTGATTGTCATTTTGGCCCATAAATTCTGGAAAATGAAATTCCACAACAGTGACATACCATTTTTATAATCAGATAAAAGAACAATAGAAGGAAAGCAAAGCTTCCATGGATCCGCTGTGTGGGTTGAGGGGTCCATGGTAGGTAGAAGCCAGCAGCACAACCTGCTTTTGGAGGTGCTCCTTATAGCTCATGGGGGTTGGGGGATGTCTCAGATCTTATGCTGTTTCCCCGAGAGCCCTGATTACTCCATGGACCTGTAGATTGTGTGGCTCTGTCTCTGAGGCACCTGCTATGGGACGGATCCATGGCACCTTTCACAAGAGACTTCCAAGTGGAATGTCACTATGGGGAGCTGTGGATGGGCAGGTTTCCTCGGCTTCTCTCCTAAGTGAGTCAGGGAAACCAGGCTTCGGAGTGTCCTTCCTGTCCTACAAGTCTAGAAGTAGCCAGGGTTCTGTGCATTGGCCTAAAGCTGGCCCAGGCCTACAGGGGGGCACTTGCCAGCAGGGACAGCTGATGGAGGAGGAAGGGGAGCATCTCAGAGAAACACGAGGGACCTTGGAGGCTGGGCTCTGGGCAGGCAGCATGGTGACTGGCTAGGACCAGGGAAAACTTGGCAAGCTCTCAAAGGGCTAGGGAGAGGCCACCTGGGGGCTGGGAGGAAAGTCTGGATTCTGTGTGAAAAGACCAGGGCTGGTCTTTATAGAATCCTCCCATTGGTGCTGGCAATTTAGGCAATCACCCCTACTTCCAGCCTGTACAGGTAAAGGCCATTTATCTATATATCTATATCTATTTGTATGTATGCAGTGGAGTGCTATCTAATAAGGTTATCACAAAGGACAACAAAATGCCCTTGAATCCTTTTGCAGCTGTACCCTCCGGCCTCCACTGGAGCCAGTGGCTCCTTCACTGACTTTGGAAAACTCGTGCTATTAGTTGAGCATCTTACATTGAGCAGCTGGGTGTAGGGAGAGTAAGGAGAAAGGGTTTCATGGAAGACAGGTTCGCTACTGGGTCAAGGACTGGCCTTACATTGACTGTCACTAGACCTCTGCTTGGAGCAAAGTGCACCTGGGAATCGCACAGGCTGGGGGGAAGTGATGTTTAAGATGAAGGATGTAATTACACATGCTTGTGTATTGTATAATGTATTATAATAAAAGTTTTTGGGAATAGCTGAGTTCAGATTGGTCAGGGGCATGTCACAGAATCTGCTTTCATTGGTTGAATGGAGTCCCCTTGGTCTGCTTCACCAGAGATGTTCACATCAATTTTCTGTCTGTGTGTGTGTGTGTGTGTGTGTGTGTGTGTGTGTGTGTGTGTGTGTGTTTCACTTTTTGTACATTCCCCACCCCGCCCCAGGACAGCTCTGGCTGTCCTGGACTCTTTGTAGACCAGGCTGGCCTCAAACTTACAGAGATGGGAGATCCACCTGCCTCTGCCTCCCTAGTGGGAGTGCTGGGATTAAAGGCGTGAGTCACCACGCCCAACATTTTCTCTATTCTTATTTAAGGACTGACATGATTGAGCACAGAGAGGGCAGCTTGCCTTCCCTCTGAAAGGGATGCTCCCTGAGCACCCAGCATCCTAAAACTGCCCACTACAGGCCAAGGGGTTTTATGAGCCGAGGATCAGGAAGGCAGAAAGGAACTTTGTTTGGGAAGGTGGCCCCTTGCTGTGACTTTGTGACAAATGAATAGACTCCCGGTGG
Organism: Acomys percivali; assembly: GCA_907169655.1. Classification (NCBI taxonomy): domain Eukaryota; kingdom Metazoa; phylum Chordata; class Mammalia; order Rodentia; family Muridae; genus Acomys; species Acomys percivali. The sequence goes on along the minus strand of OU015756.1, from coordinate 48,663,683 downwards.
TCCCCAATCAATACTGGGATGTTGCCTCAGGACTTTGAAATAACAAACGAGGTCCTGCAAGATCCACAAGGAATAATAAACACAAACGCAGACAGATAGGCTTTCCTTAAGGCCTGCTACCAGCTGGCCTCTGTGGGTGAGCGACACAGGCTGCAGCTAGAGGGACTTGGGAGGCACTTGTGAGTTCCTGGGACCTGAGAAGCTGTGTCAAATGTTCTTACAGCTACATGTCTCCCTGAGATGTCTACAGGGAGGTCGGCTGATGTGAACCAAGGACTCTCTGGCTTGGATTCAGGGACTACTAAATGACTATTGTTTAAAGACAAGAGATAGGGCTGGAGAGGTGGCTCAGAGGTTAAGAGCACTGGCTGCTCTTCCAAAGGTCCTGAGTTCAATTCCTAGCAACCACATGGTGGCTCACAACCATCTATAATGAGAACTGGTGCCCTCTTCTGGGCTGCAGGTGTACATGCAGGTGTAATACTCGACATAAATAAATCTTTAGAAAAAAAAAAAAAAAAAAGACAAGAGATAGCCTCTAGGTCCAGGTAAAGCAATCAGGTAAGATGTCAGCATACATGAATAGGTACATGTGCATATAAACAATCATGTATGTATATTCATGAGCATACACATGACATTAACATATAGGATAATTATCACAGGGATGTTTACCAAACCGCCCAACAAGCTCTTGGGGCTGAACTATATGAATGATTGATATTTGGATTAAAAGAACACAGATCATCAACATATGTGTTCCATATGATTCCATCAGAGGTGAGGTGAAACCATGCCTGCATGTGTGTAGGATTGGGCCAGTCTAGGAGACAGCCTTGAAGGTACCCTGCAAATGCCACGTCTTAGGTATGCCTTTTTCATTCTCCTATCTCCACCTTTTTTTTCCTGCACAGTGGCGTCATTATACAAAAGAAACAATGCAAGAAGCAGACTGGAAAACTGGCAGGGCCAGCAGCCATAGTAGGAAAAGCAAATACCTTCATTCCATTTTGTAAAATGCTGGTGAATCTGAGTATTCCTGTTACAGAAACAGCAGATGACTCAAATCCTAAGAAATTAACAGGTTTTTGTTTGTTTGTTTGTTTGACACTAGCTAATGCATACAAGTCATCTGATTAATTACTGTCTTCTGGCCTTTTAGAGGAATGAAACTTCTGGATAGCTCACCTCCAGCTGGAGAGGCGAGCATGTGCCAGGCAAATGGTTTCTCATCGGCATCAGCCACAACACATTGCTGGGTATTATCTTACCCAAGTCCAGCACCACCAGCCAAAGCAGAGCCAGGCGTGGCCTCACCCAAAGCTCCCTGTTTAAATATGTGGATTCTTCTGGGCTCTGCAAATATTTGCTAAGCACCAAGGTGTCTGCCCGTGAACCCCAGCCCAACGTCACTCAGGAGGTATCTGAGTGAGTGAGTCATCCGAGCACTGTGTTTTCCCTTCGCTGCATGACAGTGCTATGACACTGTTGTCACATCCACTCTCTTTCCACTTGTGGGAGCCTAGAGGCACAGTTTAGAATCCAAGGCTCCAGCCTGCAAGTACTCCATACCCCGGTGGAAAGAGAAGCCTGGGACCCATGATGCTGGGATGTGTCCCCCAGGGGTCCTGGGGGTTTTCTAAGTCATTTTCCTTATAGAGGGGGTACTCTGAAATGCAGACCCCCTAGCTAACCTGGTCTCCAGTTTCCCTGTGTTTTCTCCCTACTCCTGAAAGGGAGATCAGCTGGGGAGGCGAGCATGTGCCAGGCACTCAGCAAATGGCTTCTCATCGGCATCATCCATGACACATTGCTGGGTGTTAGCTTACCCCAAGTCCAGCACCACCAGCCAAAGCACAGCCAGGCATGGCCTCACCCAAAGCTCCCTGTTTAAGTATGTGGATTCATCTGGACTGGGACAGCTGCATGGGGCAGGCAGAGTCTGCCACTCTACCCTGTTTCCTTGAAATGCAACCATACAGGAACACAGCTCCAGCTAGCCTGGTGCCAGGCCCTGCAAGCTCCTACTTGTACAAATGGATTTTCAAACATGTGACCATCTGTACCCTGCCTGTGCCTCTGTGCTTTTCTGGGTGTTAGAAGAGATCTCCTGTGAGGTTTATTTACAGTGACCCTAGACGGCAGGGAGGGAAAGGGTGGTAGTAATAGCTATTAATTTCCTTGCTCTCAGCTCAGCCCCCTACAATCCATTCTCCAAAAGTAGCCAGAGAAAGCTATTGAAATGTCAGGCACTCATCAGCAATGGCTTGGTCAAAGCTCTCCAGTGGCTTCTTAACAAGTTCTAGAAGGTTCTATAAGATCTGATCTCTGTTTCCATGGCTTCTTTTCATTATCGAGTTGCCTTGTCTTTCTCTCTTTCTCCTAAAGAATCTGGCATTTTATTGGGCGTTGTTGCTGTTGTTCTGTCTCTTCTACCATAATAAGTGCCAGGAATGTAGAGATCTCACTTCTTGGAAGATTCCTGGACTGTTAACGCTGACTGAAATGCATGAAATAACATGGGGGGGGGGGCGTTGGGACTCAAGATGGATCAAGTGTCTTTTTTGTCTTGGGCCTACAGTAGGGGCAGGAGGTGGAGCCAGGCTCAAACTTAGCTTCCATGCTCCAGTATTTGAGTGGGCAAAACCCAATCTGGAGAGTTCTAAGAGGGCCATTTAGGGCCCTTCCAGCCAGTGTTCTTTGTTGATGGGAAACAGATCCTTCAGACATCCCATACAGACTCTGGGAGATTCTGCCACCTGTTGGTTGCTGCATCTGAGAAAGAAGTCATCAAGTTAGCCACTTGCTGAGCTACATGCACCTAGGGAGGAAAGGCCAGTTTTAAGAGTATTTGTTCAGTCATCCGTTGCTTCCCGGTTGAGGAAGCAGGGATGAAAGGTGACTTGGCCCATGGTGATCCTAAGAGTTAGAAGTCCAGGCAGTAGAATCAAGGTTTCCTCATTACATCTGGGAGTTCTGGTTTACCCAATGGGCTGGACCTGGGGGAGAAACAGCCTACACCCTTCATGCTACATTTTTTTCTTCATGTTTGGTGCACCAGCATACTAGTGCCAGTACTCAGTGCTGGCAGCAGCAGAGAGGAGTGGTGCTGGCACTGAGCGACATTGAACATCCTGGGAGAGTCATTCCCTTGAGGAAACTCACACTTGTCCCTTCCCCTTAGGGCGGGGGCAGGGGTGGGGGGGGGAGGCTAAAACCAGCATTTCTGGGGCAACTGTCCGTTACCTTCCCACTGCTCTAGGGGTAGCCAAGAAGACTATCAGCTCACTCCTTATCTTAGACTTACCTGACTTACCTGAAACATGTCAAGTCACATGTCAACAAAGTCTACCCCTCCAAGCCTACTGCTGAAAGGGGACAGGGACAAAATAGGATCTGCTAAATTCAGCTAGGCAATTCTTAGCAGTCTGTCTCGGTAGGAACTAAACTGAGCATCACGCTGCTGCTACCTTTGATCTGAGCCATCCTTTCATGATCACGCCTAGTGGTTCTGAGCATGACTCCCTCACTTAACTTTTCTTGTTGATGCCCAAGGAATGTCTGTAATGTTACCAACCAGTGGATGGAACAAAGAAATATGTTCCTTTTTGCCCAGCTGACTCCCAGTTGGCACTTAATTATGACTAAGATAAGAGTTGGGGGTAGGGGTGCAGCCTGGCCCCTGGGCCTTCAGCTTTCTTTTGTAACCCCTATGGCAGGCTTTCTTCTTAGCCTGAGATTTGACTGGTGCCAGATGCTTCCGTTAGCCAGCATCTTCATAGCAGCAAGGCCACTGGCCTCTTGATTTATAAAGAGTGGTCCCGCTTTCCATCAGACCCTAATTGGTCTGGGTCTGGCCTCACCTCCTACAGAATTCTGGCCACTGTCTATTCCTTCCTCTGGTCAGAATAATGCCTGGCTCTGGCCACTCACTGACCCTGGCCCAAGCAGGCCTGCCAAGTCATGGCTCTCCTCAGACCTAACTTTGTATATCAAGATTGGCTTCCCACACCCACAAACTTGTTGGAAGGCAGGTTTTTTTTTTTTTGGAAAAGCACACCACACACACCAACATACTATTTTGGATTTGTCCAAATGCTCCCCGTTCCCAGGAAGGACCAAGATGCCACCTGGAAGATGTCAATTACAAGTTAGCATTTACATCCATGCTTCTTCTTCCTTCTCTTGCTGGGCTTTTCTGCACTGTCCCCTTGGACGGACACCAGTCAACGTCCCTTGCTTCTACCTGACCTGAAATCAAAATATGTTGGCCAAGAGTAAATGGGGCAGCCGCCGTTCCAAGAGCCGGGGGGTGGGGGGTGGGAAGGGGGCGGGGGGTTGGCAGCCAGGCTGTGAGCCTGCAATGCCCCATATGGGGCTCAGCTAGCTCTCTCCATTTCCTTTTCTCTTCTCTTAGAACTTACTGGTTCTCTTGCTTACTACCCTCCAGCTTCTTCATGGCCTTGGGAATGGAGCCTGTTCCAGAATAATCAATGCTGCTGTTTCCCTCATGACCTGTATCTCAGTGCTCGCAGCCCTATCAGGCATGAATTCACATCTCCATTTTCTTTTTTTTTTTTTTTTAATTGCAAATAGATTCTTCTCTCATGTAATGCATCCAGACCACAGTTTCTTTCCCCTCCACTTCTCCCAGCTCCCCTCTTCCGGAGAGCCACTTCCCCTTTGTTCCCTTTCAGAAAGGAGCAAGCCTTCAAGAGACAAACAATACAAAAAGGATACAATAAAACAAAGCAAAAGCCCTCATATCAATGCTGGACAAGGTAACCCAATAGGAGGAAAAGAGTCCTAAGAGCAGGCAAAAGAGTCAGAGACACAACTGCCCCCACAGTAAGGAGTCCCACAAAACCACCAAGCTAACAGCCATAACATATGCAGAGGCCCTGGCGCAGACCCATGCAGGCCCCGTGCTTGCCGCTTCAGTCTCTGTGAGCCCATATGAGGCCTACATCATTGATTCGGTGGGCTGTGTTCTCCTGGTGTCCTCCATGTCCTCTGGCTCCTCCACTTTAAACTCTTTTTTTGCATAATCTCTGGCTGTGGGTCTCTACACCAGCTCCCATCTGCGGCAGGAGGAAGCTTTTGGGAAGTGAAAGCAGGCAGATCTCAAGTTCATAGCCTGTTGAGGCTATATTAGAAAACATGGCCTTGCAATTAAAAAAAAAATATTTAAGGGCTGGGGATACTGCTTAATGGTAAAGAATTTGCCTAGCATGGGCAAGGCCCTAGACTTCACCAACACACACACACACACACACACACACACACACACACACACACACACACGCACACACACACGCACGCACACACACATGTGCACACACGCATACACACACAGTAATGCAGATTCAACCCTCAGTTCTAGGTTACCCCAAGTCCTCATATACACTTGACCTCTACACTGCACGCACCTTTCACAGTAAGAGAGGCTGCTAAATCCACGACAGGAGATGCAAGGAAGCTGCCAATCTTCCCTCCCTTTTCCCCCTTATTATGACAGATTAGGTGTAGATAGTTGGGAAATAGATAAACAGTTCAGGGATTCCCACTGGAAAACACCAGAGACAGCTGCACCCCCCTACCCCCATCTGCATGTTTGTCTCTCAGGGCCTGGGATCCTGCTCCTGTTTCCTGTGCCCAGCCTGGGGAGCCTGCCCAGCCCGGGACCCCTGGTGCATACCTCCCTGTGCTCTGGCTCTCACAGCAGAGCGTGCAAGGTGTTTCCTGCGGATCCTACTGATGTGCTCTGCTGTTGCAGAGAGGATCCAGCTAGAACATTGTGAGCTGCCACCCACATCATATTTTGCTTATGTTTTTCCTCTTAAAAAAAAAAAATCTCAACCAAGGGCATAGGGGTGGGAAAGAGGAGGGAAATTGAAGACAAAATATCCCCAGAGCGAGACCCATTCAATCTTCCTTGTCTTTCATAAATAGAAACGTCTATGGCAAGGATGTGAGTAAGTCAGGTCCAGGATGTTGTAAAGAAAACTGAAGGGAGTTTGTTTGCTCCTGGTTTCAGAACAGCTTTCTCTGAGGGGCTCAAGGAGCATGGCAAATAAGCCACCCAGGTTGTGCTATTTTTTTTTTTTTTTTTTTTTTTTTTTTTGGAGAGGTGAATGTTAATGGTGTCCCTGTGCCATGCCACAAGGGAAGTGGAAGGACCCAGAGGAGATGTGAGTGTTTAGCATCACTCTACTCAGTGAGTTCTTCTCTGCAGGGTGTCCATCCTGCAGCATCATGACCAGTCAGTCTTCACGGTGCTTACTTCTCATTAGCAAACATCCTCTGCCACTTTGGATGGCAGAAGGACCCAGTGAGCTGATTAGGGCCACTCCATACTCATTTCTACAAGTTCGAACCATCAGGATAGGCACTATACCAAGAAGGACCCTTAAGACAAGGCCAGACACACCCCTTGATGTTCAGAAATGTGGTTTGAGAGAACACAGGGTACATGACACAGGGACAAATGAAGAAAGTAGAGCTGAAGGAAAAATGCCTAAAAGAGAAGTACAAAAGAACAAATAAAATAGGGCCAGGCTCTGGGATAGTAAGGGACAATGGAGTATGGCCTTTCCAACTTGATCCTGGTGTAGAATAGAAGGATTTGGAAAGGTACCGGTAGGCAAAACTCACACTGAAAATGAGCGGAAGACAAAGCGAATCAATTGTCCAAGTGTCCCTACCCTAGGGCTCTTCCTGTCACTCAGGGCTTGCTGTGTAAGATTTTCAGCCATGCATGGTGGTGCATGCCTGTATTCCTAGCACTCTGGGAGGCAGAGAGGCAGGTGGATCTCTGTGAGTTCCGAGGACAGCCTGGTCCACAAGTGAGTCCACAACAGCCAAGGCTACACAGAGAAACCCTGTCTTGAGAAAAAAAGAAAAAGAAACAACAACAACAACAACAAAAAAAACAAAAGGAAGATTTTTCCCCTCCTAACCTCAAAGCCTGTATTTCCACACTCAGATACGCAGTTACTCAGTAATAACAGGTAGACTCATTAAATCACACCGAGAAGGTAAGATCTACCCTTGTTTACATTTAATATTTTAAGTGAACAATGGTGATGTCTTAGGTTGAATGGCCATGAATAAACTCATCGTGAGTAGGAGAAGTGTGATCTTTTTCCATTTTGGCCCTGATGGATGCTCCTCCTCCTGTGCACGCACGCACGCACGCACGCACGCACGCACACTTTCCTCATCCCATCCCCCTTCCAGGAAGTTTGCATTCATACCCTGCCATGGCAGTTAGAGAATGCAAACATGAAGAGGACAGTGGGGAGAATGGGAAAGTGAGCCAGAGGCAGAGAAGGAACCCTCAGAATCTGTGACAGCATCTATCCTGACAAATGACTGAAGACTTAGGAGAAAGTTACCACAGAGAGAGAGTACAATAGGCAAAACATGGGATAGACTGGCTTAGGTCACAGATGTCTCACACGGTACAGATTAACTCTGAGATGGGCCTGACAAGAAATTTAAGGGAGCCGGACGGTGGCGGCGGCGGCGGCGGCGGCTCACGCCCTTAATCCCAGCACTTGTGAGGCAGAGGCAGGTGGATCTCTGTGAGTTCAGAGGCCAGCCTGGTCTACAAGGGTAGTCCAGGACAGCCAAGGCTACACAGAGAAACCCTGTTTCAAAAAAAACCAACAAAACAAAACAACAAAACAAAAACCCAACCAACCAAACCAAAATAACAAAACAAAACAAAACAAAAAAGGATGTTATACTTAGTGACCCTGAAAGTCCTGTCCAGCTATTAAAATGTGCCCAGCTCGCTAGTGTATAAACAGGCACTGCTGGAAGGTTAAGTAAATGTGGTCCAAGGATAATAAACAGGAACTTGACAGGCCACCTGGACTGCTGGGTTCTCCACTTCCTCAGTAGGTGATCTTGGGAAAATAATGCATCCTCATATGCTTCAGTGCTATAAGATAGTGCTAAGGACAGCACTTCCTCTATGAGGTCTTAGTGAGGCTCAAAATGGGACGATCCACCTAAAGTACTCAGCACCAATCATGCACAATACCTGCGCATAAATACTGGCACCTGTTGTGATTGATAACAGGAGGGCCGAATGAATGATATGATCCAAGCAAATAGATTTCTCATCTCGGGAAAGCTGCCAGCATGCTCCAGTGACTCACTGGTGTTTTGGGTCAATGTCGGAACTACATGTATTGAGCTGCAGTGCTCCCGTTGCCTGTTGTAAACGGGCATTGGTGTGTAACACTGGAAATGTGTCCCCCTTGGCTCTCCATTGTTGCACTTGGGGGCATCTAGAAGCAGTGCCTAAACATGTTTCCGCAAGTAGCTAAACTCATGTTGTGATACCACTTCCTGTGCGGGCAGGCAGACTCAAAAGTGATGGGTCACTTTGGTTATTTATGTGAAACACTGTCTTGACTTCAGCTATGCAGTGAAGGTGGAAGGGAGAAATGACTTGTGCTCCACGCACATGATTTGAGGATGCTAGTGCTGTGGCAATTGCCCTAGGTAGGGGATGGGACCCTAGTGTCCAACAATAAGCTATGGTCAGTCTTGCGGCCAGCTTATCAAGTCCGCCCTCTTTCAGAGTGCATTTGTACTGTTGACTGATGGGGACAGGTACACTCTGAATGGCCTGTAAAACCAGAAGCCATCCTAGAAGCTAGAATGAATCCACACAAGGTCTGGAAACTAGATCCAGTTTGCAGTAGAGTCTTTAGACATTGCAAGGGTTGAAGGAGCTGAAAGCTCTCAGCAGCAATGGCTTCCCTAAGTCTTTCCCTGATTGTTCAGCCTTGGCAGGCCCCCTGTCATTCCTCATTTCTGATGCATCTGACCTTTTTGGTGGAGCATTCCATGCTTGCTGATTGTTGAGTAATAGAAAAAGGGCGAGCCCTGTGGCTGGGCACATCTGTATTTAATTTCTAGTTGTATGACCTCTGACAAGTTCCTCAACTCCCCTGAGCTTTGTTTCTTTCTGCGTCCAATAAAAACACTACAATTAGCTTTAAGGAACAGATGACTTGTCTGTAGGTGTGTGTCTTGCTCGCTGTTGTATTTTGCCATCTGACAGAGTGTCTGCCGTGGTGTATGCTAGACCATCGGGAGATAGCTACTGAATACATTCAAGTACCATGGGTCCTGTGGAGGAGATGTTCAAAGAGTAGATGGTCTTTTCCTCTTTATCACTGATCCTTCTCTTCCCCAGTTACACTGGCCAGGCCAGGGAAGATGGCTCAGAGATACCAAAAATGTGGGAGCTGGCTTTCTAATTCTGTCATTATCCACCAGGACCAGAAGAGGCAGCACTTAGCATTCTTTACCTTTTTTTTTTTTTTTTTTTTTTTTTTTTTTAAATTAGGTGGGACTTGAAGAGGCACTTGGAGCTTATCTCAGAGAAACATTCTTTCACACCCTTCATGATAGCTATTTCTGATTAACTGTCTTAGAGCTTAGACGTGTAGAGTTTTCTCATACCTGTTCTACGTGAGTATCTACATGCCCAGGCATGGGAGCTATGAGCTGGTGGGCTGGGGCCAATAACACCTTTTTCCAGTGGGATCCTCCCAGCAATTTGCACTTGCTATCTACAACCTTGCTGGGTTGAGGATAAAGCTGGGGAGAAACTGAGTATTTGAGAAGCTACCTAAAGAACATGTTAAAAAGTCATACCAGGGTTTCTTAACGTTTGTGCTGTATAAAATATACTACAGAAACTGAGCAGACATTGCTGAATGCTCAAGCCACAGTAATGCCTTCTGCTCCTTCCTCCTGGTGCCTTCTGGGAATAGAATTGCTGCCCTCAGGTCTGGTGGGCAGAGGGGAGGTCCCTTGGCTTAATGGTGGTTCAGTTCCTAAACCTCTCCCAGCATCCCTCAGCTCTTCTAGCAAACAAAATCCCAATTAGGAGGAAAAAATCAAATTCTATAGACAGTTCCTGAGATGCTGCCAGCTGTTCTGCTCTCACAAACGACCTGACCTGAAAGCTCAATGTTCTGAGAGCCATTGGAGGGCACGGTATTTTCTGGGCACTGCTTCAAAGGGGCTGTGGTTGAAGACCAGGCTGCTATTCTGGTGGCCACTTGTGTGGGATAAAGTTTCCCATGGGCCCATGGGAAGGGGCTGGATCCCATGGAGGGAAGGTCAGGGTGGCCCACTCGCTGCGCCCCACCCCCTGAGTGCGTTTGAGCTCAGTAGAAGTCAGTGTGCACCCTAGACACCGTATCTTCTCTGGCCACAGCACAGGAAACCAACCAAACACCCAAGGCAAACCTAGTCCAGGAGTTGGGGGAGGGCACGGCAGATGCAGGGCTGTATTAAATCCTAATGTTGAGCTTCAGCAATGGGTTGTAAAGTGAAAGGAGCCAATTGTGGGTCTGATGCAAAGAGAGGCATGGGAGACCCAAACTAGTTTCTTGGGGTTTCCCAAGGCTTTGGGGGGGGCATGCTCCCATGAGAGCGCATGTTCTAGAGATACCATCGCTTGAGGAATTGTTACTCACTTGGGAGACCAGTCCTATTGCAGGCTATGTTTTGTGTCACTCTTTAGGTTGGGATCTCTAGTCTATGAGTTTCTAATTAATTAATTTTTTTTTTTTACCTTTACTTACACCTACCAACATGCCCATTCCTTTCTGGCTCTAGTAACTTCTCAGATGGCAACTAGAATAGGATGACCCCTCTGGCCTTTGGTTCTGTTCTGTTACCCCCTACTTCCATCTTCTTGGTCTCATAAGACAGAAAGATGGTTCCCGAAACTAGGAGCCTTGCCTACCTGCCTATTGCCAGCTCTCTAAGGCGTGATGTTGGATCATAGTGCTTTATATCCTTATGAGTAAATACTGAGCAGGGACTGGATCAATTCCAAGTGTGCTTGGGGAAGAGAAGGGAAAAAGAAGGAGGGGAAGGGGCCCGGAGAATGAGAAGAAGAGCACACACAGTGAAAGCAGAAAAACACAGGATGGGAGGTGGCCAGAAAGGGCAGCTGAATTTGTTTTTCCTGCTCACCTAGGCCACTGTGAGCAAATCAGCAGTGGCAGGCCTGGAAGAGTTTTCAGTGGGAGCTTGCTTCCTTTAGGTTCCTGAGCCTGAGTCCCCACATCTCTCGCAGGGTCTGAGCGCAGCCTTTCCAGAGACAGGAAGTTGACTGCGACCCCCTGTAAGAACAGCATCGCCTCAACTCACTTTGCTTGGAGTGTGAACCATCCCTGTTTGGGACCAGGATCTCTATGGACTCAGATACACTTCACCTGCCTGTTTTTTTGTTTTTTGTTTTTTGTCTAAGTAGCCCTTAGGAACTGGTACTCTGTTTCAGGAGGCTAGGCAGGAAAACAATCCTGTGCTTTTCTGTTACCTTGCATTCCCTCTCCCAGGGTCATTCATTCACTCAGAGAACATTTTTGGGAACCTGCTGCAATGTAGGCTTGATGCCAAGTGCAGACACCCCAGGTTGTGCCTGTCATCTGGTTACTAGGGATGCTGTTGAGTGCCAAAGAACTCATCACAGAAGAGCAGCTCCCCAGAAGGGAAGAGCGGGAAGTGGAACAGTGAGAGTCCATGGGAGTAGCTTGGCCTGCAGAAACACGTTTCCCAGCGGAGGCAGCATTTTAGTTAAAGAGAAGCCAGTGCATGGAAAGGAAGTAGAAGCCCAAGTGGCACCTTGTGCCTGGCAAACCTACACCACAGAAACACCATGTACCTCTTCAGATCCCAGGCCCTTACACCCAGCTAAATCAGCTTTATGTCCAGGAACCAGCCATCCCTAGGACTTTTGCCCTGTCCTTGGCCAAATGATGCATATCCTTCTCCCAAATTGCCAGTGGCCAAGGAAGCAATTAAGGGTGACTGCCTTGAAAAGCAATTGGATTAGAAATTAATTGCATTAATCCCAAATCTGAGAAGATGCCTGAGGCCGGGGACCCTTGCCATTGGTCTCGGAGAGCTTCACACTGAGGTCATCACACTGAGGTCGTCATTGGTGTGAATGGGAAAGCAGAAGGAACGTGCTGGAGGTTTTGTTTCCTGTTCCTTTTGGGTGACCAAGTTCCACCTTCTGGATCTGTATTCTTCTGCTTCCCTTTCATGGCCTCTTTATTTTGTGTACAAACAATAACACCATCAGGGACTGTTTCCTGGCTCCTGGCTTGAGCAGACTCACACAGTGCATACAAGGCAGGACCCTGCACAATCCTTCTCTTCCCTCTCCCTAGAGGCCCAAGGACTGAAAACAGAGCATCCCAAAGCCAGGCTTGCTCAGATACCCCAGAGCACTGGATACAAAGCACTGGAGCTCTGAGGTGGGGCAGTTTTAAAGGCATTCTCTGAGATGGAATTGGGTTGAAATGATTTGCAGCTTTCCAGATTTTTCTGAGCGTGTACGGATCGAGTTTATTTTTAGCCGCAGGCATTCGTTTCTTGCCAAAAAAACCTGCTTAAATAAAACCAAGATTAATATTTTTACTTAACGGAAAGAGTTAGTCAGGACAGGCTTTGAACTAGAGCCTGCTTATCTTGGTGGGGAGTGCATTTTATAATGTCTGGCCTTGGCTTCGACATCAACAAAAATGGGGCCTTTGAAACTGACTGAGAGAAGAGCCCTGGGGAACCAGGATAGGATGTAGGAAGTGCCTATTTGGGGGAGCTGGTGGGGGAGGGGTGTCTTCCTGGAAAGGGGGAAGAGGGCCTTGGTGTTACTAGGAGCCAGCTGCAGCTTTGCCTCATTCCCAGCCATTTTTTTTTTTTTTTTTTTTAAGTTCCTGGCCCTTCCTCCTCCCCCCTTCTCCTCCTAAAGTCTGGTCCAAATTTCTGTTTCCTTTAACTTCAGATGCACCAAACAAGGTGTCTTCTGTAGGACGGATCCCGTAACAGATGTTCCTGATGAGCCCCCAAGCAGGCTCCACTCCTTTGTGCCCTGGGGACTCTGGCCCTGGTTCCTTCCTCAGGTGCTTACCATGCTTTGCTATCATTGTATGTTTCTCCTGCCTTGTAGACATAAGAGTTCCTAAGGGCCTCCTCATTCATCTCATTATTTATCCTCCAGTCAGGCACAGGCCTCAGTCAACGGGGGATGGACAGATGTTTGACCTACCAACTTGAGAACTGCCCTTATCACATTTTGATGGGTAGAAAGCTAAGAAAGACTTGGTTATCTTCCACAGTTTACACAAGAGAGTTACGTATCTATCTTTGAGTCATCCTCTTTGTGTGTGGCGCTGCGTATGTGAAAAAAAAAATCATGCTAAACTCAACGTATTCAGCACAGATGTATTAGAAGCCTGTGATGTTTCTGGTCCTCCTGGGCTCTCTGAATAGAGCAGTTGGCCAAAAAGTACCTACCTTGGGAGCCTGAATTCTATTTAGGGAAATATAATCAACAAACAGGCGACCTGATGGTGGCATGTGGCAAAAGACAACGAGGGTAGAGCCTGGTGGAGGTACTGTGGGCTTGGGGAGGGGTATGCAGGGGGGCAGTGGAGAGGGCATCCTGAGCAGGATGTAACAAACAGGTGACGAAGAGAGCTATGCAGGGGGTGAAGCAAGGGTGTCCAAACCTAACAGCTGCAAGGGTAAAGATTTGGGCTGCCGTTCCCTGAGATGGAGAAGGCCCTCAGAGGCCTGGTGATGGGTGTGGCCTACTCCCAGGATACTATTGTACCTCACACCTATAGTAGAGTTCCAGGTGTGAGTGCCATAGAGAGAGGTGTAAGAATCGTGGAAGGTCCTGATTTGGGGGTTCTGAGCAGGTGGGAGTTGTCACTTGCACAGGCCATATGGACCCTTACTGACGACCACAGTGGTATGTAAGAGAGTGATTTAAGTAAGAATACACCATTGACTGGACTGGGTTTGTTTGTTTGTTTTTAATGTTTTGGGTAATTTTTTTTTTTTTTTTTTTGGTTTTTCGAGACAGGGTTTCTCTGTGTAGCCTTGGCTGTCCTGGACCCGCTTTGTAGACCAGGCTGGCCTCGAACTCACAGCGATCCACCTGCCTCTGCCACCTGAGTGCTGGGATTATAGGCGTGCGCCACCACGCCAGGCTTGTTTTGGGTAATTTTAACAAACTGGCTTTGAGGCAGGGAGAGTTCCCTGTGAAGGAGAGCACCTATGAGGTTGGTAACCCTAGCCCACCCTGTCTGTATGTGCTGCTAGGATGGGAGGTGACCTGCAGGAGACCACACAGCGACAACACCAGTGTGCCTTGTGCCTCCTGTTATTTCATGCCATTACCACTGATTCACTAGAAACCTTCTTATTCTGATCATTCTGGCTTGAGCCATTTTAGAGGGATTTTTTTTTTTTTTTACATTCTGGGGTCCTGTCACCCACAAAGCTGAGAACCAGGGGGAAGAGGAGCTTCTGGGCCTCCTGCATCTTCATTTCTACTCCCTTGTCCTCAAATGTAGATACATCAAGGGTCCCCAAAGGGTCAAACAGGTTCCTGAGAAGAACCTTGTAAAGGACAAGGGCAGGAGGGTGCTGTCTGCCTTCTTTTCTGAAGAGCCCAAACGTGCTACAAGATTGTGAGTCCTGTCCAGACTCCTGCTTCCAAATCACCTGCCACCTGCACAATGCTCCAAGGCTGCAAAGTACTTTACATACACACTGTCCTGTGCTGGAGATGCACAGTAAGCGAAATAAACAATCTACCATTATCTGCTGGTGGTCATTATTTGTAGATTCCTGCTAGGAATCAGAGAGGGGAGGAAGGGGAGATGGGGGGAGGGCTGGAGAGCTACACAGGGACCTCCCTTCCCTTGTGTCTCTGCATTTTCATGGCAGAGCCAGCCAGCCAGTCAGGTGGCTCCTAGGAGAGGGAGGATACATGGAGCCCTATGTATGGTCCCTGATGGGAGCCTGAGATAGGCTTTTATCCCACAAGTCAGCCAGACCAGCAGCCCTGCCGCTCATCCTTCCAGCCTGTCAATAGGAAGACCCGTTCCTCAGGTCAGGGAGGGAAAGGTCTCTGGGTTTGATTGATGGTGGTTAGATTGGTGGAGCAGGGTGGAAGGTTGTGGGGAGAGGCATAGCCCAGCTCCAGGGTGTCTTGTCCTCTGAATAGGTTGATTAACAGCAGATGTGTGATTCCTAGAGCTACACCAGTGATCTGCTTGCCTTGGAACTGTTACCGTTTAAAGCTTGTGCAGCTGAGGTCCACGTGGCTAGCAAAGTGGATGGGGGAGCAATGGGGGAGGAAGAAAAGTAATAATATTATATGCTTGGAAGAGCTGTGCTCTCTCCGCCTTTAGTTTTTTTGCAGACACTTACCAAACTTTCCAAAATGTATCGCAAGGAAGAAACCTGTTCTAAGGAGATGTGCTTTTTATGCCTGCTTTCCCATATCTCTGATAGACTTGAGCACTTCACGTATATTTGTGGATGTGTGAGCCAATTCCCAAGTACCCACAGCCTGTTCTTTTCCTTTCTGTGGTCTGTAGAATGAACCCAGGGCATTCTGGGCAACTCTTCTATCATCCTTCTCTGTGCCTCGACACTCAACCTCTAGGCAATTTCTTCTTGGGAACTTTTAAGTTGAAATATTATTGATGCCTTAATTAATCTCTTCCTGTCCCTTTAAAAAAAAAAAATCTCCGTGCCCTCAGAAGCAGAGAAGACCACAGGGGACCTAAGGAGCCTCAAGAGGCCGAGTAGGGCTGGGCCTCCTCTCTCTCTGGTCCATGGCAGCACTTAGGCTCCACAATGATGCTAAACTCCACCCTGTCTCCCTGCTAGAGTGCAGTTGGTGGAAGCAGGAAATGGGGCTTTTACTTCTTGCCATCATCCCTACCAAGCATTCTTGCTTCCAGACCCCAACCTATGCCATGCCCAGGATGGCTCAGCTGCTGGAGGACACTGGGTGAAACAGTGTGTGGCAACTCTCTAGCAGGAGTAAAGAGAACCTGTGTCCAGCCCGGTCCATCTCAAAGCTGCCGTTTGGAGGTAGAGGGAGCAGTTGGATGTACTGTCAGCTCCAAGTTGTGAAGCTGTTTTCTGTTGCTGTTGAAGTCTTGGACACCTCGCAATCTTCTTGTTCTCTATGACTCCTGCCTGGGCCAGTGACTGCCTCTGGGGGAAAACCTTACTGCCAAATAGGAAAGCACAGACTAACACACATCCAAAGGTTGTACAGGACAAACTAAAGTAAATGAAGTTATACTGATTCAGGAGCCAAATAGGTGGACTTGGGGCTGGCAAGCGATTTGACTTGGAAAAGCTCTGAATCTATTTGGGAACATAGAATGTTGTTTACTTTTAGTTTAGTTTCAAGAGGTTTTGCTTTTGTAGAGAAACCAGTGGTGTGGCCTCTACCCTGGGCTGTCTCTGCTTCTGCCTCTGTCTCTCTGGACCACAGATGCCATCTTGTTTGGCAAGTCCCACTAAATCGCAATTGGGCTATCTGTAGTGACAAGATGGGACACTGATGGTGAGGTGCCTCATGCACACTAGTTCCGATCACCCCACGTGTGCTCTTGTACCTTTCTCTGTAGTTTTGTAAGGCTAAGGTATTTTGGTGAGTTTTCAACCCAGCCAGCAACCTCTCCTCTACCCTAATCTCATGAAGGTTTGACAGACCTTTGCTGACAGGGCTTTAGGGAGACAGATATCAAGTGGGCTTCTGATGGTGGTAGCAATGCTAGTGACAGTGAGTTAAGATGAATGATGCTTGGGGTAGGGTCACATACTATTCTCTGTGTTTATTCTTGGCTCTCACAGCAACTTTCTGATGACTGCTATCAACACTCCCATTTGATGCATTAGGACACTAAGGTCCAGAGAGGTTTAGTATGTTTCCTTTGGTCACATGGCACCAGTGCTAGGATTTGACTCCACACAGGGAGCCTGCCAAGCCCAGCTGTTTATGGCCTTTCTCCACAAGTTAATATGGATGTCACTTGTAATCGATGTGAGTGGCATTGGTCCAAGAAAGCCAAAGAGATCTAAGGGAAGAGAGCCACATAGAGACGACAGTGGGATTTGAACTCTGATGTAACTCCCTGAGCAAAAAAAAAAAAAACAAACAAAAAACAAAAAACAAAAAACCTCAGTGTGTTTTCTCTAAACTATCCCCAGATGAAAAAAAGTTCCAAGCTCAGGCCATTTCGGGGTAAGAAAAAAATCTGGCTGACTTTATGTGCAGAAGCTTCCAGAAGTGCCCAGCTTTATAGGGCAGGCTTGCTTAAGATGTTTTCTGTCTACATCAAGGCTCTTTGCAAGCCAGGAAAGGCTAGACACTGCTATTTAAAGTAAACTCCTCTTCTTGCCTTTTCCCTCGTAGGCAAAGCCTTACTCCCCAGTTTACCTTCTGGGTAAAGGAAGTAGCTGAACACGGAGTCGGTCACTTCAGTTCCTTGAGTGTCTGTTGCCAAGTCCAGGTGGACCTGCTTTTTCTGCCCAGCAGTTCTAATGAGGTTAGGGTAGATGAAAGAGTCCCTGGGGCCTCTGGGAAGATGGCTCGCTGCCTGCTGCTCCCGGGCTTGCAAAGGGAGACACTAGAAATGGAGGCAGAGCCTTTGCGGAGATTGTTCTGGCACCTTGTCAATGTCTGGCTTTTACAGTAGACCTGGAAACAGCCAGTCACCCTCTCTTAACCTGAACCACCTAAGCTCTGGCTTCACCAGTGGGCTTTGTGTTGCCAGGATGGTAAAAAAAAAAAAAAAAAAAAAGTCTAGAGGGGTCACTGACTCATTTGAGTTCTGATTTCATGTATGACTACAAAAGTGGGATCCAGGCTCAGTAAGCAGGAAACCCCAGAGGGATGAGGACTTGGTTCTTCACTAAGATGTTTTTAAAGCAAATAGATGAATCAAAGAATTTAGAAACATTATGGGATAGCTACAAGGGAGGAGGATAAAGGATGCAGCAGGATGAATGTGTGTGTGTGTGTGTGTGTGTGTGTGTGTGTGTGTATGTGTGTGTGTGTGTGTGTGTGTGTGTGTGTGTGTGTGTGTAATACTCTTTTACATCCATAAAGGGTATTTACTCAAAGTGGTTGGGTGAGTTGTGTGTTTGTTCCATGTCTGAAGGAACTTGAAGTTGGAGCATCACTAGCATCTTAGAACTAAAGGATTTGGTTCTCAGCTCAAGACCAGTAAAAATGCTTCCTTTGTGCAAAGTCCTCGCAGGAGCCCCTTGGCTGCCGCACTGTTCCTGCTGCAGCTCCAGCCTTTCAGCAGTTCTTATAATTAGGTGATACCTGAGGGAGGGTAGGACCTGGAGGAGATGAGGGAGGAGGCCACAATCGGGATGTAAAGTGAATAAATTAAAAAAAAAAAAAAAAAAGGTTATCCTCACCCCTACCCCCCAGCACACACGATGACGACTTACTTGCTGCTGTTCTCGTTTTCCCTTTCAACCCCCGGGGTCCTTGGTTGCTCTGTGGGGCTCGCTTTAAAAAACAAAAAACTCAACACTGCTTTGGAGGGAGAGAGTCTTTTAAAAACAGTCTAGTAGAAATAGAAGGAACAGACTCTTAACCATCTCAGTCAATCCCTCTTCGTCCTGTGGGCTATAGTCATGACTGGAGATAACACACACTGGAGGAGATGGTGGAGACTGTTGACTGTTGAGTACAGTAGATGTGCACTCAGTGCTAATTGTCACAGTCCCTCCTTTTTTGGTGCTAAGGATAATGAGTCTAATTAGCACTTATCGAAGGAAGCTACAGAAAAGGCAAGGGCATGTTTCACCTGTTTTGTCTCACCTAGGATCTAGACTATTGTGAATTCTGTTTTAGGGATGGGAGGCCAGAATCAAAGTTTCCTTCTTGTCTCGAGTCATAACAATGGGGCCGGGATGAGGACCACTCATTTAGGCTTCCTCATACCTACACTGGGTTGCAGTTCCTTGCTTTGTGCTGGACATGATGGGGCAATCTGAACCCTGAGTTGTGGTGCTAAGAGAGGTGGGGTCATCACACCCCTGTGGACAAGCCAGGACAGGAAGAGATCCTTATGAAACAGGGGGGGTCAAGAAGAGGTGCCCTTTCCCGGTGTGGTTCAGGCCTTCCTAACCCAGTCCCTCTCTGCCTTGCTCTCTCTACAGTGATCCGGGCCAAAGTGGTGGGAAAGAAGCTGGTGAAGGAAGGGCCCTTTGGCACCCTGGTCTACACCATTAAGCAGATGAAGGTGAGTGACATCATTACTGGCCCCAGGAGAGACCTTAGGGGATTTGCCAGGAGAATCATGGCCAAGGGAGGCCAAATGGTTGGAACTGGAATGTGTATTTGCTCATTGTAAAAAAAGCCCCAGCCAGCTCCCAGGGAGCCGATGAGGCAACAGGAAGACATGGTGGCTGCTTGCTCCAAAGACAAGCATAGGTAGGCATTCGGAGTTACCTGTTAGGAAAAGCTCAGCCAGCATTAGAACCAGATGGCAAGACAGTTTTGTTAACCTGATGATTATGGGACCTCTGTCCAGCTACTGTCCTTCCGTGGCCTGCCTAACACCTCTAAGATCTTCATCTTGGACCACAAGATTCCCAAGAGCTCTTGCTAGCTGACCTGCGATGTACCCACAGGGCCAGTACAGTCACTATGGCTACGTGATTAGGTGTCCATCCCTCCAGTCTTCCCGCTGAGTAAGTGCTGAGCACAGAGCCCTCTCTCTTGTTTCCTGGATCTGCTCATTTTCCTGCATTATAGCTCATTAGGAATATTTGCTAATCATATGCACACCATCATCAGACCATTCACTCAACACTTGAAGGTGCCTGAACCTGCTGGAACAGTCTATCATGAGGAAAACACAGAGAACCCATGTCCTAGTCCTGTCGCTACTCCTAAAGAGCTCATTGACCTTGGCCTAGTGCTTTTTCAGGCCACAGTGTTACCGTCTTTTGGTAGTGTGGAGTGGAGCTTAGCACCCCATAAACCTTCATTGTTCAAGCATTCTAGCTGGTAGTGTTGTTTCTAAGCAGGAGCCAGTAGGAGCTGCTGTTAGCTTACCCTTCTTACCTTTGCCTCAGTGGCAGTAAGGGCCGGGGCTCCAGCCTGAATAACCAAGCTGGTCCTCTACCCTGTGCCTTTATATGCACCTTGCTTATATACCGATCTCTGTGTTTGCAGCCTGTGAGCCCACGAGGCAGTCTCTCTACCTTACTAGAGGGGAGAAGAAATAGTCGCTAACTAGCCACAAGTTCAAGATGGGCTGTGCAGAGGTCCATGTGAACGGCCTGCCCTTTTACTTATTGCTGGTCTTTGCATCTTTGAACAGCTAGTCTTTGCATCTTTGAACAGCTGTGCGTGGAGGGGTGTCTGTTACGTAGCAGGCAGGTCTTGGAAGAATGCTTCTCTTCTAACGAAAGAGATGGAGGCGAGACCCACAGGTCTGAAAAATCCTCAAGACGAGACAAGTGTTAAGGCCCAGGCTGGACTTGTCTTGGGGGTGAGGGGTGACTCACCCCTGGGTGGAGCCCTGCTACCCTAGAGGCTGACCTTCAGGCCTCTGTACTCCCTCTTGAGGCCTGTGGCTAGAGGCACTAACTCTGTAGAACCTGTTGCTCTGGCTTCAATTGTGGAAACACTCCCAGGCTCTTGGTTATGTAATGTTCAGCCTCAGCCCCTGGCTAGTTGCCCTTGGCTGCCCGAGCTTGGTCATGAGAGCAGCTTATGTCTTCAGACAGCCTGGAAGCCAGGAGTGGGTGGAGGTGGAAAGCCGGGAGAGGACCCCCAAGCCCCACTTTGCAACCTCAGGCCGTGGAGGCCCCTCCCCTGCCTGCCCTGCAACAGCCTGCATTGTCAGAAACTTTGAGGTTGTTGTAGAGCAATAGCTGGGAGGCAGGAATTCCTAAACTGGCTTGCCTTCCTTCCTGCCCTCAGGGCTTAGAAGCCCTTTAGAGCCCCAGAGGCGTTTCTGTCAGCAGAATGTCCCTGGTTGTTGTCACACCCATTAGTGGGAGTTGTTTAGAGGCTAAATAATTGTACTTTCACCCACCAGCCTGCCAGCACACCACTCCCAGGCTGTCTGTTTTCTGTTCACCGTTCTTCAGCTAGCTTCATGGTGTTAGGGTGATGGGTATTCAGTATAGTAACTTTTCGCTTATTTATTCCTGATTAGGTTCAATGAGAAGTGATATGGCCAGGGTCATGCATTTAATTAAGGGCAGATATGAGTCTCAAGTTGAGGTTTTAGGGGGCCTTTCCTAATCAAAGGTGGCTCTTGCTGTGCAGCCTACAAATGGTGTAACAGGAGCTTCTTTGGAGGAGAGACTGCTTCTCTGAGGTTGGTGAGGTGGACATGTCTCCCCAAATCTCCCTATAGTCTCTGGCTTTTCTCATTAGCCATATCTAATGTCTTTCATTAAGTTTGAGTCACTTTTCCCAGCCCTGTGTTAGGACCCATATAACTGGTCAGTGCCTTTTTATCTGCAGGGACCATCTGCCTGCATGTCAGAGCAGGTACTGGATATGCCCCCAGGCGATCTGCTAAGCCTTTGCATTATGCAAAAGCCTCATGCCAAGGTTGGGAAACAGCCTCATATATTTCTCTTCTCAGTGGTGAGGCCACAAACACTTGCAAGTTACGTAACAAGACAAGAGTGTTTGACTCAGACATGGCAAGTTCTAGGGTCTTTACCATCGGGTCTTGGAGGACAAGGAAAGAACTAAGTATTGGGCTGGCAGGCAGACTGCTTATTTCTACCCACTGTGGGGGCTCCCTTCACCTGTTCATGGCTAGTTCTCTTGGGGGGACTTATAGGCCAGGTTGGCTTTGCTGGTGTGTGATCATCTCAAAGGTAGCTCTTGGTGCGCAACCTGCAAAGGGTGCATCAGAAGTGTTTGCAGGAAGTGAGAGTCAATCAGGGGAGGCTGGCACTGGTCCTGAGGAGGTTTTGCCATTGAGGATTGGCCTACCTCAGGGGGTCAGATCTGGAGCAGGACTGAAGGAACTTCAAGAACATGAGAAGCCAGCATAGCTGACCTCTGAGGACAGGCACACAGCTTTCCTTCCTTCCTCCCGTCAGGCATGCCTTGAGTGACCCAGACCCACAGGATGGGGTGAGGGGTGAGACTTTAAAGAACACTGAGGGAGTTTACTGCAAACCTGTCCTTGGAGATTAGCTGAGGTTGAGCTGTGGTGCAAAGGTGGAAGTTTCCAGAACTGGCCTCTGTGATTTGTGGGGGATGGGGGGGGGGGCCTTATCTCCCATCAGGACCATGGGAAAGCAGTTTGTTTTGCCAGGGGCTATTGTTTGTGTAGCACAGACATGCTTTCAGGCAGGCTGCAAGGGGGACAGCACGTGGGGGACATTATGTCCCAGTTGGTCCCAGGAGGATCCCAGGGGAACATGTGCTGGTCATATGCTTTGCCTGTCCTAACTGGGGCCAGGACAGATCTGTGGGCCAGTTGGAATGTGCTGGGCCCTTTCCTCAGTGGTTTGTCTAAGCAAATGAGCAGCAGCAGGATTTCCTCCAACCTCAAGACCCCTTGACCTTCAGGCCTCAGGGAGCCATTGTCCTCCAAGGCTTGAGAGTCTTATGGTGCAAGATTTTAATCTAGCCCTTGCTGGGACCTACTGTGCTGTCACACACTCCATCCACTAAGTGTTTAGTGGAAATATTTGCCAAAACCTGAAACCTCACGAGCAGTTAGTAGTGACTTGGCACGGAAGTCAGGGTAGCTCATTCTTTGCAGGCCATGGTGATGGTATTGTTCACATCCGGAGTCTTAAAATGTATTTCCTGTGGAGCCAAAGCAGTACTATCCTCCAGCATCAAACAGCAGCATTCTGGTTTGACCCATCAGCCATGCTCCCCACTGTGGCATAGCCGAACCCCAAGTTTTCTTGTTCTCTTGGGAAGCCCCAGCGGAGGAGAAGAGTTCAGAAGGTGTCTACTCCACCAGGACAGTGCACTCCGTAAATAAGCAGAGGCCTCTCTCTAAACTGTGCAAGTCCAACAGATGGCTTTGTGCCCTGTGGACCACCTGCCTCTGCTAGGCAATTGCCAGTTAGAAGATGAGGGAAAATCAAAACAAAACAGCTCATCAGGCCTAGAAGGTTCTTTGTGAGGCACCAACGGGGTATGCTGTCTAGCTCATTTTAATTACCTGGGTAATTTATAATGCACTGTTGTATTTTATAGCTCTTAGGGTAGGGCTAGCGGCAACCAGACATTCAAGGCCCCTTGAGAGGTAAGGATCAGGCCAGGCCTTACTGTCCCCATCCCACCTTCCCTGGCTCACAGCTGACAGAGTGGCCTCTGTAGTGTCCTCATATGAAAAATGGAGTTCTTAGTACCTATTCCTTGTGAGGATGTTGCGTGTAAATATGCTGCTATGCATACCAGTGTGTCACAGAGCTGTCATGTGTAGGCCGGTTGGCTATGCCCTTGGGACTTGCAGAGAGCTCTTGGAGCCTTTCATAGTCACCGCTTTGGATCTGTGGAGAGGGATGTTGGGGTTTGAGAGATGTATAGGTAGAGGAATAGGGTGGGGCAGCTGGATGGAACATATACCTGGCTGGTTAGGAAGACACCATCCTGGCTCAGGGAAAAGTGAGATGGCGTCTTCGAGTGTTCAGAGAAGCCTGTGGTGATGGTAAGTTCATAGCCTGCAGCTGTCTGGCTGCACAGGGGAACCAGAGACTCAGATGCACTACACAGCAGCATGCTGATTGGGCCTTAGGCCCTCTCTCATGATCATGTTCCTTTTGCCCACAGATGTACCGGGGCTCAGTAAGATGCCCCACGTGCAGTACATCCACACGGAAGCCTCTGAAAGTCTCTGTGGCCTTAAGCTAGAAGTCAACAAATACCAGTACCTGCTGACAGGTAAGAGTCACCAGGGGCACGAAGGCACTGGTGGGCCTGCCAGAGCTTGAGTCAGTGGCGTCCTGAGGGTCATAGCCCTATGTCTCATGAAGTGCTGGTCTCACTTACCCACTGCTGGCCGGCAGCCTTGGCTCCATTGTACACCTGGTTGTGTCCTGATTTTCATGATATCTCAGCTTTAATACAGCGAGAAAGGGGCTTCATCTTCCAAAGCCCTTGACAGCCAACCAGTTAGGTCTGTCGCATGTCACAGGCTGATCGTTAGGCTGTTGTAGGAATGGCAGCATGCAAAGTCCTAAGGAATTCTTTTGTTTTGTTTGTTTGTTGGTTTTGCTTTTGAGACAGGGTCTCTCTGTGTAGTCTTGGCTGTCCTGTACTCGCTTTGTAGACCAGGCTGGCCTCAAACTCACGCAATCCGCCTGCCTCTGTCTCCGAGTGATGAGATTAGATGTATGCCCGGCACCCTAAGGAATTCTAAGACCTGATGGTTTTGAGACTTTTGGCAGAATGTGCAGTATCTTAAGCTCCAGTATCCTCTAGAAAACAGGGCCAGAGTTCATATCTAAAGGTGTCAGGGAAGGTATCACAAACCCAGCGTCAGTGCCTGGCCCTGGCAGTATAGGGAGCTAACCAAACACCTGTTCCCTTGCTTCCAATCCCACTTCAGGCCGTGTCTATGAAGGCAAGATGTACACAGGGCTGTGCAACTTTGTGGAGAGGTGGGACCACCTCACACTGTCCCAGCGCAAGGGCCTCAACTACCGCTACCACCTGGGTTGCAATTGCAAGGTGAGTTCTAGGGGTGTGTGTGTGTGTGTGTGTGTGCGTGCGTGTGCACGCACGCGCTCGGGCATGCACCAGTGAAATCTGGAAGGAAGCTTTGGTTCCTGCTCTTCTGGGACAGACAGGCTGCTGGGGTTGGTACAAGGATGGTAAGGAATGTTGCCCTGGGGCAAGGCAGGGATTAAAGCTCTGAAGAAGAATGCCTTTGTTCTGTATTCACTGCCTGGATGGTGCCTACTTGGCAGCTGCTGGGTTATGAGGGCTCTTCAGCATCCTGGCTCCTCCTAGCTGTTCAAGGCCATGACAGGTACAAGAATTTTCCCTGGAGGGTTCTGCCAAGCTGTCAAGTGGGTTCACTCTGACAGCTGACTCACTGGGGTCCCTGCCCAGGTGGGAAAGCTGGCTGAGGCCCGCTGCCATCAGCTGCCATCCAACACCTCTCTTCAAAACCAGGTTCAGTCCCTTTCCCAAGTACAAGGTCATAGGAGGGAGTTGAGTCTCTCCCCTAATCCTCATAATAATGTCACATGCTCTTAATTACTATTACTTCATTGTACGGGTAAGAAACCAAGGCTCAGAGATCTTTGCTGTAGGATCCTGGGCTGCGTAGCTTGCTGAGTCTGATTTCCAACCCAGGAGAACTTTCATTGTCTTAGTTCCTTTATTTCCAGTGGTACTCTTCCCCTTCCCACATCTAATCTGGGACTCATAGGTCTTGCAACTTAGAACAAGCTGCTTAAGCTTTCTGAGCCTCTGTTGTTTTTATTTATAGAGGGGAGTTAGAAGTGTACGCATTAGAGGCATCGTGTCTGGGACCCATTCGATGCTCAATGGTATGGGCTCGTAGCTCATATTGTCAGCATGACAGGGCAGGGGCACCAGGGTTTGAAGCCAGGCTGGGCCTGCTGTGGCGCAGCCCCCTAACTGTGGCTTGTGTGTCACTGCAGATCAAGTCCTGCTACTACTTGCCTTGCTTTGTGACCTCCAAGAACGAGTGTCTCTGGACCGACATGCTCTCCAATTTTGGCTACCCTGGCTATCAGTCCAAACACTACGCCTGCATCCGGCAGAAGGGAGGCTACTGCAGCTGGTACCGAGGATGGGCCCCTCCAGACAAGAGCATCAGCAATGCCACAGACCCCTGAACCCAGACCTGCCCCGCCTTACCTCCTTCCCATCCCGCTGAGCCTCCCGGACACTAACTCTTCCCAGATGATGACAATGAAATTAGTGCCTGTTTTCTTGCAAATTTAGCACTGGGGGACACTTAAAGTCTCTGCTGTCTATGGAGTTGATTTGGAAAAATACTCTCTTGGCTCTTCCCCACCTCACCCTTTCTTTTTGGTTTTGACATCACCCATTTCCATCTGGGGGATCTCTGATGCCAAGCCCAGAAAGAATGAGGCATGTATTCTCCTCTTCATGGTATATAATCTATATTTTTTTTAGGAAAACAAAAAAGTGAAAAAGCTTTCCCATTTGGGCATTTAATAGCTACTTCTCTTTCTTCTTCCTCTCGTGATCACCTCCTGGCCCCACTTCCACATACACTTTGTTCATGCCAGTACACAAAGTACATGGATAAAGAAAGAAGTTGGCAGAAGTCCAACTGTTTCCCAATTAGTCAAGGGCAGCAAG
Organism: Acomys percivali; assembly: GCA_907169655.1. Taxonomy (NCBI): domain Eukaryota; kingdom Metazoa; phylum Chordata; class Mammalia; order Rodentia; family Muridae; genus Acomys; species Acomys percivali. The sequence continues at coordinate 48,637,489 of OU015756.1, read as the reverse complement.
CAGACAGACGCCAGGTATTTGAAAGACCTTCTACACAGAGGATATACAACTGTGTCTGGATCGTACAGTCTGTCTATGTCTGCATGTCAGAGGGAGGGAAGGAGGGAATAGACATACTGTAGGAATGGGTTACCCAGTCCTCTGATACTTGGAATTGTCCAGATGTTTCAGATCCTGGAGCAAACATCCATGTCAGAATAACAGAACGTTCTGAGTTGGTGAAGACTTAAACATCTGCCGGAGTTCAGCAGGCAACCTGTCTGTCTGTCTGTCTGTCTGTACAACAATGCAGACAAAGGGCTGGGATGAACATCTTTGCTCCCATGAGAGGTTCCCCCTGGGAATTCTTGGGGAAGTTTGGCTGGACTCTTGCCAGCATGTAAGATGGGGAAACACACACCAGACACTATCCCACAGATATAGTCAAGCAGATTTGAGTAGATAATTACTATTTCCAAAGTAGTGTTTGGCTCATCTAGCGGGACGTGTTTATATACACATCTGCATATACCCACAGGGGATTATGAGCTAATTTTTATAGGACACAGAATTCTATTCGATGCTGTTAAATATGCAATTAGTTTAATCTCTTTTCTTTTGTTGTTGTTTGATGGGAAATTGTGACATTCCAAGTTGACCTTTTTTTTTTTTTCATCCGAATTAAAATTTGAAACTCTGAACACCGTCAGCACACTCTTGTCCCTGTAACTGAGGTCTATGACCTCTCATCTCCTTTCCCCCTTCTGCTTTGTGTTTGGGGCACCCTTCATTTAATTGCCTTCCTGGCCAGCTGATGGCAGGTGTGAGCTTAGGGTAGGGGCCTTCACATGAGAGGGACAGTCGCACAGCGTCCTGACTCAGTGGAATGCTTCCTTTCCTGGATTTGAGGGACAGCATACACTTCTTCCCCAGCCCAGTAGTGGTGGGGGAGGGGAACATCACCTTCTGAGGTGGTTACCTCAGAGGATGAGCACGGTTGGTCACCAAGGGGAGCCAGGCTCTGCCGTCACACTATAGGCCTTTCGTTGTGGTTGTATTTTTGTTTTTTAAATAAAACTATAATATAAATTTTCCTATTAAATAAGATGGATTTTAAGTTTTAGTGTCGAATGCGATGTCAATAGTAGGCGGTAGTGTATGTTATAGTTCGAGATGGTAAGGCGGTGGCATTTAACACAATTACTTTCTGCCTTTGTTCAGATTGTGGGTATTTATCCTTTCTTAGTATCATTCCATTTTAGGAAACACAGTTACCAATTATAAGTAGAGAGAGAAAGAGAAAAAGAGACAAGTTCCGGTGTCTGCCCCCACCCCACACACACCAATGCTTTGACCAGGTGTTTGATAGAATAGCAGGGCTGGAAGACAGTTCAGGCTGTGGGTGTCAAATTTCCTCTTGGTTGACTTTATTCCCCTGTGCTCACAGGGAACAGAAGGCACCCTCCCCCCCTTTTCTGGTCTGCTGCAGGAAGAGCTGCAGTCAGAACAGCAAGCTGTTAAGGGGTGATGCTCTGACTTACTGTTTGGGGTTTATTTCAGCCTCGGAGTCTCCTAAACATGGAGCTCCTGGTCTACCCTGCTTGTGTGCCTTCCCATATGTGCACCCCAGTGTCTGTTCCAAGATTCCATTCTCAATCTCTCCTAGAGGGAGACACGGAGTGAGGCCTGGGTATGTGGCACGCACCGCACATGAAGTTAGCCTGAAGATAAATAAACTCAGTTGGCAGAACCATAGCCCCCAGTTAGCTGGTGAGGCCTTCCAAGATGGATAAGGAAGGGTCTATTGTAAAGTCACATCATCGGAGGGCGGTTTTTGAGCTTTCTATAAGCTATAGCTTTGTTTATTTCACCTGTTCACTTACTGTATAATTTAAAGTCATTTATGTAGCTGCGACACTTTGATATTTCAATCATATCATGAATGTTTTATTTTGCTAAATCATGTGCCATGTGTAGGCTGTCATGTGTACACTGTGTCTAAGAGAAGAAAAAAGAAAAGAAAAGAAAAGAAAAGAAAAAAAAAAGAAACCCACATGTCATTTTTTTTTTTTTTTTTTGATTCAAATTGTATAGCAGAATGGAGGATAGAATACTGGGACCCAAGCACTCAGCTAGCCTGGAGAGTCGAGGAAATAAAGGTACAACAGAGTCCTCCAGCCTCCTCCCCATGGAATCCTAAGGGTGGGAAGAAGGGAAAAACAAAACAAAACAAAACAAACAAACAAAGCCAAAACAGAACAAAACCCCAAACTACACTGATGTCCTTGCCCTGTATCAACTATATCCCAGGCTCATCTGTCACCCACTTTCCAAGACCTTTCTCCCACGCAACCAGGAAGCCATGGTTTCTGTCAAGTCCAGGGCCGTGACACCTGTGACTCCAAGCTCTCTTTGTCTTGTCTGCCTCCCAACCAAGGAATTCCTATGCACAGGTTTTTGCTTCCCAGCCTAGCCCTCTGCTCTAGCCTAGTGTGTGGAGCTTAAGGAGACCTGGTGCCTAGCATCTCCAGCCCCAGGCCTGCCATACACACCCTGTTTCACGGTGTGCTTCTTAAGCAATAAAGGACATGATGACTTGGGGATAGATCTGTCTGGGAGATAATGTGGGTCCAGGAAGCTTTGCTACCCTTCCCTGACTCACACCAAGGTGGAATTCAGTTGGTTGGCTCCCAGCTATTTAAAAATGCTACTCTAGTGATTGTATCAGAGAGAAAATAAAGAAAACAAGTCTTAATGGCAGAAGCATAATGGAATAGGTGAGGGCAGGAAAGCCAGGTCTCAACAGATCTAAATTGGCTTTTTTTTTTTTTTTTTGGTTTTTCAACACAGGGTCTCCCTGTGTTAGCCTTGGCAGTCCTGGACTTGCTTTGTAGACCAGGCTGGCCTCGAACTCACAGAGATCCACCTGCCTCTGCCTCCCTGAGTGCTGGGATCCAAGTTGGCTATTTGGGTTGAGGAGGAGAGGGCCCAAGGAAAATGACCACAGTTTTGGAGACAAGGAGTACCTTAGATTCTTTGTCAGCTTTTCCTCTAGCAAGTGAGCTGTGCTGAAGCCCAGTAATGATGAAGAGACACCAGCCAGAGGGAGACCCCATCTAGAAGGGATGTATTTGTTGCTAAATTCTGTAGCACTGTTTACAGCTTTCCTCCATGTTATTTATGAATTTTATATTCCGTGAATGTATATTGTCTTGTAATGTTGCATAATGTTCACTTTTTATAGTGCGTCCTTTATTCTAAACAGTAAAAGTGGTTTTATTTCTATCACAGACCTGTTGTCTCTTGCCTTCTTGGGTCCTGACTTGGGAGGTTAGATCGATTATCACAGAGGGTCTTGCAAGCAGATTCTGCCTGTCTCCCTCTGGCCCCTATACACAACCTTCTTCCAACCTGATGTCTACGGCTTGGGCCACCTCGATTAAACTCTTATTTTTTTGCAACAGATTTCAGGAAAGGTATCCTTAGCTCCTCATGCTTGCTGGTCCAGCCCTAATTTCACTCTCTCACTCTTCTGACAGGAGCTTCCCTAGTCAAGCGATCGCTATCTGACCAGTTGTGAGTGGCATGGGCCTGGGACCCGTCTCAGCCTTCCTTATTTTCTTCCTGAGAATTCCATGACGGGAGATGAGTGTAAGCGTGTAGGTGGCCATACTTGATGTCAGTGGGTCAAACTGATAATCCTAAAGTGAGTGAAAGGCCTAGTTGGAATGCCGGGAATTTCTGAGGTCTTAGAACAACTGCTGAGCTCTTCCCAGTACTCAATGAGCCATGCTTCATTGCACACCACCCACCTAAGTGTGAGCCCTCTCTTGCCAGTGGCCCAGGTCATGGCCTTTGCCCCTGTTTGAAAGGTTCTCCACTCTGAGCACCCACCAGGCTCTATATTATTCATTCACTTGCTATCGCTCTACCACTCTCAAGGAGATTAAATTCTTTCTTTCTTTCTTTTCTTTTTTTTTTGTTTTGTTTTTTGTTTTTTGTCTTATGAGACAGGGTTTCTCTGTGTAGACTTGGCTGCCCTGGACTTGCTTTGTAGACCAGGCTGGCTTCGAACACACAGACATTTGCTTTGCCTCTGCCTCCCGGAGGGCTGGGATTACAAGTGTGTGTCACCACACCAGGCAGAGATTAAATTCTTGTCTAAAACCTAGTCAGTAGACTAGTCTGTGATTAATAATGAACTACTTTGAAGGTAAACCCTGAATTCTTAGAATACTTACACATGCCTGTGTTTGTCAGACTTTGGTATTGTAACCAAATACCAGAATGAAATAACTGAGAGTGGGGATGATTTTGTTTGGGATCCTAGTTTCAGAGGCTTTGGTTCACTGTGCCCAGGAGACTGTGGGAGGACCAGTGACTTTCATTATGGTAGACCAGAAGTAAAAGAGAAGGCCTGAGCCCCAACTTTGCTCCATTTCCTTTGATCTCATCTTGGCAGCCAACCTCATCGATGGCACTAAGAGACCCTCATTCCAAGCGTGTCTTTCCTGGCTCTGTTAATCCTCTCTGGAAAGGCCCTTGACAGACACCTAGAAAGTTCGTTGCTAATCTGGGTGCTTTCATTCCAGTCAATTTGATAATTCAGATTTTCCTATATCTACTCACACTAACCAGACACTCTGGATTCTGTGACTGATGGGTCAATACAATAGATACACAATCAATGACAGTCTCCGACTGGCTAAGTTACTCCTCCCATAGAAGACTGTAGACCTACCTGGTAGTGCCTTCAAACAGGTGTTTGAAGCTCAGCAGCCAGAGCCTAGGCTCCTACAACCAGATCGCAATCCCTAGCTAGGGTGAGTACACCTGATTCTTGTTGCCCAAAATCCTATTTCCCGAAAGACCCAAATCCGCTGACCATGCACCAATCACATGAGCAAGCATGCTGTAGGCTGATCCTGGCAGCACATAATTCTACCGAAATTCTAGCTATGGTCACAGAACCCTCCAACCCACTCAGAAAGATATCAGTCTTAACACCTTCCAAATAGGTAGTGAAGCCACATACTCTCAGCTTGGCTCCAGACAACTCCAAGGGATTAAACAGGTACACTCCAAAGAAAGGAAATCAAACATGCAAATGCGTTGCTGTTTAATAATCAGCTCAAATAAAATATCACAGCTTTTATTAAAATTACAGTGGAGACCAGGTCCAAGGAAAAGTGCACTGGAGATAACATTATACCATAAAAATATATTTTCCCTTTATACTCAATCTCTAGTTCTAGGGAGCCAGCTCAAGAAGTCCCTTGATGTGTTAACAATTAATGGAAGTATCACAGAACACCAAGTACCTTTGTCACTTGCCCTCCGGCCCGAATTCCCCTTGGGGAAGTTGAACCTTCCTCAAGGAACACTAGACATTGCCACAAGCACAGGACACGAAGGCTCCTGTGTGGAGTCCAGATAACCAGGAAGCAAGGTGTGAGCCGCCCAGAGAGACTCAGGAGACAGACACGTCAGGTCATCCCGCATCACGAAGATAAGCAGAGCTAAGAAGGCACTCACCATTGGCTTGTGGTTGGGGAAAAATGTTTGCTCCACTAGAGGAAACGACTCGGGACCCAAGGAATGGAAGATCTTAATGAGCTGAGAGAACTGGGAGAGAAAAGGAGAGATCATTAGCCAGCTAGGATTTCCCACCAGGATCCTGGCACCCACTTGACACTGGCCTTCAAGTGTCTGTCCTGCGCTAAGCTCTAAAAGCTGTTGCCCACCACTAGGATCAAAAGCCAACTTCCTTGGTTGGGTCTCTCTCTCTCTCTCTCTCTCTCTCTCTCTCTCTCTCTCTCTCTCTCAACCCCTAGAAGGCTGCCAGGTCACTGGCTTCTTCAGTTCATCCACATTTTACAAGCACTTAACTGCATTCTCGGTCATTTCACACAAGGTCCTTGTCCCCAGGACAACCTTCTTGGGGGTCTTGCCATCCCTCTGCCTGAAATGCCCATCTTTCTAGGACAGCATCGTAGGCACTTCATGATATTTATGCTGAGTCCAGACTCTCTTGTTCAGTTTATTATTGTTACTCACTAGCTATGAGACCTGGGGGTGGGGGTGGGGTCACCATACATTTCTGAATGTCAAGTTTCTCAGTTTGTACACTGCAAGATTGAGACACTAGGGTAGTGCTGGTAGAAAGCCGGGGGGGGGGGGGCAGGGGGGATCTGGGACATAGATGAGGGTGGAGGCCATCAGGAAGGCTCCCTGGACCTCTGCAGGGGACGAAAGCTACTCAAGGAGACGACTGTCCCTGAAGGCCTTCAGTGGTTGCCATGGCTGTGGCCTCAAGTGCTCAGGACGTCAAGAAAGCAGCCAGAGTGTGATTCACCCTAGGTTATCATGAGCTTTAAAAGGCTGGACCAAGGATCTTCTTCGCTCGGAAGGCAAATGAGAATTACAAGCTGATGCCAGAAGAATAACTTGGACTCTGCAAACACAGGCACCTGGTAGCTGGAAGAAGAACCATATTTGGTACCAGCCAAATGGTAAGATCTTGGATGGAGAGATGAGGAAGCTGAGGACAGCCCTGCTCTGCAGTGGGTGGGCTCCTGCGCAGTGCCTGGGGAAGTAGCTCACATGTGTAGCACAGCACAGAGTCATTCTAAAGGGCTTGTGGGGAACCTCAGAAATGTACGAAATGATGCTTGGGGGTATCCGTCATTTTATAGATAAGGAAGCTGGAGCTGAGGGAGGGAGTGCAACTCATAGCTAAGCCAGCGGGTTATGGAGAAGAGCTGCAGCATTTACTGTCAGCTATGTGGGCCTCAGTTTCCTCTTTGGTACAGTGGAGATACCTGCTTATTGGGAGGTGCACATTGGAGCTGAGCATATGACACAGGAAATGCTATGTTGCTGCATAGTTGCTGCTGTCAAAACTATGGACTATTCCCTTTTCAGGGCACTCAGATCTTACGATCCTGTTGTGTCTTTTGATACAAGTAGACCAGAGACAGGAGGCCAGCAGCCAAAGCTATCAACATACATTAAGTTAATCCGAATAATCATTCAACAAATACTGAGCACCATCCCAGCATAGACTTAGCCCATGTGTAAGAGGCAAGAATTGTTGTCACCATTTCTTGTGGGTATGCTGTATACCAGCCACCATGACAAACGCTTTTCATGCCCCTGCCGAAAACTAGGAAGGCCCCATTATTATCATCCTTCTCTAAATATGGATGCAAAGTTCAGAGAGGTTAACACAATGGCTCAAGGGCAAACTATGTTAAGTGGAGAAACTTGGCCTTGGACAATCTAGTTCCAGAGTCCAGACCAATCAGTGTTCTTCTTGCCCAGGTGATAGCAAACAGGCAGCCAAACAGGCTGGACCAGAGATTTCATAGCATTTTCTCCACCCCTATGAGCCTCCTCCGTTCTCCATCCCCCACCCCCAACCTCAGGTATGAACCATAGGACAGATGACACAGCTGTCCTATCTGTTAATCGGCTGTTCCACTAGCATGGGAGATTAAGCAGCAGGCACTCTGGTGTCACCATTGCACGCCGTGTGTGTGTGTGTGTGTGTGTGTGTGTGTGTATTGCTTGTATTAAGGGAGACAGATGGCAGATAAGGAATGACGTCATTTAGGTATAGACCCTTGTGCGGGGATAACAAAGTGGAGTTAGGGGTCTGAGAATATTCGAGAGAACGGAGGAGGGCTGGAATTTTGGGAAGACCTTTTGTTTTTGATGACATGTAAGTGGAAACATGAGTAAATCAAATGAGTGGTTGAGATGAGTGAATCCACAGGGAGGAGAAAAGTGTGAGAGCTGGAGAAAGAGGGCTTCAAAGTCTGTTTTCACCATACACCAGCCCTAAGATCTCAGAGAATTCCCTGTCCAGCCTGAAACGAAGCCTTTTCCTCTGTGGGAAACGAGGAATGATGCCATCTTCAACTGCACTAGTAGCAAGGGTACCTGTAGCAGTTTTCTAGTATTCAATAAGTGTTTAATAACTTTGGGGAGCAACAGTAAGAAAATTATGCTAAGATGTTTAAAAAAAAAAAAAACACAGCAATAAGCCGGGCGTAGTGGCGCACACCTTTAATCCCAGCACTCGGGAGGCAGAGGGAGGTGGATTGCTGTGAGTTCGAGGCCAGTCTGGTCTACAAAGCGAGTCCAGGACAGCCAAGGCTAATAACACAGAGAAACCTTGTGTTGAAAAAAAACAAAACAAAACAAAAACAAACAAAAAACCCCAAAACAAAAACAAACAAACAAACAAAACCCCAGCAATATGTTTGTTTTTGTTTGAGACAGGATCTCACATAGCTTAGACTGGCTTAGAACCCTTACTACATATTCAAGGATGACCTTGTCTGATCCTCCTGCCTCTGTCTCATAAGTGCTAAGATTTAGACAGCACATCTGGCTTATGCAGCACTGGAGACTGTGCCCAGCACCATACCAATCGAGCTATACTTCATCAAGATTAATACTGTTCCTATAACACGATCCTATATCATAATATGTTTTATATATATTTAGGAGGCCACAATTCCCCAAAGAGACCTAGGCTCAAGTTGTTCATTCAGTTGTTTAAATGAGATTCCCTTCCTTGCTGAGGGTCTGTGTTTGGGGAATGGAGTCATTTACAGGGTGGGAGGCCACCTCATGCTTTCCAGTTCCCTCCCAGAGTGCTGATCTGTCACCTACCACCCAGGGCTTGCTGCAGAAGTTGTACACAGAGTAGAGAGAGTTGACAGCAGGAAGCCCTCCGTACTGGAGGCCGATGACCAGGCTGCGGTAGTCCTCGGCCAGAGCCATGCTATAGGCGTGCTGCCGGACCAGGATGAAGTCCGGTTTGAAGGACCTGACAAGAGAAGAAACGACAGTGGTATTACCACATGGCAGAATGACCAAGGCTTGCTGGTTATAGCCCTGACCCTATGTGGCTGCTACCCATAGAAGCTCTCAGCTGACAGGGCAGGGGAGGGGAGGATGGACAGGGACGCACACAACTCACAGCTACTCAACTATTGAAATGAACTGGAAAGAATAGATACTTTCTTGTGTTTGGATTTTAGGCTGTTTCCTAGATTCCCATTTTTTTTTTAATAGCCAGGAAAAATGTCTCAAATGACTGAACAATGGAATAACTTACATGTATTCCCTTGCACATGGATGCTGTCAGCTCTCATTTCTCAGAGGTAAATCTAACACTCAGGAAGATACATAATTTGCTCAAAGAGACACATTGCAGGCAAGCGGAAAGGTTAAGTCTATAGCTGTCAACTGCCTGGTGACAGGACTTCCTCCTTGGAGATTTCTGATCAAACTGGCCTTGTGCCTTCTAAGTCGCAACCCCTGGAAAGTGGCAGACTCCAAGAGCACACAGGTTCTCTGCTGGGACCCTCTGGAGACAGGGTCCCGATAAATGCTTCTCAACAGAGTTGATGGGGGGCTGGGCTCCCCCACTTTATAGCTGGGAAGATTGCATCTTTGAGAAATTAATCCCCCCACCCACCCACCCACCCACCCACGCCCTGTCTCCTGGCAGATTTACACTGTTCTATTCACACAGTCAAAGGCCAACTTATTTTTGCGTTCCTTCTAAGACACATGAGAAGCCAGCCTCACAGTGGGCAGAGGGTGGACACTCAGTACGGTACCATTGATCCACCTCTCTCATCTGGAGTCATATCCTTAGCTTCACAAAACTCTGTCCCTTTAAAATAATTCAAATATAAGCTAAAATAATCTTCAGAGAGGAAGGAGGACTTGCTCCCACTGAGGACAGATTAAAAAAACGTGCACACTGCAGATGTGTCTCAGGCCATGTTGACCTTGGTTCTCAATAGATACCCCAGGGTTTGTGGCACTTCCAGGGCAGGTATGTGAAGGGTAGGTGTGGTGGAGACACCTATGACCATCACCTCCCCTCCTGTCAAAGCAAATGCAACGGTCTTCTCTGCTAAATGGTAACTCGTCTCCCTGGGCCACTTAGACCAGACTGTGGCCTGTCCTCTGACTCGCAGTGTGTTTATGGGAAGGGTCAGCCTTAGTGTAAGGAAAAATTAAAGTCGGACTCTTGGAACGAGAGCAACTGTGATGGGAGAAGGGAGGAGGGCTTTGACCGCAACCAGAAGCACTTACTTGTAACAGAATCGTTTCCAACTTTCATATGCTTGACCAAAAAGCCCCCACAGAATGTACAAAGAAGTAAACAAATTGCCGGAGACTCTACAAAATGCAGGGAAAATTCCTAAAAACCTTTATATACACATTTTGGTCCAACTATGCATTTTACTATAGACAGAAGGCATTCGTACACATAACTGATTTTATGCTTTCTATCAGTGATGATTCTGGAATTTTCTACATAATGCAATTATATGAATAGTTCCTCTATGACCAAAATAACCTCAAAAACAAATTTCTCTTTTCCTTTCTTCCTCCCCTCCCCTTTTCAGTACCCTTTCGCCTCCCTCTCCCCTCCCCTGGGTCTTCTCTTCCCACCCCCACTCCCTTCCTTTTCCCTCTCTTGCTCTTCCTCTTCTTCTGTTTCCTTTTCTTCCCACCCCTCCTTTCATTACCACTGGGAATCATATACTCAGGGCCTTCATTCTAGACAAGTGCTCTGTTTTTTTCTGTGGTAATTCCCTCACACTGCCCCTAAAGGACACCCCACCCCCACCAAAGCACTTTCAAGGGTCGCTTTTTCTAACGTCCATCCTGCAACATATTTGCCAACACCACAGGGTGTTTTTTTTTTTTTTTTTTTCCCCAGTACTGGGGACTCAATCCAGGACGTATACATGTCCTAGCACTGGGCTATATCACTTTTGTTTTTGTTTTTGAGACAGCATCTCATTAAGTTGCCCAGGTTAGTCTTGAACTCTCTCTGTAGCCTTGGCTGGTCTTGAACTTGTTTTTTGTGCCTTAATCTCTCAAGTAGCTGGGGTAACAGGCCTGTAACCGCCAGGTATCATAACACTGCAAGTTTTTTTTTTTTCTTGAACAATGAGTGTTTCAATTTGATAAGTCACGTCCCCTAAAAGAGACCCTGCATGTCTCTGTTATTTGGCTTTTCATTTTTGTCTATTTATTTTTAAAGATTTATTTATCGTGCACAGTGTTCTGCCTGCATGAATATCTGCAGGCCAGAAGAGGGCACCAGATCTCAACTTAGATGGTTATAAGCCACCATGTGTTTGCTGGGAATTGAACTCAGGACCTCTGGGAAGCATATAAACGTGTTTTCGCCACACTTCACCTGGTTCAATTTATCTGATGTTGCCTTCTGCTTACTCTCTCTGTTTTGTTGACTACAGGGTCCAGACAGTTGGGCAGAACCCCTTCCTGGCAGGGTGGTCTCTATTGTAAACAGTAACAACAGTGAACTCAGTGTCTTGCCAGGGGTAAGGCCACCTTAACAAAGCAGTCAGAGGATGCAGGGTGGCTATTTCTAGCTTATTTTTAGCTGTGTGAAGAATTCCTAGCAGGGACAGAATTGAGAAAATATGGTCAAACCTTGCTGCTTAGGAAGAGAATGTTCAGACCAACTTCCGAGACTAGGATTGTGTTTTAAAGAAAATATTTTATTTATTTATTTATTTTTATTTTTAAGTATGTGTCTGTGGGGACTGGAATGGAGACAAGGTGTGTTTGTGGATACAGTGCTCACAGTAACCGGAAGAGGGCATTAATGAGAGCGTGCATAAGAAGAAATGAATAAACAACAAATATAAGGAATGGCCATTGTGAAGGGGAGGGAATTCGTGTGGTCACAGGGAAGAAATGAAGTGTGATGGTCACTGCGTCCAGGCAATAGTATGTGTCCCTGGTAACTATGTCCCTGGTAACTATGGGGTTGCTTCGCAGTGTCACATGCTCAGTATTTATGAAGAGCCGTCAGCCCCAACAGGAAAAATTTAACCCCAAGGAGCTCAAGTTGGCCTCTTAAGATTCTCACATCAAATGTGTGCAGGTCCTTTCCACGTGTGAGGTATAAGGGCTGGCGAGGCATGTGCTATCACTGATAGGCACAGTCACTGCCACATAGAACGCAAAGGTTCCTCTACGGCAGAGTTCTGAGGAGTGTTCAGAGCTTAGTGACCAGTAACAGGTAGCTGCTTCCTTCTAACACAGAACTCTGATTTCTCTGTCCAATCAGAGGATGACCACATTCTCTATGTCTTCTAAACATCCATACCTCTGGTCCCCAGATATTTCCAAGCGCTACAGTAGAGGCTGAAGATGCTGAGACGGTGGGGACAAGATCCCTGCAATTTTAGAACCTATAGCCCAGGAGTAATACGGAGCCATGTGCATGAAGGCGGTGCTAAATGAACATTAAACACATCTGTGTTTACACAATTAATTGTGTTGGCCCTAGTCATAATAGACAAGTTATGGAACCAGCCTAGGTGTCTATCAGCAGAGAAATACGTAAAGAAGTGGAATTTTATTCAGCAAGAAAGAAGAACGAAATTAGGTCATTAACAAGAACACGGATGCAGCCAGAAATCATTATGCTATGTGAAATAAGTCATACTCAGAAGGATAAAAATCAACCACATCTTTTCTTTAATTTGGGGATCATAGATTTTACACAGCTACATATAATCATATGATATGGGGAAGTAGAGACAAGGTTGTCTGGTTAGGGGAAAATGAATGTGATTAAGGGGAAGTGGGAGTAAGAGGGAGTGACTACAGTCAGACTTCATGTACACTTGTGTGAATGTCTTTCTGAAGAAATGCCTGTGACCTCTTACGAATTCTCACATCCAATGTATGTATGTATGTATGTACAACAGACAGACATCAAAATTAAAAAAAAAATAAACAAATAAAATGATAAAGGTGTGGACAAGATACTGAAGTGGCCCAGAGTGCTCAGTTCTTCCTGGGGCACGTCTGGGTGAATGTGTATAGCAAGGCTTAGATCTGGGCTGGAGAGGGGGCTCAGAGGTTAAGAGCTCTTCCAGAGGTCCTGAGTTCAATTCCCAGCAACCACATAGTGGCTCATAATCATCTATAATGAGATCTGGTATACAAGTGTACAAAGTGTAAATAATAAATAGTAAATCTTTAAAATGTTTAAAGTAAATAAATCTTAAAGAAGAAGAAGAAGAAGAAGAAGAAGAAGAAGAAGAAGAAGAAGAAGAAGAAGAAGAAGAAGAAGAAGAAAGAAAGGCTTAGGTTTTGGAAAAGAAGTAGAGCTTCTTTATGGACAGGGGCTTAAGAATTCTCCAAGTAGGAGGAAGAGTTGTGGATGTGGATGTATACACACACACACACACACTCTCTCTCTCTCTCTCTCTCCCTCCCTCTCTCTCTCCCTCTCTCTCTCCTTCCCTCCCTTCCTCCCTTTCCCTCCCTTCCTCCCTCCCTCCCTCCC
>OU015756.1:48613739-48624038 GCA_907169655.1 Acomys percivali | reverse complement strand
TCTCTCTCTCTCTCTCTCTCTCTCTCTCTCTCTCTCTCCCTCTCTCTTCTTTTTGAGCAGGAAGAGCTCATGATCAAATTTCCTCCCACTGTGTTACTGTGGCAGGAACTGGTTTTAAGATTCGGATCCCTAAACAATGGCCTCATTAGACTCCTTGGAGTTGTTATCTATGAACTGTGAGGGAAAGGAGTTGTCAGCTAAAAAGTTAGCTGATAGAGACCCTGTTTTGCTACATGGAAGAATTCCATTTGCTGCAGAATAGATGCTCTTGTGGTCTTACGGGACAGAAACAAAAGCCCTGCCCATGATTGGCTAATCCCTGATACCCACAGAGCCTGGCCTCCAGCTACCTTCATCTTCTGAGCTAAGTGAACCATGAGGAATCCTTTCCTGCCTAGGCTCTATTGAACCCAGCCTATAGGTGGTCATCAATATTGCTCTAACACTGGGACAAAGTGAGGAAGTCTGCAGCCAGCTCTGTGGTTGGAATATAGAGACATGTGAAGTGGAGGCAGAGTTGAGCCCTGGTAAGGCTATAAGGCACTTCCCAGCCAGCCCATCACGGCTTTCTGTCTCTACTATCTCGCAGGGTCCACATCCTGGGTCTTTCATGCCTGGGCAGGATCTCTGACAATTCCACACAAGTTGGCTCTGGGGAACTCTTGCTGAGGTTCCTTTTTTTTTTTTTTTTATCTCACCTTAAACTTTAATATGAGCTCTTGGACCCAGGTATGTCTTAGAAGTGGCTGTCAGTACTCCAAGGAAATTGAGGATGACAGATAATGAAATGGCAAGGATAAGACAGAAGGTACATTGTCGGGGACTACCGAGGGCTCGAGGCGATGTCGAGAGGCAGGGAGGCACAAGGCTGAGTCACTCTGAACCACCGGAGAAGTGTCACAGTTCCTTCAACTATGCGAGGCCTTGCGGTAGCAGGAATGGATTCTGGCAGGCCTTTGGCTGGGACCTCAGCTAACGAGCAGGCGCCTCATTATCCTCAGCTGCTTTGCTGAGATTTTGCAACTATCCCTTGTTCTTCAGCTTCTAAGCTGGCGAAAGGTGACGATCATGCTGACTTGGGTCACATCCATATCGGTTCCTAGCCAGGCCTGGGAAGGCTCCAGACATTCTGATTTCTGTGCATGCCAGCCGAGAATGCCCAGGTTTGTTATGGACTCTACGCTGTCTGGAACCCTCTCTGCTCTGCTTCTAACCTGTGGTGTACAATCTAGGGCACAGGGACCCAGGGAGCTGCAAACCAGCAGGAGGGAGGGAGGAGTTCTGAACATCAGGGCTGTCTCTGTGTCTTAAGGCTCATAATATCGGGCATCTCGCTGCAAGTGTAAATCACAGGAAATGTGCATGCTCTCCAGAGAGTGGGGGACTGAACCCCCAGCTGGGACTACTTGAGAATTAGCAATGGTTTCCTGAGGACCTGCAAGAAATTAGGCCAGACTCAAACAGAAATTAGGTGGCGGCCAACCAGAAATCTGGCAGGGAGCTGAAAACAGGATACTGTAGCCAGGCTGGTTGGGGCCCACAGGGAAGCTGCCAGCTACACACGCCAGTGGGGAAGGGACTCCAAGGAGCTGACAGGAAACCTGCTCTCATGAATTGCAGGGCCTTCAAGTATTTTGAGGGTAATAAAACACAGGCAGGGGCTGTTGGAGGAAGCAGGCTTCGCGTCTCTGTTCTCAGGGTCTTGGTCTCTTCATCCCAGGCTCTTCTTCCTCTTTCATGTGGGTGGATGCGTCACTGGCTCCATCCTCTTCCTCAGTCTTTTACTCTGGAGCTTCTACCTGTCCTGGGCTGAATCATGTCTCCCAAAAGCATAGGCTGAAGTCCCGATCCTGTGAGTTGCTATGGACATAGGGTGTTCGTAGATAGCACTGAGCTAAGACAAGGTCACGCTGCAACGGAGTGGACCATAATGACTGTCTTTGCTAAGAGAAACACACACATACACACACACACACACCACGAGAGGGAGGGAGGGAAGGAGAGAAAGAAAGAAAGAAAGAAAGAAAGAAAGAAAGAAAGAGAGGGAGGGAGGGAGGGAGGGAGGGAGGGAGGGGGGGGGGGGGAGAGAGGGAAGAAAAGAGAAAGGGAGAGAGGGGAAGAGAGAGGGGGGAGGGAGGGAGAGAGGGAGGGAGAGAGAGGGGGAATATAAACATTAATGAAGGCAATGATGGTCTGTAATCTAGAACCTTCCAAAGACTGCTGACAACTGTCAGAAGCTAGCAAGAGGCAAGAAAGTGACCTTCTTGGGGCCTACAGAGGACCAGATGCCCCAGCTTCAGACTTTGAGCTTCCAGAATGAGGAATGGATGCATTTTTGTCGTTTAACCGTACAGTCTGTAGTGCTGTGTTCAGCCGCCTCAGTAATTCAATTCCCCGGGCAGTCCCATATTCCGGTAGCTTCTAGGATTTTCTGGCTTATTTTGTTCTTCTATATAAATCCATCCAGACTTCCGTGCTCCTCTTGCCAAAACAGCGGCGGCCCTGTGGTAGTCTATCCCAGGAGCTGTAATGAAATACCACAGACTGGGCGGCTTAGAAACAATAGAAATCTATTTCTTGTGGTTTTGGGGGCTGGAAAGGTAAAGTCAAGGAAGCAGAAGAGTCAGTGAAAAATGAAGGCCTCCTTTTCAGTTCATGGCTGCGCCTCCTTGTTTCACCTGTACCAGGCATAGCAGGAGGGAGTGGAGGGACTCTCTAGATCTCTCAGCAAGGACACTAATCTCACTGCATCCTAAAGATTTCTCTAACCTCTAACGGCCCCATCTCTTAATACTACCACATGTATTTGGGAGAGATGTACATTTAAACTACAGCAAACATTAAACCCAACTAGTAAAGCATATCCTTACTTATAAAAACACACTGAAAATTAATGTTCTTTTTCTTCTTATTATTATTATTATTGTTATTGTTATTATTATTATTATTATTATTATTATTCAAACCCATCAATACATAGGAACATGGATAGAAGGACACACACCAAACTGCTAACCTGGTGATTTGAATGGCGGGGGCGGCGAGGGAGTGGGGAGATGAGAAATAGAAAGTCGTATCTTTTTTTTTTTTTAGTTATTCTCTCTGCCGTAAAACGAAACAACACAGAACAGTTTTTATATGCAGGATTAAAGAGAGAGGCTATTTTCATTCTGGGAAGCAGATGAAAACCATAACAGTAACGCTGTATCACAGGAAACTCTAAGGGTACACTGCCACATCGCTACAACTATCTAAAAAGACAACCAGTTGTATCACGAAAGCCTTGAAAGATGATGGTTTGGGAGGAGAAATGAAAAACCGCTCATTTGGTGAAGGGATGAGAAGTCATCAGGAGGCTGGGTATCTCCTTTAAAATATTCATTTTTCTTATAATTTCATGTTAACAAAAGATTACGGTAGTCAGGCATCTATAGACGGTAGGTAGATGGACAGGCAGTTGATAGTTGACTATGCTGCTTAGATTTAATTGTTAACTTGATACAACCTAGAATTACCTGGAAAGTGTCCGAGTTGAGGAATTATCTAATCAGGTTAGCCTGTGGGCCATGACTGTAGGGGAACTGGCTTGTCAATTGATGACCTAATCCATTATGGGTCTAGGCTTGGCTCTGGATTGTAATGGAGGAGACAAAATGAGCTGAACACTAAGCATTAAATAAGCAATGATCTGTGTGTTGATTTTCTCTCTGCTCTTGACTGTTGCTATGCTATTTTAGGTTCTTGCTTTGACTTTCCAGAAATAATGGACATGTCTCACCCAATTCACCTTGACTGTCAGCTTGAGATACCACAGAGCCATGTGATAGCAGAGTCCCAATTGAGGAACTGTGTAGATGCGATAGGTCGATAGGTAGTGTGTGGGGGATTGTCTTGATTATCCATTATTATAGGATAGCCAAGCCCCACTGTGGGTGGAATCATCCTTAGTCAAGTGGATCTTGGCAGTATAAGATGGAGTCAGGCATGGTGGCTCACACCTTTAGTTCCAGCACGGGTAGAGTGACTCGAGGCCAGCCTGGTCTACAAAGTGAGTTTCAGGACCACCAGGGCTAGACAGAGAAACCCTGTCTTGAAAAACTAAAAAGAAAGATCGAAATCTAGGTGAGTGAGAGATTGAGCCAGGAAATAATGTTCTTCCCTGTTTTGTTTTTCCTTCAGGTCCCTGCCTTGACTTCTTTCAGTAATGTACTGTGACCTGGATTTGTAAGCCAAATAAACCCTTTCCTCACCAAGTTGCTTTTGGTCAGAGTGTATGAACACAGATTAGGGTGGTGACCTGAAAGTGTAAGTCAAATAACTATTTCCTTCTCTAAGTTGCTAAGATTTAAAAAAAAAAAAAAAAAAAAAAAAAAAAAAAAAAAAACCTACAACAACAGAGATAAAATTAAACAAGGATTGACAGACAAGAAACAAGTCTCTTCCACTCTAGTCCCAGCTAGGACCTTGCTTTGTCTCATTGTTAAGCCTGTGGGGCATGGCAGGCGGTGCTGATGGCTGATTCTCTCGACGACCTTCTGCACTCATATGGCATTACTCTTTCCACCTAGAGGAACTATGCTAGGAGTCCTTCAAAACACCAAGCCCACATACATTGTGGTAGGAAACACATGTTATCCTACACTAAGGAGGCAAAGGCTAGTGGGTCCCTAAAGCTTATTAGCAGAACCCAGGAATGCCAGGCCAATGAGAGAGCCTGTCTCAAAAACTGGGAAGGCAGCACCAAAGAATGCTGCCCAGGGATGGTTTCTGGCCTCCAGGCACATGCACACACATGTGCATATGAACTCTGCCAATAAATAATTGTCAAACCCCCTGATCAGTGGCTTGGTCTTGTCTTTTGTTTGTTTGTTTGTTTGTTTTTTTGAGACAGGGTTTCTCTGTGTAGCCTTGGCTGTCCTAGACTCGCTTTGTAGACCAGGCTGGCCTCGAACTCATAGTGATCCACCTGCCTCTGTTCTTGTCTTGATCTGATCTGAAATAATAGCTACCATACTAGGAAGTCTCAGAACAAGCTTTCATTTAAGCCTCAAAGGAAAAGCCCATGAGAAAACTGGGGCACAGCGCTGTTAAAGAACCTCCCGAAGTCACAGGGCTCTTGGGAGTGAAGCCATCCTGCGGCAGCCCTTGTAGCTGCTGGATTCCTGATCTCAGGGAACCACCTGGGAGCTTCCCTATGCATCAGAAGAAATTAGGAAGCATCCTTGGCCTCTAGCCACGAAATGCAGTTGCAAACCCACATTCGTTTGGGACAACCAAAACTGTCTTCAGACATCACCAACTGCACTGTGGAGCTCTATTCAGCCAGGAGCTTCTCCCGCTTTGTTCTCACAGGCAGTAAGAAAAATTACTTCCTTTGTGCTGGGACTCATCTCCAGGCATTTAATGATATTATCTTTAATATCACTAAATCTAATCCTCAAGATGACCTTATAATGAATGCAGAGCCTATTAATAAGCACAGTTTTTCAGAAACTCAGGTGTAGAAGATTAATCAAATCAGAACAAGGTTCACTGAGAATTGCAGTGTGTGTGTGTGTGTACATGTTCATATGTATGAATGTGTGTAGAGGCCAAGGTCAACCTAGGGTGTTGTTTAGTGAGGCAGGGTTCTTTCAGCAAGCTTCTGTGATGCACCAGTCCCTGCCTCCCCAGTGTTTGTTTTATTTTATCTTAGTTTTTTTGGAGATAAGGTCTCACTGGGTAGCCCAGGCTGACCTGGAACTCACTATATAGCGTAGGCTGGCCTCAAACTTGCAGACATCCTCCTGTCTCATCCCCTAAGTGCTGGGATAGTGAGCATGAGCACCATGCACAGATGTTTCTGGGTCTTGAGAAGAAGGAGCTAGGCTCTAAGGCTGATGTTTGTGGTCTTTCTTGGGTGTATAGTAGGTGTTGAACACACAGGTATTCACAAGGCCCATGTCAAAGGCAATGCACAATGAACAAGGCTTCCCTTCCCAATGGCCTGGTACATGTAACACAAAGGACATTTTAAAAAATAACATTAAAAACCAATTGGAAAGCACTCTGGGGAGCAGAGGCAGACGGATCACTGTGAGTTGGAGGCCAGCCTGGTCTACAAAGTAAGTCCAGGACAGCCAGGACTACACAGAGAATCCCTGTCTCAACAAACAAACAAACAAACAGATTGAAAGATGACAAATAACAAAAATATTGGGGGAAAAAATCAAGCCCTCCTCTAACCCCAACTATCCTTGGCTCGCAGTGTGCCTTTGGGAATGTCATTTTTCCCCTCCGTACTCCTCTTTCCTCCCCGTTAGAGACAGTTGAGCTAGAAGACCCCAGGGCCTTTCCTAGGCCCCACCTTGGGAATTAGGTTTCAGTTTCTGCTCCTAGCATCTCTGTCCTTTGCTGTAGTCCACCATGTTGGAATGGCTTCAAGAAAGAATTGCCAAGACTCACTGTGGGGTGCTAGCAGCAGGACGGTAACTTAGAAACCTCCTCTCCTAAGATCCCCTGTCCTGGGTTCCCTAGATGAGGAACCCAAACCAGAGTTTGGAAACATGAGACTCAGTGGTAAAGGCAGAAACAAAGGAAAGGGGTTTTGTTGGCCAATACAGGGTTTGGTGGGAGTCTCAGGGGTAACTGGAGCATAACTAATACCCCACTTGCAGAAACAAGTTGGGGAACGGCCATGCTACTGACTCTGTAACGGTGGAAGAGGGGACAGGGAGGGGTCTTAACCTCTCAGTTGTCTGGGGATACAGTTATCCTCAACTCAAGGTGCCAGAGAAGGCCCTGGGCATAGTATTACTAAATTGTATTGCTTTCTGGGTACACTGGCTGGCACAGAGTTGAGCACAGATCATTCAACCCACTTTGCAGATGAGGAAAACTGAGACTTGAGGTAATTAAATATATTCCCAGAACATGAAGCTAATTACGGTTCATAAGGTTCATAAACAGTCTCCACTCCTGGAAAGCAGGACTCATGTCTGAAGTGCCTCTATTTCCCTAGCTGGATGTTGAGGTGTGCTGGTCAGACTGCGTGTGAGGTAAGGTTTATTGGGGTTTGAAGCCTCCAGGCTTGGAGATATGGAGGACTCAGGCTCACCCACGTGGGTCCTGAGTGGCCCATTCTCTTCCCACAGCTGCCTTAGCTCTGAGGGCTGTCAGCAGCCTGCAGCACTATGGGCCTGTTGCCAGGCCTTGGCTGCAAGAGAAGCGGACATCATTCATCCAGGAGATAAGGCAGCTGAGGAGAGGTGGGCCCTGAGCGAGCAGCTGTTCCTTCTCCGCACGGCTGGAACGGATGTGAGAGATACACAGGGATGTGGGGGGAAGGGAGCCATTTTGAGATAAAAATTAATAGTTTCCCCCTGGAATGACAGGATAGCACATTTCAGACCAGGGACGGGAGCTAGCAGAGATGGATGCCTGAGCCTTCTGTCATGGTGATCTATGCCAACAAGTCACCTGCCTGTTGCCGTCAGGTTAATATCCATCTAGCCAGGGATCACTCAGCATTTCCATCACAGAAAATACACACTAGGGGGCACAGAACTCTAAAAAGACACACCTTTCTCCCTTACCCAGTCGGGGGCCGGGGGCTCAAAGCATCCACGCTGGCAACTTCTCCAACCCTCATCTGCCTCACTGTCCTCAAATGTCCCAGTCAGGGGTCATATCCTTCCTGCCACATCCCAAGGTGTCCCTGCTTCCCTCATGGTGAGCTTCTCCATGGGACAGCTTCCTCCTCTTGAGAAACAAGATGGGCCCTTGTCTGTTCTATGAAGGGAGCCATCAAAAGGTACCCTGAATGTTCCCTCAGAGAGGGGAGGTTGTGATGCAGAGTCTGAAAAGGAAACGCGGACCCAGGTGACATTCCTTGCAGTCTAGTCAATGTGCCCCGCTCCCTCCCAGGCCTGAGGTCACAAGGGTCTTTTTTCCAGAGTCAAGAGCGGGTCCATTTGCCACTTAGCCAACTCCAACAGGAGAGCTCCCTTTAGGGTTCAGCACAAAGAAAGCTGCACACAGGGTCTTTAAGGGGGTCTTAGATAAGATGGTTTTCTCTGTTAAATCCCAACATATGCAGGAGCAAGCTCAGCTCCGACAGACACAGCCCAGAACCCAAGAGGATCAACATTTAATGTTTGTTAAGTGCTGGGCTCTCGTCTTCTTAAGAACTTCTGCTTTAAAGAATTCCAGCAGCTACCCTTTGAGGTAAGTGAATAAAAATAAGGCTTCACTATGTAGCCCTGGCTGGCCTCCAACCATCTTCCTGCCTCCACCTCCTGAATGCTGGGATTGCAGGTACAGACTACCAGTCTTGGCTTTTAAATAAGACAGAGGCACAGAGTTGGTTAAGGAGTTCCTGTGATCACACTGCAAAGGCAGGTAGTCTAACCCATTTCACATATAGATGTCTTTGCATACATCCCTGTGTGTTCCCCAAGTCTGGATAAGCTCTGAGTTCTTTTTTTTAAAGGATCTTCAGTAAATATGACTTAAACAAATTTATCAAATCTGAATGTTCAACTATCTGTATTCAAAACAATCTGAAACTCTAAAATGAACATTTTATGAACATTTAAAATGAAAAGAGGATAAGGGGACAGGTAAATGCAGGGGTGGGGTGGGGGTGCATGGGAGTCGGACTGGGTGGGAAGGAGGGAAGCGGCTTCGATCGGGCTATAAAGTGTAGTGGATGTAAACATGTTTTTGATTTGATCCCAAGCGTGGGATGTGAAACAGACTTGTGTGAGGGCGTGCCGTGTTTGACTGTTACATACACACAGTGTTTGTCCACTAGAAGAGGAACTGTCTCCTTTGACTCTTTGCCAACTGATAAACAGCCTAGTGTGGACACTGAGAATAATATATATGAGCCCAAAACAAGAGGCTTGGCTTTTTGGTTTTGGCATCGCTTTCATTGTTTCGGCTGTTAATCGCTTTGCTTTGAAACGCTCCTAGAAAGGAATGTTCCAGAGAACGCTTTGTGTTTTTTTTAAAGATTTATTTATTAATGCATTCTATGTGTGAGTGCTCTGTCTTCATGCACACCAGAAGAGGCAATTAGATCCCACTGCAGTGGCTGTGAGCCACCATGTGGTTGCTGGGAATTGAACTCAGGACCTCTGGAAGAGCAAACAGTGCTCTTAACCACTGAGCCATCTCTCCAGCCGGAGAGCATTTTAAGGTTTTGGTTTCCTGCTGCTGCCCCGGGTTCCAGCTAATGCAGTTCCAGTCACCTTTGCTGAACTGCTGGTTTGCGGTTTAACTCATCTGCTGGAATCCTGATGATGAAGAGTGGAATCGCTCCAAGGAACTGAGTCTAAAAAGGTCTGCTTCTCCTGTTCCCATTAACCTCTTTTATCCCCTGTCTAGGGTAGGTGAGTTGGAAGGGAGGTATAAGCATTAACGAACCCCAAATAAAGTAGATTTGAAAAAGTTCAAAGCCTCCAGTAATGTGATTAAATACATAAATTAATGGAAAATAAAATAAAATGAAATGAAAGGAGGTTCAATGTTGGTACCCTTTCTTCTCAGAAGTCCTTTTTCCTTTCCCTCTTCCGAGGCATGGTTCCTTTGTGCTGTCTCCCCTACTCTCCCACCACCACACATCCTAGCCGTAGTTTGATCTTCAGTTTCTTCCTTCACGGAGTGCCGATTGATGGCTTTCTACCTGCATGCCTAGAACCTTGCCAATTGCAAGGAACTCAGATATGCAATGAAATGATGATGAGACCAATGAGCTCAACTCAGGGGGAAGGGATAGGTGGAGGGCCGCTCTGCACAGAGAAAGGCTGTGGAGGGGCTGAAAATGCATGTGGGCCCTGCCTTCCCTCAGAAACACATGGCAGTGATTTCCAGGACATCACCCAGCCAAAGGTTCTAGTATAAATGCTTCCAGCTGCCCCTTAAACTGTGGACAGGAACTCCTTAAGGCAGGATCTTGGCTGCTTCCAGCTTGAATGGCCATCACAGAAAGAGCAGCAAGGAAGCCATCTAGGTTCACCAATGTGCCTGGAGCTCTGTCTCTGCTGTTTTGGCAACTGACAGATCCAGCATAGGGGCAAAGGGACTCTGTTTTATCTAGACATTAGAAGCCTTCTGAATGATTCTAACCCAGACCTTCCTCCTCTTCCTTCATCCCCCAAATGTTCTGATGGACAGTCAGTGGCCACCTATGTGTGGGTCATCCTAGATTTTAGTAGAGGGCTGGGGAAAAGACTCAGTCAGTAAAGTGCTTGCCTTGATCCCTAGACCTATATAAAAAAGCTTATGTAGTTGTACACACTTGTAATACCAGTGCTG
>OU015756.1:48596541-48612146 GCA_907169655.1 Acomys percivali | reverse complement strand
AGAGAGAGAGAGAGAGAGAGAGAGAGAGAGAGAGAGAGAGAGAGAGACCTTTGAGGGGACCCCAACACACACACAGATTCAAAGACTATACAGGTTCTACATCCACATATGTCCTTCTGTATTTCCAACACACACACACACACACACACACACACACTATACTGGTACATCTACTTCTTTTTTTTAAAAAAAGTTATTTATAGCAGGCTACCAAGAAGAGACTTGATACCCTATATATACAGGGGGAGGAAGTCCCCTTCAGTCACAGTCATAGGGGAGGGGAGTAAGGGGAAAATGGGAGGGAGGGAGGAATGGGAGGATACAAGGGATGGGATAACCATTGAGATGTAATATGAATAAATTAATAAAATAAAATTTTTTAGGAAGTGCAAAAAAAAAGTTATTTATTATTATGTATACATAATACACCTGCATGTACACCTTTAGGACAGAAGAGGGCATTAGATCACATTAGAGATGGTTATGAGCTACCATGTAGTTGCTGGGAATTGAACTCAGGACCTCTGGAAGAGCAGTCAATGCTCTTAACCTCGGAGCCAATTCTCTAGTCCCTGGTGCATCTGTTTTT
This sequence comes from Acomys percivali, assembly GCA_907169655.1. Lineage (NCBI taxonomy): Eukaryota > Metazoa > Chordata > Mammalia > Rodentia > Muridae > Acomys > Acomys percivali. The sequence goes on along the minus strand of OU015756.1, from coordinate 48,611,557 downwards.
AAATAAAATAAAATTACACATATGTGTCATTTTGTGACCTTTTATGCCTGGCTCACTACTTCCAGAGATCTTTGCATCCAAAAATATAAGCAGAATTAGAGATGGATCAGGTCCTGCCAGAGGAAAGGACTAGCCTAAAAGTGTAGGTGAGACCACAGGCCTAACCATCCCTGAATACTATTTTGGTACACAGGTGTTTGGGAGCTAGGCCAATCACTTGGGAGCTCTGGCAGTCTGTCCCTACCTGGGAGCAAGATCCTCAAACACATAATGACACCATGGTTCAAAGAATTCCATTTATGATGGAACAAAAGAAGGAATTGGGGCATCTCTTTAATTTTTATTAAAATCCACTTAGCAGCTCATTACAAAACCCACTTAGCAGCTCAGACCTCATTTGCCTTTAAGGAAGATTAAACATATAGGCAGAAAGACCATAATAATATGCTAGCCAAAGATAGCAGATGTCTGAGGGTTTTGACCTCAGACAATACACAATAGCAAAAGATTACATTTTAATGCTTTTTCTATAACTCTGTGACAGAAGAACAAATAGCCTTTCTGAGTCACGTATGACTTGACCCTCCAACATTTGGTTGTGTGGTTGGCTCCTCTGTCATTGATAAAGGCCCTGGGTTCCCCTCAAAGGCCACTTGAAAAAGAATTAGGGGACACACACTCTAACTTTTTTTTAATTTTTATTTTTACAGTTTTGAAAGACACAGGAAATACTGCTATATAGTAGTTCCAAGTAATGTCTTTTCCAGGGACATGGGGTGACCTGTGCCCCACTGTCCCTCCAGTGTCTCAGAGGGAGACTGTTTAGGTGAATCTCATCCCTGAGATGACACACTGTGCACTGTGGTAAAGAGAACATGCTCCTTTCTCTTGGCTCGGCCTTTTGGGTTGGGGAAGTTGCACGGGACTCACTCTGGACTCCTTCACGGACTAAACTGTCTGCCTTGGCACTGAGCTCCCATGGTGCCTTGGGAATGTGGGTACCTGGACCCAGATGCTGTATGAGACATAAGAATGTCAAATAGCAAGCTGCAGTCCCTTGGTGGCCTCAGGTCCTTGAGGCATGAGCTTCCACTTGGCTTTTGGGAGCCCATTCTGGCATGTACTTATGTAAGAGTACTCTCCTGTGGAGGGAGGTCTCTGCCTGGGGACTCATATGATCCTCACTTTCTTGAAGCAGCCTCTTCACTATGACCTTCCCAACATGGTGCACTGCCTGGGATCCTGGGGTCTCTCTGAAGGGCAGCGACTCTCATGTTGTATCTTCCTGGTCTCCTACAGACATGATACTCATAGAATCCAGTGGGTCAGTGAGACTGGAGTTCAAAGTGAGAGAAACTCAGTCTCTGGGGCCAGGCAGCCGCGGCCCAGGCCTCACTTTGCCACCTTTCAGCTCTTCATCTCAGACTGGGATGTTCAATTTCAGTGACTCCGGGGTTTCCTTTGCAAGACAAAGGTAGCAACAGTCCATGTCAGGCAGTGCACAAAAGGGCTGAAGTGAATGCACAAAAGATCCCTGGCACACCATTAGCACACAACAAAGTCCAGTCATATTCATTATTTGTCCTTGGGGGTTGGGGTTTGATCAAGTCTTTAACTTGCCTGAGCCTCAGTTTTCTCATCTATTTAATGGGGGAGAACAACACATTTCCAGGCTTACTGTTTTCTTTCTTTGGTAATTCCCTCACACTGATACTTTATTCATTGCCATCTGGGCATCTGTCGGTGCAGCGGGTGCCTGGGGCTGGAGCCCAGTCTCTATTTATGAAGAGGCCTGAGGTTTACGAGACTATCTGGCATACAGTAGGTGCTCAATAAATGTTCTATGAATGAAAGAGCAGCATTGTAAAGACTTAACCAAAGGAGGATAAGTAGGTGTGGTGAATAATATTGATGGTAAACTTGGAAGGATCTAGAAATATCTAGAAGACAAGCTTCTGGGTATGGCAGTGAGAGAGTTTCTGGATTAGATTCACTGAGGTGGGAAAGCCCAGCCCAACCAACTACAGGCGGTAGCATGCTGACTGTGGACACAATGCCATCAGCTGACTAACCCAGGTTCCTGCCTCCATGTCTTTCCTGTCTTAAGAGACTGTATCCTTAAGCTTTGCAGCAAACTTTTTATTCATTAACTTCCTTTTGTCAGTTATTTTGCTACAGTAACTAGTTTGTGAAAAGTAAGTAATAAGGGCTGGAGAGGTGGCTCAGAGGTTAAGAGCACTGACTGTTCTTCCAAAGGTCATGAGTTCAATTCCCAGCAACTCATGGTGGCTCACAACCATCTATAATGAGACCTGGTGCCCTCTTCTGGCCTGCAGGTGTATATGCAGACAGAGCACTGTATACATAATAATAAATAAATTTTTAAAAAAAGAAAAGTAAGCAATATGGTAGAGTGTGGATAAAATGATGCTGTGTGTGTGTGTGTGTGTGTGTGTGTGTGTGTGTGTGTGTGTGTGTATAGGGCAAAGCTATTTGCCATCCAAAAAAAAAAAATCTACAGAGGTCAGGGATATAGCTTGCTTGAACTTGATTCCAGGTAAAAAGAAAAGCCAAGCAATATGGGGAAAGAGCGAGTGGGAACCTGGGATGACTTCATCATCTTCACTGCCAGTGTGAGCACAGACTCACCCAAGTTCTTTGACTTGCTCTCCTGTGAAAACAGGGGTGACTTGTCTCCTCAGGAAGGCCGGGTCACTCTTGTCCAGTATCTGCTGCTATGCCTGGCTCACATCAGGACTCACACATATGCCCCTGTTCTTGTCATCTCTAAGGACAGTACACATAGGTACCTGACACTATCCAAGGGCTTTATGTGTGCCGGGCCCTACATGGAGTGAGCCTACTGGGGTCTGAGGTGGCCTATGGCTCTGCCCATGGCACTGTACTAAGACAGAGAAAGTTTTGCAATGAGCATGGGCAGGAGGGGGTCGGGCCTGATGGACATGAAGATGCCACAGGCCCACTACATGGCTTCATCTACCCAAGCATATACTGGAAAAATTATATTTCCCCTCCCTGAGAGTCACCGCCTACTGTGACCATCTCAGCTTTCATTTCCCAGGTATTGGCATCTGCTGTGGGGCTGTGGTCATTTCTGTTGGTAAACAGCACACGTGTACCACGGCAGAGCCCTCAGAGTAGTGGCCTGATTACACACACTCTTGGAGGCAGTTAGAGGACTGAAGAGGGAAATGGGGATTTGAAGTTTAGAACAGTTAGCGATGGTCCCGCTTTACAGGGCAGAAACATGACCATCCCTGGTTTTTAATGATCACAGTCGGATTTCAGTAGTCAGGAAGGACCCATAGTTTAAGCAGCATCCCCTCTGTACTCCACCGCTTAACAAGTTGAGAGATGCAATCACTGACCCTCTGTCCCCGTATCTGGGAGATAGATATTCAGAAGTGGTGGGGACTGTGGTGAGCTGCAGAGGTTGGACCCTGATGAAGGGACATTCCTGTGGCACATGCTGGGTTTAAAGGTTTTGTGCCCCACTTTTCTGCTCTGTTAACACTGAAATAATCATTTTATTTCTCTCATAAGGTTGTCCTGAAGGTTATGTCAGGAGGTATGCAAATGGAAATTGCTACCGCTGGAGGGTGACCCGCATCAGGATCTTTCCAAACACTCACCTGTCTATATTAAGAACTGAGTACACCAACAACCAAGGCTGACTTTTTGTTTGTTTTGTTTTTTTAGACGTTGAGGAAGTGCATTTAGGGTCTTGTGTGCACTCAGCAAGTGTTCTAACATTAAACTGTGCTGCCAGGACTATTTTTACTTTTTTATTTTGAAACATGGTCTTCCTAATTTTCCCCTAGCTGGCCTTGAACTTTCAGCTGTCCTGTCGCAGCTTCCAGAGAAGCTGGGGTTACAGGGCTGTGCCACCGGGCCCAATTTAGCAATCAAATTCTGGCAGTGTTTCCACGGCCCTTTTCCTTCTCCTTCAGTGTGACACTGCAGCTTGGGGTTGGGATGGCTTCAAGAAGAAGAAGAAGAAGACTCAAAGCCTGCAGGCCCAGGGCACAGGCCCACGCAGCAGTGGCATCTTCCGTGACTGCCTGCTGTAGCCCCCAATCCGCTCCTGGTTACGGTCCGCGCCTCTAGGCTGCAAAGAATGTGCCGTACAGCGGGCAGCCTTCCAGCGAGCCGAGAAGGGAGCCTCATCCTTTCAGGACATCTCAACTACAGATAAAATCCTTCCTGTGTCCCAGCTCACAGCTGGCAGGGGCCATTGCCAGTGACTGATGGCAATGGGTGAGTTGTCAGAAAGATGTGTGTGTGAACGGAGCACCAGCGAGCCAAGGCAAGGCATGCATTCAGGAGGCTGGTGGGAAGCCGCAGAGTAGTACAATGGTTTCTTGTGCACCTACTATGTCCCTGGTCCCATGCCAAGCATTCAGGAGGAAGCGGTGAAGTCTGTGACAGTTTCCTTAAACCTGTGTTTACTGTCACCGGGCTTTATGACAGTAATGATTACTCCTTGATCTTTGGCTCAAGCTAGGGCATACCTAGACCCCATTTCCTCCGTTTAAGGATGGGCAGTAAAAGAAACTTGTTCAAAGCTCAGAGCGTAGCACTGTCTAGGTACTTGATCAGACCTGTTTCCCTTTAGGCCTGGGTATCCATCTGGACTACACTTCCCAGAGTGCGTCAGGGCCGAGCGCAGCCACATGACTATATTCTGGCCAACTGGACTAGTGGAACGTTTTTTTAGAACACTTGTAATGCCCTTGACAGGGAGGGAGGTGGCTAGCCAGCCATGCTAACCAAGTGGTTGTGTACCAGGTTTAGTAGGAGACCTTGCTTTTTTGTTTGTATCTACACTCTTGCAAAGAAGCAGGAAAAATCCCTTTATGTAAGGTAACATCTTAGAGAAACAATGGGACCATCACTGCACTCCATAGCCTTGGACTGTGACTCAGCCAGCACTGGGGCCTTTTAGATAGGACAAAGAGCCTGTCTTGTATGGGATGAATTCACCACTTGCCTCCCTTTCACTGCGGCACGTCATGGACCAGGTTGAGAGGACCAGAAAGGCAGACTTCTAGCCTGTTTAAAGTCTAGATGGGGAACCCCAGCGGGCAGTTGCTGCCCTCTTGGAGTTTCCACCTTCCGGCTGGTTAGAGCGGGGTCAGGGACTAATGACCTTGCAGTTTCGAGTTTGTTCTATCCTCCCCAAAGAAAACAGTTTTCCTAAGTCAGACACTTCCTGTGCCATGAGATTTACCCTTAAAAGGGATGAAAAGATGTTTTGTTGTTGTTGTTGTTTTTCATAAAAGAGGACTTAGAATTTCTGTGGTTGCTGTCTACAAAGTTGGCATACAGTAAGCACTCCTAGTGGCCAAAGACCTGCCATGTCACGCTGGCTCACACTTTCACGGGACCTATCCTCTAGCATATTTAATATATTTAATATATTTAAAGTACACGTCCGGAGTGTGGAGGCACGGAGGCTCAGGGTAGGCAAGAAGAGTAAGCAAAGTGAGATAGTCTGTCTTCCTGCAACCTCAGACCTTGGCTGAGGCTGTCTACTGAGCACGTGCTGTGTACTCAGCCGTCTTATGGGCTGGCTATATTCTCACAGGCCGAGGAGCAAGAGGAGTCCCGCCGGTCTACGGGCATGGAGCCACATCCCCAAGGCTCCTACTAATTGGTGAGTAACCCAGTCATGGGGTTTCACGCACAGGCATGTGGGATTATGTGAGGTGTTGGTGAAGTGGCAGGAAGCTGGCCCTCCTCCACACTGCCTCTGATCCAAGTGCCCCGCTGAGGTCTTCTGATTGGGAAGCCTGGTGCCAGAGACCCCAGGCGCAGAGGTTCGCACAGCCGGAGGCTCTTGAGAGAGGCTGGAAGCAGCTGAAAGTCTCTGACCCCCCAATCTGGAAGCAGAGCCCCATTGCAAGGACAGATAGGAAGGGCTGGCCTGGTCCTTTCTCAAGCTACAGGGCCTGGATGGTAAGAGAGATTCATGCCAGGTCCTGGAAGCAAAAAAAAAAAAAAAATTTGGTCGTTTTACAGGCTGTCTAACCAGGACCCAGGCAGCACACTACACTCAGTATACAGGCTGTCAGAAGGGGCTCTCAAAAATGCTGGAAGAATGACTTCAGATTTGCTGTGCTGAGTCCTACAATTCATTCATTCATTCATTCATCTATCCATTCATTCATTCACCCATCTGTGGATGGGGTTGGAGTGCCTTTCAGGTTGCATTCACAGGGAAAACACTGAGGACCTGGGACATGGTTTAGAACCAATGGGCAGGTCTCAAAGTCCCAGACATCTGTCCCCATTGGGCTCCACTCAGAGCCTAAACACAGGGTTAGGGGTAGGAATCTTCTAGCTCCTTATGCTAAGGCGGGGAACCCACACTGTCAGACAGTGCCATGCTCACCCAGATTTAAGAACCAGAAACCCCTTTGCCACAGCTCTTTCTAGTTCCTCCTTGTTCTTGCCACCAGTGACCCTTGACCCCAGGGGAAGAACTAACAGAGATGGCAGCAGTACTTATTCATATTTACTGTGAGTAATTTGAGGCCCTTCGAAGTCATTTAAAATATCTCTACTCTCCTCATGAGGTAAAACCAACCATCAGTTTATTATTACATATCAAGGAACTGTAACACGGAGCTACGGAACTTTTAAAGAGTTACACAGTAGGTGCTCAGGTAGGACTGTCCATGTAGGCAGTCTGACTCCCACATCTGAGGCTCCGTTGCTGAAGACCCACTAGGTGCTGTAAGCCACTCCAACTCCTTCTCTCAGTTAACGATCGTTGATGTGATGACTACTGCTACATGCCAGGGAACTGCTTGAAGCTGAGTTCAGATGGAGCTAGGAGTGAAACATTTACCTTGGGGCATAAATGTAGGCTGGGTGCAAACATTTCAGTAATCCAGATAAATAATATTTTAGAATAATGTTTTGTTTTGATTTTGGTTTTTACACAAACCAACAAGCTATGCCTGCAGACTGGCTGCGTCCACTTAATGAAGTTTTAGGAGTTGGCTGTGGTGGTGTACCCACTAGGATTTGCTGAGGGAGGCAGAGGCAGGTGGATCATGAGTTTGAGGCCAGCCTGGCCTATACGTTTATAGCTTCGAGTGATGGTGCACGCCTTTAATCCCAGCACTTGGAAGGCAGAGACAGGTAGGCCTCTGATTTTGAGGCCAGCCTGGTCTATATATATAGAGAGTTTTAGTACGGACAGGGCTACATAGTGAGAGCCTTCCTTGAAAAACAACCAACCAACCAACCAAAACATAAAAAATATTTTATCAGAGGAAGATAAAGAATGAAATATTCTGGCTGGAGAGATGGCTCAGAGGTTAAGAGCACTGTTTGCTCTTCCAGAGGTTCTGAGTTCAATTCCCAGCAACCACATGGTGGCTCACAACCATCTATAATGTGATCTGATGCCCTCTTCTGGCCTGCAGGTGCACAGAGCACTGCATCACAATAAATAAATAAATAAATAAATCTTAAAAAAAAAAAAGAACGAAATAGTCCCGTGCCCATTCATGTCTTATGGATGGTATGTAAATGACTTCACTGGCTTCTTGGTTTCATTGATTCTTGGATGGAAGGGTAGTGGGCCCTTAAATTCTTTGCTACTCTGACCAAGAGACGTGATCTCCTGGTTTAATTGTCAGCTTGACGTGACCTAGAATCACCTGGGACGTGAGGCTCAATGAGGGATTATTAACACTGGGTTGGCTTATGGGGGATTGCCTTAATTAAGTTAATTCACATGGGGGAACACAGGCCACCCTGGGCGGAACTATTCTCTAGTCGGGGTACTGGAGAAATCCAGCTGAGCACAAGCAAGTTAGCACGCATACATTCCTTTCTCACTGCTCTTTTTGTTTGTTTGTTTTTCGAGACAGGGTTTCTCTGTGTAAGCCTTGGCTGTCCTGGACTCGCACTGTAGACCAGGCTGACCTCGAACTCACAGTGATCCGCCTGCCTCTGCCTCCTGAGTGCTGGGATTAAAGGCATGCGCCACCACCGCCTGGCCTTTCTCACTGTTCTTGACTGTGAATGTGACTATCTTCAAATTCCTGTCACCATGACTACTTCCCTGCTATAATGGGCTATAAGCTGGAATTGGAAGCTGAATACCCCCCTTAATTCCTTACGTTGCCTTTTGTCAGAGTATTTTAGCAACAGAAACGAAACTAGGACAGATACCCCTGTGTGGTGAAAACTAATTGCCATAGCAGAGGCCCTCAGCCCATGAGACTGGAAAGCCTTAGAGCCATGCAGACGCAAAAGCATGTAGAAGAGCTGGGTGTGGTGATGGCGCACGTCTTTAATCCCAGCACTCGGGAGGCAGAGGCAGATGGACCTCTGGGAGTTCGAGGCCAGCCTGGTCTACAAAGTGAGTCCGGGACAGCCAGGGCTACACAGAGAAGTCTCATCTTGCTCTCCCCTGCCCCTGCCCCCCAAAAGCAAGTAGAAGAGCCCTGAGATACCAGACTAAGAATGTAGGTGGAGTGAGTTTCCCAGAACCACAAAGCCACAGGCCAACTGAATTACCCCAGGGAGCAGGATCTTAAGCCGAAGAACCACGCAGCAAAACCTTGGCTAGATTTTCCAACCCATAGAGCAAAATAAAATAAAACAAAACAAAATGGTCATGAGTTTAGATGACAGAGATTTGAGGACATTTGTTAGACTGTCGTGAGAGGACAAACAATAGGCCATGGACCTCAGGCCTCTCGACTGTGGATATTATGTGGCTATTTGAAGTTCCTTCCTTGACTTGCCCATAGTGATGGACGATAACCTGAAAATTTAAGTGGAAATAAATCCCTCCCCCTTTCCCAAAGTTGTTCCTTGCCAGGCTATTTTATCACAGCAACAGAAAGGAAACCAGGACATCTGGAGACCTTGTATTTCCCTTGGACACAGGCTTTCCTCTAAGCTGGTCTCCTCCAGTGAAGGACAAGTTGTCTAAGAGGCCAAAGCACTGGCAGGCTCTGCAAGACCATCAGGAGACATTCTATAGAAGGTTGGGTGAGGATCTCTATTCCAGACTACCAGGCAACAGGCCAGGTGACACAGAAACACTAGTGACCAGCAAAACAAAGAAATTCCCAGAAAGCAGTATTTTAATATAAAACCTAATCTGAAACATCATTGTATAATTTAACAAGGATACCTCCCGCCCCCCCCCTGCCCTCTCTTCCCCATGTAGCATTTGCTTTGAGCCTATTAGCTAGCCTACAGGGTTGGCCATATCATCTCCACTTTATAGACAAGGAAGCAGGCTCAGAGAGGCACAGTCATTGGTCCACAGGCCCCCAGTTTGCTTTAGCTTTCCTGAGTTAATTTTTCTTACTGCTGTTAATAAATTATGATTGCTAACATTTACCTGATCCTGTTTGCTTTCTGACTACAGATGCATTGTTCTCATAGCCATGACTTCCTTCCCCATGATGGACCGAGTCCCCTTCTAGTATAAGCTAGACCAAACCCTCCTCCTTCCTTTAAGTTGCTTTGGTCAGGTATTTTGAAATATGTAGAGGAATGGTTAATTCAGAACATGGCTGTTCTGGCAAGAGATCATGTCTAAAGATCTTCTAGGTCTGTGTGATTTGGCTGGAATACAAACACACCTTTAATCCAGGAGACGGAGGCAAACAGATCTGAGTTCAAGGTCAGCCTGGTATAGAGCAAGTATCAGGTAAAGAAGAGCTTAGATCCAGGCATGGTGATACATGCCTTTGATCCCAAATGAAGGTGAAGTTAGTTTGTAGAAGGAAGCACCCATGTTTGAAAGTGATGTCTAGTTGAGCGGCAGAAGAGGTGACGAATCAGAGTAGATTTTACAGGATAGGATACGCCCAACTCTCACAAGAAGAGAGAAGAAGAGGAAGAAAAGAGGTGGTTTTACAGAGAGGAGGCAGGTTTCTACCAGGATAGTAATAGAGGCATGGGTTTCTGAGAGAGAACTCAGCTGAAGAGCCAGAAAATGAGAAGAAACCAGAAGATTGGAGCAGATTGCTGAGTTAGTTTGAGGCCAAGCAGAGCAGTTCTGGGCCGAGAGAGAAGCCATATTGAATAAGTCCGTTTGGAGAAGAGTTTGAGCCAGAACAGATGAGTTGAACCAGCCAGCCCAGAGCTCAGACAGAACAAGTAAGGGTGAGCTTATTCAGCAGTAAGTCTCAGAGGCTGAAAACATTCTAGGCCTAGGTTAGATTGTACGGAGGCCGGAAGCTTCCAGGACAAGGCCTGGGTTAGCAGGAGGAGGCAGTGAGCCTCCCAGATAACAATTGAGCCAGGAGAATAAAAGTTATTTTTACCGAAACAGTCATGAAAAAAGTAACAAACTGACTCTATCACTGGGAAAGTGTGTGGGCTTGTCAGATTCGGGGTGGAAGGTCTCATAGGTTTTTTTCCATTCTGGGTTTCGGCAATGTTGGAACCAGGAGCCACACTGTTCTGCTTCGTGGGACTGGCTGCTGTTTCCTCTCCCAGGGGAGTTAGTGGTAGACCTGCCCTGTAACTGTTGGCCTGAGATGTGAGGCTGCAGACCTGGCATTTCTTTCTAGGCTCACACTGTCTTTTTTTTTTTTTCCCCCCCACAACTCTCCATGTAGCAGTCAAGGCTGAGACTGCAGACTGAAAGGATCTTCTTCCCTCCAAACTGCTATACTGAAGGTCACAATGACCAGATATGCCAACCTACGCGCCTAAACCATATGTCCTCTCAAGATCAGAGTTGTCAAGTGTGGTGTCTTATCGTAAAATCCCCCACCTGGTGCCAACTGCAGTCAAGTTTTCTCAATGGTGAGTCTTTTCACTTTACAAAATTCTGAGTCTCTCAGCAGGCGGTGGTGGCACATGTGTTTAAACCCAGCACTCGGGAGGCAGAGGCAGGTGGATCTCTGAGTTCAAGGCCAGCCTGGTCTACAAACCAAGTCCAGGACAGCCAGGGCTGTTACACAGAGAAACTCTGTCTCAAAAAAAAAAAAAAGAAAAAAATCTGAGTCTCTCATTTGTGGGAACTGCCAGCTAGTCAGGGATTAACTTCAGCTAAATTAGGCATTGTGCCAGGAGCTGCAGTTAGAGTTCAGAAAGCTGCCTCTAACTGGGTGCTCGGGGACAGTTCAATCCAGGGGAGATGTGGTGAGGAGATGGTAACCCTGCCTCAGGAGTCCATCACAGACAGGACAAGCAGTGAGCAGAACACCTGGTTGTGGGGGAGGGGCCGGTGCATTCCACATCCACTGAGCACATGGTGTTGAAAACCAGACAAGTGACAGATGGGGGAAAACGGGAACACGAGCAACTCCCTATCTACCTGATCTCAAGCTCTAGAAAACAGTGCAAGGAACTAAATTCCAGTCCCGCATTCCTTACGTGCATTTATACTACAGCCACAACTACCTTATATTTGTATCTCTTGCGTTATCTGAAATCAGAGGTGTCTATCCATCAGTCATCTCAAGCAGGCATATACAATACAGGCCTGAAGGAAGCGAAAAATGTGTCATTGAGCCAGGAGAACAGGGAGCTTACAATCTGGCAAGTTTTGACTGAGAAGGGGACGTTTGGTGGCACACTGGAAAGAGAGGAGGGTGAGGAGACTCTTAACTATAGAAGTGTCTCAAGAAGCATGGCTTGGCATGCAGCCTGTGCCCCAGACGGCTTGTGATACAGTTTGGTTGATAGAGTGCTTGGGTTGAAATGTGTGATGCCCTGGGCTCTGTCTCCATACTGCAAGAAGAAATTTAGGATCCACACAAAGTCAAGCAGAAAGACTGAGGCTCATCCTCCAGAGCCACGGGGCTCACTCTGGTTTCTCCCTGTTCTGCTTGAGTCAGCTCTCCAGAGAAGCCTCTGCGCTTGTCTGCCTCAGACACCAGCTGCTCTTCCCCAGAACCTGCTGTTAATGATACATATCCACAACTTAAACATCAGCATGTGTACTGTTTGGTTCGCAGCTATATCCTCTATTTCTAGCAGTGAATGAATGGAAAGACAGGGAATCCCCTGGGGGGGTGTAGATCTATTTAGGGGAGTCAATGAGAAAACGCTGCCACACACATCCAGGTGCGTTAATGGGAAAGTGGGAACTGGGTTCCATGCCTGGTATTCAGTATCTGACACTCACGATACTGAGTGTTCACTCAAATATGTGAAATTGAGAAGTCAAAGTTTAGGCTAAGTATGTGTGAAATAAATAGCAGAGGAATGTTATTCATATATACTGTGTGTGTGTGTGTGTGTGTGTGTGTGTGTGTGTGTGTGTACGAGTGTGTGTGCAGTGGGAACCAGAGGTTGATAATAGGAGTTTTCCTCAGTCATTGTTCACCTTATTTTGGGAGACAGGGCTTCTCAGTGAGCCTAGAGTTTGCTGATTTGGCAAGACTGGCAGGCCAGCAAGCCCTAGGGATCCCTTGTCATCACTGCTTAGTGCTAGGATCACAGTGACACACTGCTGTCCTGGGATCCAGACTCAGCTCCTCAGTCTTGTGTGGCAAGTACAGTACCTACTGAACCACTGGTCCCACTGCCACCTGCCTTTAAAAAAAAACTATTTTATTATTTTTTAAAAGGAATGTTTGGAGTTTGCAGAATAGAGTTAGAGATGGCTGGGGACTAACTGGCTCTACCTCTTATATTAGGGGCCTTGGACAAATTATTCTTCCTTCCTGCCCAGGGCCACACAGTTTTCCCATCTGCACAATGGGGACACACTGACAATTCTGAAATCCTTATGTTCTCAAGAACTGTCCCCTTTAGCTAGGATAAGCTTAGGCATCTCTCTCTCTCTCTCTCTCTCTCTCTCTCTCTCTCTCTCTCTCTCTCTCTCTCTCTCTCCCCCCTCTGTCTCTCTGTCTCTCTCTGTCTCTGTCTCTCTCTGTCTCTGTCTCTCTCTTTCTCTCTCTCTTGCCTCACATTCCCTTCCAGCAAATAGTCTGTTGGGTGGATCCTGGGATATGGGGGTGTTGGGATCTGAATACCTTTGATGACTTCCCTTGAGCTCTTGGTTCCTGAGGCATTCTGGTTCCTCCTCTTCAGCTCTCTGATGTCTGACCTTCTAATGAGTGACTCACATTATCAGCCGTTGCGGTTTGAACGCCTGCCTGAGATTTAGAATTGCCCAATGCCATGGACTCAGAGCTGGCTTGCATAATTAGCGTGGGCCTCATTAATGTCTGCCTCCTTGGGTGTTTTGCATTCTTGATGCCTCTCATTCTGAGTTCCAGTTCCATCTGTCTGGGTGAACACGGCTGCCTCCTTTTTCTCACTGCTCGGTGGAGCCAGGCTCTCATGTGAGCTCAAAAGAGCCCTGCCATCCACACAACATGATTTCAAAGTGCCCTGGGCTGACCCCTGTTCTGCTTTCTAAATGGAACTAGTGAATTTCCTTAAGACCTGGGAAGTCTGAGTGCTTCAAGCACCTCTAGTTGCTTAGCCACACACCTGTGGGTTGTGTGCTGGCCAGAGAACAGAAGGAGAAGGGCTACCAATTTAATTACCGCACAAACTGATGAGTAAGCCATCAATTAAAACTTATAAACTGATACCAGAATCTGACCTCAGGAGCAGGGGCATAGTGAGGCTGCCCACTGAAGAGCCCATACGGTACTCTCTTTTCCTGACTCCATTCTGTCCTCATTCCTCTCTGCCCTGCTCTGGGCCCCAGCAGGCCTGGTCCCATGGGCAGTACCAACCCAGTTCTCCTGCCTTCTGGCCTCTGCATGGCCCCAGCTAGAGATTGAAAGGCAGAGTGAGGAAAGGTAGCATCTCTCCCCAGTGCTCACCTATGGGCATCAGTCTATGTCCTGTCCTAAGTCACTCTGCTGTATCTTATTGGCTATGAAGTGCCCCCCCCAAGACCCCATTTAAAATCAGCTTTTGTATTTAATCGCTCTGAATACAAAATTCATTTGCATTTTACATATATGGTACATAATGAGCTTGGAGGTAATTTTCTACAGTATGTTTTTGTAATTTTGTAATTTAAATGGAAACACAGAGGCAGAATGCACCACAGTGGGCACATAAGCCACACCACCAATACACACTGTCCACAAGGCACACACTGATAAATAACTTATTCCTAAAAGTAGAAAAGTTCTTTCCTATTAATACAGGTAAAAATGTAAATATAAAGTAAATTGGGATCACTTTACTTATGGTCCCAATATGACCATGTGAGCACATATGAACACATGCGCCTGTTAAAATCATATCAGGAAAACCAGATCCATGGACTTCTCAGATACACCAGATTGGGAAATGGGTGCAACTTCCTACCAGAACCCCATAAAGTGGAAGGCACCTGGGATGTAATGATAGCTATCTCATCGCTAAGGTGCTTGTTTTGAGTCCCCAAACCCACATACAATAGCTGGGTACGGTGGCATGCATTTATAATTCCAGTTCTGGGAAGGCAGACACAGGAAGATCTCTGAGTCTGTCTGGTTAATCTGTTCAACCAAATTTAGAAGCTCATTAAGAGACCTTATCTCAAAAAAAAAAATTAGGGCAAAAAATGATAGGCTGCACCTGATGAAGGCCAGGAAACCTCCTCTTCTCTCTCTAGTCCCCCAGCAGAGACAACCCCCAGGCTTTTCATAGCTACATCCCTCTCTTCCATCTACACCTCCTGTGGACCCCACAGGCCATCCTCTCCTGACCTCCCAGAAGTCAGCACTTAGACCTATAATCACCCAAAACCCAGAAGCTTCCATGTCAGCATAAAAAATAATAACAGGCAGGAGAACTTGTCTCCACCAAAGCCCAGCTATCATACCAGATCTGGCCCAACATAGCTGAATCACAAGAAAAAGACTGTAAAACCAACTATGTGAGGATGATAGAGGTCCTTAAAGAGGGAATGAATACATCCTTTAAGAAACCCAGGAAAACACTAACAAAAAATTAGAGGAAATGAATACATCCCTTAAAGAAATTCAGGAAAAACACAAACACACACACACACACACACACACACACACACACACACACACACACA
>OU015756.1:48543458-48596531 GCA_907169655.1 Acomys percivali | reverse complement strand
ACACACACACACACACACACACACACACACACACACACACACACACACACATGTGCACACACGTGCACGCACACACATAAAACAAACAAACAAACATAAATACCCAAACACTTGGAGGAAATTAATAAATTCTTTAATGGAATTCAAGAAAAAAAACCAAGTAAATAGTTGAAGGAAATGAATGAAAATGAACAAGACCTGAAAAGTGGAAATAAAAGCAATAAAGAAAGCACAGACTGAGGGAATCCTGGAGATGGAAAACTTAGGGTAGAGTACAGGAACTATAAATACAAGGATCACCAACAGAATACAAAAGATAGAGGAGAGAATCTCAAGCATAGAAGGAACAACTAAAGAAATTAATACATGAGTCAGAGAAAATGTTAAATCTAAAAAGTTCCTGACATAAAGCATCCAAGAATCAGGGACACGAAGAACAGATGAAATCTAAGAATAATAGGAATAGAAGAAAGGGCCAGAGAATAATTCCAACAAAATCATAGAAGAAAATTTCCTCACTTTAAAGAAAATATAGGACCAAATAAATTGGACTAGAAAAGAAAATCCTCTCAGCCCATAATAATCAAAATACCAAATATACAAACAAAGAAAGAATATTAAAAGCTTCAAGGGGGAAAAAAAAAACCAAGTAACACATAAAGGCAGACATATTAGAATCACACCTGGTATCTCAGTGGAGACTCTAAAAGCCGAGGGTCCTGTGCAGATGTCCTGCAGACTCTAAGAGACCACAGACGCCAGTCTGGATTAGTACACCCTGCAGAGCTTTCAATCAGCATAGGTATAGAAAATTAGATATTCCATGATAAAGCCAAATTTAAACAATATCTACAAATCTGAATGAAAAATAATAAATAAAAAGGAGAAGATGACTGCTCATAGGTATGGTGGAGGAGACAGTTTATTATAGACGCCCGGGAGAGCATAGCCAAAGGTAGAGACATTAAACATGAACGTGTCTGTTTATATCTGGGTTAGCACAGTCACCATACCTCCCTCCATCACTGTGGTGGCTTTGCAGGGGTTTCTGTAACCAAGGGCTCAGCAAAGCGTCTCTCCTGTTTAACTAGGAACTATGTCTTCTAGAAAGTGTCATTCATGCCAAGTGCTCTGGACTCAGACCGTTTTGCATTTCTGATGGTTTTGGGTTTTAGAATATTTACATACATTTACATGTATTGTCTATTTACATATCTTGGAAATGAAACGGGACTCAAGTCTAAACACAAAATTCGTTTGCATTCCATATACACATTACATAGGTAGCCTGAGGGTATGGTACTATAATAGTTTTTCATAACTTTGTGCGCTAAACACACATTCACAATGTGCAAGTTTCCACTTGTGATGCCATGAAAGTACTCTAAAAGCTTTGAATTTTGGAGTATTTTAGGCTTAGGACTTTCAGATTGGGATGCTCTACTTGTAATGGTATTTCCCTTCTTTTCCCTTCAGCCCCACACATTCCTCTGCAAATGATGCTTTCATTTAAAGTCCTTGTGTTTAAATAAACCAAGAAGGGGTGAATTCTGTCCCTTACCTCATACAATCCCTGGTGTAATTCCTAGTTTCAGAAATGGTGCCCAGAGCATAGTGGGTCCTTAACACATATTTTGTGGAATATATAAACAAATTTGTACATATACTATTTCATGTGGTGCTTACAAAAGCCACACAAGCTCTGTTAGTGCCTTTTAAGGTGAGAAGTGGACGCTTAGAGGTTGATGGTCAGGTCTGACCTCGGGATGAAAACAGCACTCTACTAAACTCTGTCCCTGCTCAGCCCCTGCAGAAAGCTTGCTTAAGTTTGGATAGGATTTGGTCCTAAAGGTCACATGCTAATAGTTTGGTCAGGGTCCTTCATGCTATTGAGAAGTGGTGGAATCTTTAGGAGGAGTGGACTAGTGGAAGGAAGTTAGGTCATTGGGGGGAGGTGACATGAAAGGATGTTAGGATTCTGGTTCCTTGTTATCTCTTGCTCTCTTTTGCTTTACAAGCACGTTGAGGTGACATTGTCTTCTATGTCACATGTCCACAAAGATTTACTGGATACCCTATCCCCAAAATAAATGGGCCAAGCAATCACAGACTGAAACATCTGGAACCTCAAGCCAACCCCCCCAAAAAACAAACAACAACAACAAACAACAAACAACAACAACAACAACAACAACAACAACAAAAACCAAATCTAGCCACCTTTTAAGTGGATTGAACTTAGGTATCCTGTCGCAGTGACAGAGCACTGACTAACCCAGATCTCAGGTCCTGCTGCCTTCTGCCTAGAGATCTGGGCTCCAACCATGCTGGTATGGGAGGAGTGGGAACAGCTGCTATGAGGCAGACAGTGAGAACTGAAGGAGTTAAAGGTGCCCGGGGCTCCATCTGGAACTATCTCAGAGGCCTGGCTCAGGTTCAAGTGCTGCCAGCCTCTGTAAATCTGCAAGGCAAACAATTCTAGGCCTCCAGGTGAATCTCTGTGGCTACGACTCAGTTTCTCCCTCTGTAAAATGGGCTACGGTAGTAATTACCAGCACTTAATTTAAAGTTTGCCTTGGTCTAGACATAGCGGAGGGATCAGCACACACCATCTTGTGTATCCCTCATGGAACTTGCTGAGGACTTGTTAGAATAAAGTATTCAGTGAACGTGCTATCCATGGTCATGCAATGCCTTCATCCAGGCTGAAGAGGGATGCCTCCCCAGGCAGACTGTTCCAGAGCCTGGCCTCTCACTGCTAAGCTCCACTGTCCCCTGCCATCTTGTGGGGTCATGGGATTAGATAAGATCATGGTTTTGCATGAAGAACTTGGCACAGGGATCTGCCAGTAAGTGGTAGTGACCTTTTCCTTATACCCTGTCTCCAAGTCAGACTCTTGGATTCTTCCCATGTTTTCCTTTCAAATGATTGCGGAACTGTCCTCTTATGTACCATTCATAGTGGGGGAACTTAACACCTCTTGAATAAATTTTACGCAACACTCTCCCTCTTATTAAACAGTGGCAGTCAGGGCAGAGATGCCACACAGAGGCTCTGGAGTCAGACTGGCTGGGCTCCACCTCTCATTGGCTGGACACCTGGGTTCCATTACACAACTCATTGGTTTGGTTTTTTTTTTTTTTCAACCTCTTATCTATAAAACTGGAATTTAATAGCACACACCTTACGGGGTTGTTGAAAGGATAAAATGAGTTAATATATGTTAAGTGCTTGGACCAGCGCCTAGCTCATAGGAAACGCTATAAAAGTGTTTTTTAAATAAATAAAAATGCATGAATCTTGTATGTGCTGTTCAAGCTGGCTTAAACTAAAAGGGATTGTTCTTGGCTCAAGTCTGGGGAAGAGTGTGGACTCAGTCTTGAGTAACATCACTGGGTCATTGTCTCTCTTGGCTGTGATTTTCTTTGCTTAAAACTACTGGGTCACTGTCTCCCTTGGCTGTGATTTCCTTTACTTCGGCTCCACTTTTGGCCGGTCACTCACTCAGGGAGACAGAGAGCCCTCCAGCAGCTCCAGGCATACACCATACCATCTCAGCAGCTCTGGACATCTACCCCAGCAGCTCAGTGTTCCCTACAGAACTCACGTGTCTGGGCCTGTTAACCAAGAACTTTAGAAGTCTCATGAGAAAGTCCTGTTGTCTTATCATCAGTCTTAAGGTGATAGTCCAAAGGCTAGGGCTTGTTACGTGTTGTCAATTGCACACACTGTCCAGACAACGAGGCAGATAGGAGTCATTGTGGTGGGGACTAGCAATTGTTTACTCTGCCACCACCCTGTTCTCTTGGAATCCAAGAACCTCATGTTCTCCATGGAAATAGAAGAATACAGAGCAACAGAGATGCATTACAAAGTCTAGGGCACATGACCATGGAGAAATCCCACAATATGCCATCGTGAGCTGGAGAGCCGGCGATGGGATTCAGTGTGAGTGTGGAGTCCTGAGAAGCAGTGGGGTGAGGTGGGGTGGGATGGGGTGGTGGTGGTGGTGGTGGTGGTGCAATGGTGTCACTCTCAAGCCAAGGCCTGAGAACAGAGACACCACTGGTATAAGTCCTAGAGTGTGAAACTTTGGCAACTGGGAGCTTTGATGAAAGAGGAAAGGAGAGCCTGGATGTTTCAGGTGCAGAAGACAGCCTCAGCTTTGCTTTTTGTGCTCTTAGGTTGGGCTCTGTGTGAATGAGACGGTGCCTGCCCACGTTAGTGAGATCCCTTCTTCTTCGTGGTTTGTTTGTTTATTATTTATATAGTATCCTGCCCACATGTGTGCCTGCAAGTCAGAAGAGGGCACTAGATTTCATTATAGATGGCTGTGAGCCACCATGTGGTTGCTGGGAATTGAACTCAAGACCTTTGAAAGAATAGACAGTGCTCTTAACCTCTGAGCCATCTCTCCAGTCCTGATATCCCATCTTCTTTACTCAGTCTGTCAGCAAGATCCCTGCTGACACACCCAGAGATGATGCTTAACACGATGTGGTTATAGGTCCTGCTCTCATGTATAATGAACTATGGCCCCAGTGCTAAATGCCTATTGGCATTTCCAATACACCACCTAAGTATCTCTGAAAGAAGATACCACAAATCAAGAGAATTGCTCAACATTCCAACGTGGGAGGGCACAGCTAGGGCTTGTTATCACACGTTCTTATCCAGCTCGTTGGACTGAGCTGCCTGCTGGAGGCTCTGAGCACTCTTCTGGGCCCACAGGCTTATATGTTTGATGCTTGGTCCCTAGATGATGATATTGTTTTGGAAGGTTGTGGAACTTTCAGTCTTACAGTCCTGTCCAATTGGTGGACGCCAAGTGGCTAAGGAGAGCTATGGATGTGGTCCAACAAAAAATTATAAACTTTAACTTAAAGCATTGTCCTGCTTGGGTTTTTTTTTTTTTGCTTGTTTGTTGTTTTTGTGCATTTGATACATGCTAAAGCTATGAGAGAAGAGAGAACTATTAGGTTTCAAACAGGGACAAAAGGCCTACTTAACATATCAAAGAGGAACTGGTTGCCAGGTTCTCCCAGCATCCTTCAGTCCCTATCTGTTACATACCCCACCCTTGACCCTCAACTCTCCAGCCCAGGTGCTGGGTTGCTCTTCCCTATATAATCCAATCATTTTGGTTACCCCCTCTTTGTACCTTTGGGCCTCCTGGCTGCTCCAGCTGGTTTCCCTGCTCTCTCCTCTCCCTTACCTTCCCCCTCTCCTCACAAAGCAGGGCTCAGTTTGGTTATGTCCACTCTTGGATCTCCTAGATGTCCCAGCTTCTGGGTATGCTCACCCACATGTCTCTAATAAACCTTCTCCTCCACCATACCTAGGAGCAGTCATGTCCTTTCTTTTCCTTTTTATTTCTCCTCCTCCTCCTCCTCCTCCTCCTCCTCCTCCTCCTCCTCCTCCTCCTCCTCCTCCTCCTCCTCCTCCTTCTTTTAACTTGGGAACCACAATTGAGAAAAATGCCTACATAAGACTGCCTTGTAGGCAAGCCTGGTAGGCATTTTCTTAACAAGTAACTGGTGTGAGAGGAGGCAGCCTGCTGTGAGTTGTGCTACCCCTGTGCAGGGAGACCTGTTTGGTACAAAAACACAGACTGAGCAAGCTGTGAGGAGCAAGTCAGTACACAACATTCTTCCATGGCCTCTGCTTCAGTTCTTAATTTCAGGTTCCTGCCTCAAGTTCCCAGGATGATGGACGGACTATAGGATGCAAAAAAAAAATCCTTTCATCCCAAGGCTGCTTTTGTTCATGGTGTTTTATTTTAGCATTAGAAATACTTAAGTAAGACAAACATTATGAGAGGTTTGTATGTGTGGTTTTTCTTTGTGGTGTTCTCTTCTGTTTGTTTTGTCTGTTTGTAGTGTTCTCTTCTGTTCTTTGTTTGTAGTGTTCTCTGCCGTGAACTTTGTAAATGACAAAGTTGTATCCCAATACCAAAAGGGTTTTGTGCCTGCTGGAAGGTGGGGCTGCAGTAAAGGAAGTGGGTCACCAGAGATAAGCCTTGCGATTTTGTAGCTTCATTTCCTTTTCTATTTCCAAATGTAGATATAATGTGATCAACCCCACTACACTCTGCTCCTATTCCTTCCCCACCCTGATGGACTATATTCCTTCTTAAACCTTGAACTGAAATGAATCTTTCCTCTTCTAAGTTGCTTTTGTCAGCTATGTTGTTACAGCAACAAGAAAACTAAGTAATATAGACAAAAATAACAGCTCTATGGGATCCCTGGACCTGAGTCTTTGGTTCTTTTGTCAATTTCTTCAAAGCCTTGGTTCTTCTAGGTATGGCTGGTCCTCCTCTTCTTCCTCCTCCTTCTCCCATCTTCTTTTCCTTCTCTCTCTTCTTTTTCTTCAATGTCACCATTCTCTCAGAGCTTATTCAAATCCTTGATGCCCAGCTTTAGTCTATAGGAGAAACAACCCCTGGGGCACCTAGGGGAATTAGATCCCCAGGTCCTACCTCAACACCTGGTAGATGGGAATTTGTGTGTTAATAAGATGGTAGGGAGATGGGTACATGGACCACAATTTGAGAGGCTCTATGATTGATGACTCTACAGGAAAGCTAATACACTGTGTGTGATAACTTCACATGACAGAAATCCATCCTCTTGTGGTTGTAGGGGCCAGACGTCCAAAAATCAAAGTGTCGGCATCTCTGGTTCCTTCTGAGGGAGATGTCCCCTGTCCATCTCCTAGCTCCCCATCACTGCTGGAGATCCTTGGCACTCTTTCACTTGTATATGTATCACTCCAGTTTGGGCCCCCATCATGCAGCATTTTCCTTGTACCTCTATATCCCCATTTTGGATACAGCATCTTTCTTTGTTGACCTAGAACTTGCTATGCATCTCAGGTACACCGTGAACACCAGATACTCCTGCCTTAGCCTCCAGTTGCTGGGACTATAAGCCAGTGATACCATGCCTAGGCCAACGTTTCCTCTTACAAAATTGCCAGTCATATTGGATTATGCATCTATACTTTAATAGTATGACATAATTTAAGTAATTACATCTGCAAAGATTCTGCTTCCAAATAAATACATATTCTCTGGTATGAGTGGTGAGGACTTTAACACAACTGTTTTTGAGCAAACAGTTCAATAAAAATGTATTAAATGTCTGTCATTCATAAATGCTGAGAAGAAAGATGATTAATAAACATCTGGGGTATGTCTTTAAATTCACTTTTGCAAACAATTGTATAAATTCTGAAAGAAGGGAGCAGCCCTAGAAGAAGACTTGAGGATGTTTATTTTCACAAAGGGATTCCTGTATTCAGGTAGCCCACTTGGTAGAGTCCTTGGCTTTTCAGATGACCCAAACCCAAGTAAAGGCCACCACAGAAACAATGTGGGTGGCTGCTTGTGGTGGTTAGCTTTGATTATTAACCTGACACAGCCTAACATCCCCTGTATAAAGGGTTTCAAGAAGGGATTATCACCAGGCCGTGGTGGCGCATGCCTTTAATCCCAGCACTCGGGAGGCAGAGGCAGGCAGATCGCTGTGAGTTTGAGGCCAGCCTGGTCTACAAAGTTAGTTCAGGACAGCCAAGGCTACACAGAGAAATGCAAATGGGTTGGACTGTGGACATGTCTGTGAAGGATTGTCTTACCAAGTTAATTGATGTGGGAAGACCTAGCCTACTGTGGGCAACATCATTCCTCAGGTAGGGGGTCCTTAACTATATGAATTGAGAAATCTAGCTGAGAGCAAGCAAGCAAGTGAATGAGTGAGCAAGCAAGCTAGCAAGCAAGTATGCATGCATTCATTTCTCTCTGTTCTTAATTGTGGATGTGATGTGGACAACTGTTTCACGTCCCTACTGCCTTGACTTCCCTGGTATGATGGCCTGTAACTTGAACTTGTAAGCTGAAGTAAATTTTTTGTTCCCTAAGTAGTCCTTCGTTAAGGTATGGAATGGGTTGTGCTATAGAAATGAAACCACAACACTGCTTATTGGAATTATCTAGATAGCTTTCAAACCACTGCTCTCTATATTGCATCTTCAGGAATTCCCATGTAATTGGTCTCAAGTTTTACTTGGGTAACAGAATTTCTGAATTGAATCCGAGGTGAGTCTAATTCGCAGTAAAACTTGAGAACTAATGGCATAGATGGAGGCATCTTAATTATTACAAAAGGAGGATATTCCTTTGATTCAAGACAGTGGACATAAGCACTGGTAATACTGAACACTAAGATGCCCTGATTCCTAAATAATAGTTAAGCTTTACAGACGCACTGCACCCTGTAGCTACCATAAGAATATATGGTGCAGGAAATATATCCTGCAGCACCCTCAAAATAGCCCTTCGATGGCACACTTGTATATTTTATCTTTTAGTTACAGTAACCTTTTAACTATATTTGTGTATCTTTTCCCAGTGCTTGTAAAATGGGAGTTTTATTTATCCTCAATAAACAAATGCTCCATTATAACATGTTTCCTTTTCTTTGGTAACATACTTCACCTGAAAGTCCTTCTCCAACTCCCATGATATTAACATAGGTGTATTAGCTAGCATTGTTTGGTTTTTAGAGACATGGTTTCATTCTATGTACAACTCAGGGTGGCTTGGGTAATAAATAAAAATATTTTGGTGGTGGTGGCGGGGCTTGAACCCAGGGCCTCTAGAATGTGCTGGACAAGCCCTCTTCCACTGTGCTGTACTAACTCCTAGCCCCTTCAGGAAGGCTTGGAACTTGCAGTGTGGCTTAAGGGGGCCTGAAAGTCTCGGTGCTTTTGCCTCACCATACCACATTCTGGTATTACATGCCTATACTACCACACTTGGCTCTCAGTTAGCTTCACTATTAATCTGTTAGTTTGGGGATGTTTTCTCCCTAGTTTTCAAATGCTCTGTATTATTATATTTCTATTACTCTTTTGAATAGAATGTACTTAAAAACTTTAAAGTTACCCCGAAAGTTGTTTTGTTTAATGAGAGCATTTATACCACTCATGTTTAATGAGATTAGCAATATATATTGTTGGCACAGATACTTAATGACTGCTTTGCAGAGGTTGAAGTTTTCACAAGTAACCATGAGAGGGGTTGATTCCTAGGAATTCACACTTTCTGAAAGTGGGATCGCTCATCAGTATTCTTGCAGGGTAGAGTCAGGTATCAGCTCTACCACCCACAATGTCTAGGGAACCTCTGGGAAAAGAAGAAACAAAGAGATGACTTCAGGGTTAGGAGTATGGCAAACAGTTCCACGGCCATGCCCACTGAGAGAGTGAATGAGATGGGACAGTCAGTGGACAGGGGTGAGGTGACCCCCACTGATAGAGTGAATGTGATGGGACAGTCAGTGGACAGGGGTGAGGTGACCCCCACTGATAGAGTGAATATGATGGGACAGTCAATGGGCAGGAGTGAGGTGACTCTTTGACTGCTTACACTTTATAATAACCATTTCTACTTACAAGTATCATCATCATTATCATCATCATCATCATCATCATCATCATCATCTGAAAACAACAACTATCCACACACACCCTCTTCTTTTCTTTTCATGTCTCCTTCATCCTTCATCTGGGATCATTTTCCTTTGGCCTAAATACTTGAGAGTTTCCCTTAGTGAGGATCTGCTGTTGTAAGTGTTTTCACTTGTTCATCTTTAACTTTATGGAAGCTCTTTCCCCTAGGGTGGAATTAAAGGTTGGCAACTAATTTCCTTCACTGCCCTAAAGGCATTCTCACAATGGCTTTCTGAAAGGCATTCTCACATGGCTGTCACTCTATTACAATAAAACAAATTTACCTTCTTAATGCTGCCTATTCTCAAGATGCTTTTCTTTATCTTTCTAAAGTTGCATGGACATGTCTGGGTGTAGAATTCTTTTTCTCAATCCTGCTTAAACTGTGCTGAGCTTCTGGCAGCTTCTTTTACTCTATGACTAAATGAACATGCTGGCATGTCTTGAGATCTAGCCCACTTGTATGCAGTTCTAATGTTCTCCATTCTCTCTGCCTCCTTTAGGACACTTCATTTAATTCCATGAGTGCTTTTCCAACTGTGTCTAATGTGCTGTTAAACACAACACATTCAATCACTTTGGCTAATAAAGTTTTCCATTTCTAGAAGTTCTATTTTTAACATTGTTTATTTAAATTTTTATTATATAATATGGTTGGGTCATATTCTTTCCCCTCTCCTAACACCTTCCAGATTCCCCCTTTCTAGCCATCTAGCTTTGTATTCTTTTTTCTCGTAAAAGACAAGACAAAACCAAACCAAACCAAACCAACCAACCAACCAACTGACCAAAGAAACAAACAAACAAAAAAAGTGCACACATAAAAAGGGCACACCACCACCACCACCACCACCACCACCACCACCACCACCACCACCACTAATTCAAACCAAACAGCCAAACAGTAAAAAACATGGAGTCCTTCTTGAGTTGGGTGACTATTCCTTAGCATCAGCTTGACCTGTGGTGTGGTTGATATTACCCAGTGTCACTCCGTTGAAGCAAACAGACTTTTCCTCTCCAAACAGCTATCAGCTGTAAAACTCTTTTTTGCTTGGGGAGTGACTTTATGCCCACCTCCCATCCCTGTTTTAAGTCAAGCTCCTTGAGATGGAATCCATACCTTGATATTTTTAATGATGCCAAGAACCTGAAATTGAATAGGTCATGGATCCTAGAGGAAAACCTACTACAATTATTCTGCTAAATGAATATTGCAATAAAATGACTCCTAATATACCCACAGATCAGCGTATCACTGTATCCCCATCAGAGAAGCTTCTTTTTGCAGTAGATAGTAATTAACACAGAGACTCACATTTGGACAACATGCAGAGAGTGAGGAGCTTTGGCACCCTCAGTCCTATGTGGGATGTATGACATCCCTTCTCTCAAGGCTTAGGTATCAATGTGGAAGAAGAGGCTGAAAGACTGTAAGTAAGGGCCAGAATAAGTGGACAGCTCCAAGGAAACAGCATCTTTCCAGATACAGCAGGACTGATGCAGACACGAACTCACAGACACTGTGACAGCATATGCAAGATCTGCTTACTTTTTAATAGCTCCCTGTTCTCTGCAAATATTTTCCAACTTGATTTTCCTTTCCTAGATATATACATCATTGTCTTTTGTACTAATCTGTATCTGGCAACTGCGATGTCTAGTCTCTCTGAAGTTCGGTCCCAGTGGTCCACTATTCCTAGTTCTGCTCGTACTTGGCACTAATGCTAGTTAATTCCGACCATGTGCTAGCTGTTGTATAAAGAAGTCTCAGAAGCATAGCATGAAAGTCTGTTGTTTTATAAAGAGTTTTCTTATACTTGAGCAGGCATCAAGTTGAATGCCCAGGGGCTTCCTAGGTCTCACTTCAATCTGTAAGGACACAGCTACTTTGGTTTCAAGTTAACTTTGAAGGTGGAGCCCTCTGGAGTCTTAGTTCAGTTTGTGTGTGTGTGTGTGTTATTGACCATTACACTCTCTAACATGAGTTGCCGTGAGTGTGGACTTCCTTCCCTTTCCCTCCCTAGCCTACCAAAGCCAGTTTCTAATCTGGGCCACTGAGCACATAGGCAGTCTAAAGACGTGGTGGCTTCTGTACTTGCGTTAGTTGCTTTTCCCATCACTGTGACAAAGCACCCGACAGAGGATACTTAAGAGAGGAAAGCAGATTTTGGATCACAGTTTCAGAGGGATTTCAGCCCATCACTGTGGGGAAGGTGTGGCCTAGTTGCTCCATGGTGATGGCGACAGGCAACTGACCCACAGCAACACTGTGGCTGGACAGGAAATGGAGAGAGTGCCATAGAACTGAAGGCAGGTTTCACTTTCAAGGCCCACATTGGTGACCTATTTCCTCCAGCTTGGCCCCACATCCCAAAGGTTCTGCTAACTCCCCCTCAAAAAAACACCACTACTAGAGACCAAGTGTTCAACCAAATGGGCCTCAGGGGGACATTTCACATTCAAATAATAACAATTCTTATTTATCTTTCTGGCCTTTCACTGTCCTATTCTCTCCCTGGTAATCCCCACGGCCACGCCAACCCTCTGAAGGCATCTAAGCATTACAATGATTGGAAACTAGTCTTTAGTGGTGGCCCAGATGACCTGGACCACTGATATTGGAAACAGGAAGCCACACAGTGTCTTCCTGGCACTAAGAAAGCATGCAGAAAATGATCGCATTAGCTGATGCTCCACATCCCCCAACCATGCTCCATTGCTTGCCCGTCTTTACCTGCAGAGTCTATTTTCAACTTGCAGAACTCTCATACCCTCTCCCCAGATCAAGAACACTCACATCCTACCATCTGACAAGATGCTAAACGTGTTACCTCCCTTCCCCAGATCTTTTGCTGTTTTTCTCTACTTCATCCATTGCCCATTGAGCTTGACCCCCTTACCCTCACACACTGGCCTGTGCATCTCTTTCCCAGAGCCTAACCACACAGGACTGCACCTATGTGATTCTTATCTCTCCTGGGGATGTGTACTTGTCATTTATGACTTCCAAAGAATCCCCTCATTTCCTCTCCAGCTCAGCACACATCCTACACAGATTTCTGGAAAATCTGATGATCAGGGCTTTTAGTTCTGCTATGGTTGAAGGGGATTCTCTGAACGCTTAGTCTGCTGAGCTACTGGGGGCAGGTTCTGTTCTTTCTGCTAAACACTGTGGATAGGCTGCTCTCACACGCACGAGCTTATGGAAACTCTGGCAGCTTCTGGCTGCTGTGTTGTTATCTCCACATCGCCTGTGAGAAACAGAGAGCAAACGGAGCCAAATATAGGCTGAACAGAGTCAGAGCTCTACAACGAGAACCCAGGCCTTTCGTCCCAAGCCCAAGCCTTACTCCTAAAAAAAAAAAAAATCACAGTTGCTTCCCATATATTTGTGTCACTAATCATTTTTATTACTGGGGCACCTGGGTGTCTATGGAAACCATTTGGCACAGAGATGCGCACATGGCACCTGAAAATAGCCATAGGCTGGTGTGGAGGTGTCTCTGTGAGGTTTCCCATATATACTTCTCAGACAGCTTTTGTATCTCAGGTCCACTTACCGCACAATTTTGGTGCCATTTCTCACAACTTGCATGTCCACCATGCAGCCTCCGGTAACGTAAGCAGCCAGGTTCAGCTCAGAGAACTCCGCCTGGAGAAGAAAGCAAAACAACAACAAAAAAAGGAGGCATCAAACACCACCATTGTAGGGCATTTGTGTTTACTGTATACGTCTATGTATTATCTGGTGCACATCCAGGCCTCATCTCACACTTACAAATGGGATTTTTATTTCCCTTCTCAATAGGAAGCTGAGGTGCAGAGAGACAGGTGACACACTCAGGATCAAATGATGAACACACTGTATTGGAACCCATGAGTCTCTGATTCGAGGGCCCACTGTCATGACCACAGCTCTTCTGCCTCCTTGGAAGCAGAAGAAGCCACTCTAACTCTGTCGCTAGAAGATGCCAAATGTTATCAGGCCAATTTCCCTAGAGCTTGTGCTACACAGTTCATCAGCCTCATGCCTCTGATGCTATGGCCCTGGTAACAGAACACTCCTCAAACCATCTGTCCAACATCCCTTTCTTTTTTTTTTTTCTTTTTTCTTTTTTAAGATTTATTTATTTATTATTAGGTATACAGTGCTCTGCCTGCATTTACACCTGCAGGCCAGAAGAGGGCACCAGATCACATTATAGATGGTTGTGAGCCACCATGTGGGTACTGGGAATTGAACTCAGGACCTCTGGAAGAGCAGTCACTGCTCTTAACCTCTGAGCCATCTCTCCAGCCCCAACATTCCTTTCTTAGTAATGGCCCCTTCCCTTGTTCTATACATGTAGCTACCAGAGAAGTACCATGTCTGTGTCCCTTTGGTCACAGTGGATGGACAGGCATCTGATGCGAGATGAGAGAATGATCCTGAGAAGTTAAAACAAGGCATTAAGTTTGTTTCGAGGGAGTTCTATCTTTTTGTTCCACTTTTTTTTTCTTGGAATAGTGTTGTCTATCATGAGTGAAGGCTGACCTCAGACTCACTACGTAGCAGAAGAAGACTGTGAACTTCTGCTCCTCTTAACCTCTACTTCCTAATTTCCAGGAATTACAGATATGCGCTATAACAGTTTTCTTTAGTGCTAGGGATGGAACCCAGGGCTTTGTGCATGCTAAGCAAGCACTCTGCCTACTGAGCTACATCTCCAGCTAATAGGTGGTTTATATCTTTAATACCCAAGCCTGGGAGCTACTTGGCATCATATTTATTGCTAGACGCATTAAGGAAGCATGGAAAAGCAGAATGGAGGAGGCTGAAGAACAAGAGAAGGAAGCAGAGGAAGAAGAGGAGGGACGAGACATCACAGGCACCAAGAGGGGGAAGAGAGGGACAGGTGAAATTCTATTGCTTTCCATCACAGTTCTGTGGAATGACACATATCCCTGGTCACACATGTGGTTATAACTACCTATATCAGATTCTTAGAATGCTGCTATACCGATCCACTACTAGGTGACTTAAATGGCAGGAACTTATACTCTAGAGTTCTAGGCTAGAAGTAGGGCTGGTTTCTTTAGAAGGTTTGTAAGGATTGGGTCTACTCTAGACCCCTTTTCTTGGCTTGAAGAGCACCCCCCCCTCGAGTCTCTTCTCATCATCTCCTCAATGTTTGATCTCATATCCAAAGTCCCTGCTCTTATAAGGACAACAATCAGCCGGGTGTGGTGGCGCATGCCTTTAATCCCAGCACTTGGGAGGCAGAGGCAGGCAGATCGCTGAGAGTTCGAGGCCAACCTAGTCTACAAAGCGAGTCCAGGACAGCCAAGGCTACACAAAGAAACCCTGTCTTGAAAAACCAAAAAAAAAAAATAATAATAATAATAAGGACAACAATCATATAGATACATTCTCACTCTAATGACCTTGATTTTGCTTGATGAACTCTTTAAATGTTCTCTCTCCAAGATCACATTCTGAGGTACTGTGGGTTGGATTTCAAACTATGATTGTTTTTTTAAAAATGTAATTGTTTATATGTTCTTTAAGAATGTCATATATGGGGCTGAATAGATAGATGCTTTAGTAGTTAAAGTGTTACTGCTCTTTAAGAGGACCTGAGTCTGATTCCAAGAGTCCACTTTCAACCACCTGCAACTCCAGCTCCAGGGAATCCGTTGCCATAGATTCACACACATACTATTAAAAAATAGTAAAATAGGGTGGGAGAGATCTATTTTGATCATATTCACCCCTTCTAAATTCTCTTAGAGACCCCAACACACATCCACCTTCGAGCCTCATATCCTATTTATTTATTTATATTTATTTATAACCCACATGTCTAATTAGACCTGCTCATACACACATAGATATAGGTGCAGTCACTGGAGCATGGACAACCCACCATGGGCCACACTCAGAAGAAAACTGTCTCTCCCCCATCAGCCATCAACTGTGTGTAGCTCTCATGTGGATGTGGTCCTCATGATTCCCTTCTCCATCTATCTTCAATGCTGATTGGCTTGATCTTGTATAGGTCCATCTATCTTCAATGCTGATTGGCTTGATCTTATATAGGTCTTGTGCAGGCAGTCGCAGCTGCTGTGAGTTCTTGAGTACCATGGCCCTGCCATGCCCAGGAACATTTTTGCAACAGTCTCACTCTTAAAATCTTTCCACCCTCTCCTCCATGATGTTCTCCTTAGAGAAACATGCTATAAATGTCCCCTGGGCACTCAACAATGAGGGGCAAAAGCTGCAATAACCTATGGATATAAGATTAAGTTGTTCGAAGGCAGTTCAATGATGTTTCCATTGAGCAGAATAACAGAAGTTAGGTTTCCATTAGGGTATATGAGCTTCTAAGCCATGAGTTTTTGGAAAGATTTAGAGTACCAGGTATAAGCTCATTTCTGTAGAGTGGCCTTAAGTTCCAACAGAAAGCAATTGGTTACCCATATATCATTGATGCCACGATTGCATCAATGGGCCTATCTTATTAGGCCGATTGCTATTAAAGCTCACAGAGTTCACAGCTGGGGAATGGCTTTTGATGACTTTTCTCTCTCCCTCAGCAGCCTGTATAGCATCTCTGACACAATCAAAGCTATTTGGCAGGGAGGGAGCTTCTAGGTTGGAATCACCTTGAGTTTTCCTGTTCTATGAGCAAAGTGTAGTGTCTCCAGCAATGGGTTCCTCCCGTCAAATTCTGGTGGGTGACCAAGAGTAACAGCAATTGTCCGTATTGTTTGTGGGGTCTATTCAATACCCTTGATGAACAGGAGGTCTCCCATACTTGGCACTGTTCTCTTTGTCAATGTATGAATTTTGGTGACAATGCCATCATTTGAAGGGAATAATACCAAAGGACCTTATTCATAGGAACAGCCAAAAGCTTTTATTTGAATATATCTAATCAACATAACTGTTTGCATATATTCAGTGCTCATTATGTGCAAGGTTTTGGTCTAAGCCTTTCACACACATAAATCTACCTGTCCAGGCAAGGAAACGGAGGCAGAGAGATTAGATATATGTAGGATGCCACCCAATGGGTAGCGATGCTCAGGAGTCAACTCCAGACGGTTTGCTCTTGGGGCTGTGCAATTGACCATTTCCACGCCACTGCCTCTCTCTGAGGCTGCATGAGGCCATATTAATGCTTGAAGATTGTATTTGGTTGAGAATTCCCCCTCCCCCATAGGCTTGCTATTTGAACACTTGGTCCCCAGTAGGCAGCATTGCTTTGGGAGGTTTAGGAGGTGCAGCCTTGCGGAAGGTGGTCTGTCAGTGGGGGTGGGCTTTGAGAGTTAAAGCCCCAAATCACCCGCAGTTTTCTCTCTCTGCTTCATACTGTCAGTTGAGGATGTAAGCTTTCAGTTTCTTGCTGTGGTTGCCATGCCTGCCTACTCCCATGCCTTCTTCGCCATAGTGGTAAAACAATAAGCCAAAACAAACTGTCTCTTCTATAAGTCACTTTTGGTTATGGTGTCTTATTACAGAAACCGAAAAGTAGCTAATATAGGGACCTAACACCATTGAAAGAGAACAAGTTTTTAATGATGAAAAATATCACTTTGTAAAGATCTAAATGCATCACCCTGGAGCTCTTTATCAGGAACTGTGGCAAAGGGCCTGACCCTCTCTCTGGATGATATTAAGTGAAACCAAGAACACTTATGTCTCTTGCTTTAATTAATAATCTCATTATGTTGTGGCAAGGTGAAAAGAAAAGATCACTGCTAATGAGCCCACGTTGGTAAAGTGTGGTAATAACATAGCTATTATGTCTGATGCCTTCCAAAATCAGCTCCAAATTGCTCAAAATACTCAATTGGCAACACCACAGAGAATTTTTTTTTAAAGCGGGTGCATGTGTGTGGTGGAGAAAGAAGTTAAAAGCAAGTTGCAAAACAGGAGAACTAGCTACTAGACATGCAGAGAAAAGGAATGAAGTGAGAGGGCTGCAGACCCAGGGGTTGTTTTGTTGCCCAAAGGGGAAAAAGAAATTCCTGGATAGAAGACATAGTCAGGCTTTGATAAAAAAAATGTCAGAGGTTGGTCTCGTTCAGATTTGTATGTCTAGAGTTATTTCCCAGCATGGGTTATAAGCAATTATAGAAGGTGAATGTCTGGGTCACAGGGTAAGTAGATTCTGTTGTAGCACAGAGAGTTTATGAAGTTAAGAAAAAAAAGGGGGTGGGATTGTTCTGTATTTAAATTTCTAAACTATCAACAGTGATGGAAATGAACAGAGGTACTCGAAGCCCCTTCTCCACCAAGATAGCTCACTGGTCCCTGTGCTAGGATCTTAAAACAGTGGTCACCTTGGAAGAATCTCAGTGTTCCCACAGAGACTGCAGTGGATCAGATATTATCCCCCACAAAGATATATCCAAGTCCTAATCCCTTGATACCTTATGGGGCCCTTTTAGGAAATAGAATTTATATGGATGTAATTAAGCTGAACATCTGAAGAGGAGATCATCTTGGATCCGAGCGAACCCTAACTCTAATGACAAGCCTCGAGAAGATCAGGCATATATTTAGAGGGTAGAAGCCACATGAAGATGAAGATAGACACTAGAAATGATGAAGCCATGAGCAAAGATGGCCAGGAGACACTAGAAGGCACAGGGAGTCAACAGAGATCGTCCCCTAGAGCCTAGGGTGTGGGAGGACATGCTGAAATCTGATGTAGACAATCTAACACCCAGAACTATGAGACACTTGTTGTTTTAACTCTCCTGGTTTGTGTAAATATTCCATGGCAACCCTAGGAGACAAATAAAACAACTGAGAAATGAATACAATTTCAGCATTTCAGATGAAGCCAGAAGAGATCTCCAAAGGTCAACGTCTTCAGTAGCCAGCTCTATCACAGGCCAGACACATGAACTCATGAATAGAAACATTCACACCCTCTTTGTCTCTCTCAGTATTGTCTCTTTTTCTGTCTCTCTCTCCTTTCCTCTCTGTAATATAGCAACTATCAATTTTACAAAAGTTCTAAGAGTAACTTAAAAATTCTGCATGAATTAACATTTTAGCCTCAATTTTGCCTTCAATTGTCTTTTAAGTGATCTTTTAAAAAAAGCTACACTTAAGACCTTGTGGTACAGATTCACGAGTCCTCAAGAAGCCACATGTATATGCAAGCTGCTCAATGTGATAGCCAATGAGTTTCATTAGTCCTCCCGAATATCAGTTTTAACAGCTGTCAAATGGAGATAACCATAAATAATGTCTATTCTTAAGATTTTGTGATGATTCAGACTTCTGAGACAATTAGGATGTTGCTGAGACACAGGGCTTCTGTGATGACCTGCAATTATGATTATTTCCAATTTCCCTGTCTTGGTACAAATCAACTGAAGGCATCACGAATGGTAGAGCCCTCAGGTGTCATAATGCATGTATTTAATCCCAGCACATGGGAGGCAGAGGCAGGCAGATCACTGCCTTGAGGCCAACCTGGCTTACAGAATGAGTTTTGGGACAGCCAGGGATACACAGAGAAGTCCTGTCTCAAAAAACTAAAACCAAAACCAAATGGTAGAAGTAGAAAAAACAGTAATATCTTCAAGTACTTATGCCACCCAAGAGGTAAAATACAGGGAACGTGATGGCTCATCCTCATCACTAGCTTGACTAAACTTGGAATCACCTAGGAGATACACTTGTGGCAAAGTCTTTGGGTTTATTTCTAGGGAGGTTTAACTGAGGATGGAAGCCCTACCATAAATGTGAGGAGAGCCATCCCATTGGTTGGAGTCCTGGACTAAAAAATGGAGAAAATGAGTTGAATGCTGGCTTTCTCTGTCTCCTGATTTATCCAGATATGAGCAAAGAACCTCATGCGTCTGCTCTTACTGCCGAGAGCTTCTGCTATGATGGCTACCCCACCACGGTGAACCTTCACACTGTAAACCAAAACAAATTCTTTTCTTTCTTTAGTTGCTTTTAGTTGGAGATTTGGCTATAGCAATGAGAAAAGAAACTGATATACAGACTTTGGCTCATGGCTCCAATAAACTACTATAGACTCTATTCGTAGTCCCATCTTATACAAGGAGACCAGACAAACTACCTTATCAATTTGCAGCCATCCCACAGCAGGCATTTCAGGGCTGGGGTTCCTGCAGAAAGGAAGCAATTATCCTTATAATCGCCTGTGATCAATTGCCTGGAGGGAGTTTGCTGGCTGCAGAGCAGCATGGGAGAACTAACAGCTGAGCTCAGCCATCGCTGAGGTGAGGACTCCAAGGCCGAAGCTCAGGAGAATCACTGTGGCTATTACTTGCCGGTAACACAGAGGAAAAGGTAGCGCGGCACCGAAAACAAACTCCATAATGAGTCATCTGGAAATCTGTGGCCAAGCTGTGGTCTGACCCTGCCTGAAAGGAAATACTCAATGCTGGGGGACTAGGTGGATGGGACAACAAATCAAAACCCAGTAGGCTCAAAAGCCTGCAGAACCCACACATGCCTGGGAACTGTTCCTGCAACTTTTCTTGATAGAAGCTCTGTTGTTTTATACATCGTTATTTAATCCTGTGACCGGTATAGAATTAACTTTTAAGGCTCAAGTTTTGAGTTCTCACCTGGCTAAGTGGCATTTTTGCCACCATTTGATGAAATGATGTCCCTACCCCACTCCCATGGGACCACACTTGTACCTTTGCCAAACACTAAATTATTTCATTTGTGACACTCTGTTTTTCTTTCTGTGGTTCTATGGGGCGCGGAACTCAGGGCCTTGAATATGCTTGGTAAGCGCTCTACCACTGAACTCTACCTTGATCTCTTTTAGTTTTTAAAGTTTGAGACAAGGTCACACTAAGTTGCCCAGAATGGTCTTGAATTCTCTGCAGAGTCCAAGGACTGGCCTTGTGTTTGTGATCCTCTGACCTTAGCCTCTCAAGTAGCTGTGGTCACAAGGCTGTGCCAGTAGGCCCAGCTACTTCTAAAATCTCTATCCTTTCCTGTTATCTATGTCTATTCTGAAGTCTGTTTCAAGTTGTCTCTGTTACTGTCTGATTTGAAGGAAGTCTGGGCACTGACTAGCTATATAAAATGAAAGCCACCTAAACAGAAGAAACACAAAGACAATGTAGGGTAACAATTCAGTCCCCTCAATCTACAGACCAGATTAGAGTCTTCTTATATGCCCACTCTATAGTACACACAGACACCAGGACACCAGCTGACCTCAAAGGTTCTGTCCTGAGCACCGGTTAGATGTTCCTTCTATGGCTCCCCTGTGATGTGGCTGATGGGGCACTGCATGTTCTACTGTGCTCTGCTTTGTGTCTGTCCATTATTGCAGCTAGGCCCCTCAAAGTTTGGCCTCTCTTAAAGATTCTGTGAGCATCAAGAACTCCTCTTCAACATTGGCGATGTTAAATCAATCCTTAGCAATTGAATGTGGTCCCTAAAGGTAAGGGGAGTTGAGTAACTGAGAGAGAGAGAGAGAGAGAGAGAGAGAGAGAGAGAGAGAGAGAGAGACTGACTCCCAATACTGAGTCATCCTCTTCACTGAGGACCACTGTGTATGTCATCCACTAATGCCATGCTCACACACCCTGGAAGAAATCTCTTGGCATTATTCATGAAGTTTCGAGTTCCAGCATAGCTCCAAACATTATCATCTTAGCTTCCTTTCTGCCCCTTTTTTTAATTTTAATTTTTTTCCTTTCTGCCTTTTTAAAAGTGTAAGCCCATGTTCTTGTGATCAGTGAAGTTACTTTTTGTCTATTTCTTGCTACCCAGGGCACATAAAAAAATTTATTTCCTTCCCTTCCTTTCTTCCCTTTTCTCCTTCTTCCCCTCCCTCCCTTCCTTCCTTCCTTCCTTCCTTCCTTCCTTCCTTCCTTCCTTCCTTCCTTATTTTGTGATTCCCTTTTATTTTTATGTGCATTGGTGTTTTGCTTGCATGTATGCCTGTATGAGGGTGTCAGATCCCCGGGACCTGAAGTTGCAGACAGTTGAAAGCTGCTATATGGGTACTTGGAATTGAACCAGGGTCCTCTGGAAGACAAGCCAGTCCTCCTAACCACTGAGCTATCTCTTTAGCTCCTCCTTTATTTTCTTAAGGTTTATTTTTATTATTTATCTTTTTATATCTTGTTGAGTGTGTTTGTTCACTTGTGTGCAGATGCCTGAAGAGGACAAAAAAAAAAATCCTCTGAAACTGGAGTTACAACAGCTGTGAACCAACATGTGTGCTGGCCTCTGAAAGCAAGCACTCATGCTTGATGAGCCAATTCTTCAGCCCCTTCTAATATATTTCTTTGGGGGGCTGGAGAGATGGCTCAGTGGGTAAGAGCACCGTCTGCTCTTCCAAAGGACTCAAGTTCAATTCCCAGTGCCCACATGGCAGCTCACAACTATCTGTAATTCCAGTTCTAATGACTCTGACACTCTCACACCAATGTGCATAAAATAAAATAAATTATAAAAATATATTACTTTGGAAAATGAATGTAACTTTACGTTAATTTTAATTGTTGGGACTCTTATCTTAGCAGAGAAACCAACTGTATGGTATATGCCTAAGATATGACCTGGAGACATCATTAAGAAAAGTAGGTGCTAATTCTTTGATCTGTAGATGGGCTGTAAAAAGTGTAAACAGGTTTATGAGCATTTTGCTATTCGTTTAAAAAGCCACAGGGAGAGGTTTCCAACACCGATGCCAAGGACACCTGAGCTTTCCTGTTTTTTATAATCACATTCAACACTTGCATGAAGAAAGGTAGAAAAGGTGGAGAGAGATGGGCCATGAACTTTGGATTAGAGCCCTAAGACTAAATTTTAACACTGACCTTAGGCTACAGTCTCATTCTCTCCTGGCTTTAATTTTCTTTATCTTTAATCTGGAACACTGTAATTGGTGGACTCAATTATCTCCATGGGTCTCTTTCTCAACCGGAGTTCTTCAGTTAACACCCTAAAACAAAATCTGTTATGATAGCAACCCTGATTAGAAAGGCACACCAAGCAAGAACATGCTCCGTGAAGAATTGCTCACTGCTTTATGGTCAGATTTGGTACACAGAAGGTATCCACAAACATTTCTTTAATAAACGATTACTCTCATAGTTGGAATGTGAATGGAACTGTGTTTGTTCTTAATGAGCAACTTGAAGGGAAGGGATTTGGAATCACCTGGGAGACTCACCTCTGCACATGTTTCTGAGGGCAATTCCAGAAAACGTTTAATGACGGAATAACCAGCTTTCAAAGTGGGTATGTTCCTGTGGGCAGTCTAAGAGGCTTGAGAACAAAGCGATGTCCCCCTCCTGCCTCTTCTTCCTGAGCAAGCACATCTTTCACTGCTTCTGCTACTGCTACCACCCTCTGTGTCTATCAGATCCTAGGCTCTTCATCCTTTCGACTCAGACTCAAGTCTTGAGCGAGCTTTCAGGGTGCTGGTGCTATCCTGGCGTTGCTGAAGCAACCAGTTTTGCAGACTGAATAGCCGTCAGGCTTTTAGCCTCTCCAGTATGCAGAAAGGCATCCTTGGGCTCCTAGACCTAGTGTTTAAGGCAATCTAACAAGTGCCCCCCTACAGTAGGTACACACCCTATTGGCTCTGCTTCTCTAGACAACCCTGCCTTACTGCCAGTGGGTCCCACATCTGCTAAGTAGCTTGCCTTTGGGAACTTGCCAGAGGTTCTGGGTTAGTGTGATAAGGAACATGTTTCTGGGCAGATATTAGCGGGGGAGGGAAGCTCAGGATAAAGGTCAACGAAGAAAAAAAGCACAGGTGAGGCCATGGGGCCATGGGCACTGGAATGCTGAAAGTCAACATTAAGCCCGTGGCTGAATGTCGCAGAAGGCAGAGCTAGAACCCTGGAATGGAGCCCAGGAGTCCCGAAGCTCTGGGACTCCTGGGGGAAGGGGTGTGCAGGCCATTGACACTGTGTTCATCTGCTGCAGCTGCCACAGATTACTGTGGCTTTAGGGACCTCAGACAACACAAACTCATCTCACTGCTCTGTAGGTGAGATGGCTAGGCTATCTCGGCCTGTCTCTCTGTTCTGTGTTGCACAAGGCTGAAGTCAAGGTGCTGGCCAGCTGGGCTCTGATTGGGAGACTCAGCAAAGAAGCTTCCTGGGGGGATGTTGAGAGCAAGCACGCAGTTCTTGGTAATTGCAGGTCTGAAGCATCCACTCCGTTGACCTATGTGCTACTTAAGATCGTGTTCTCGCCATGCTGTATTCTCTTCCTCCTTCTCCCTCTCTTTTTCCTTTTGAGATAAGGTCTTCTACAGCCCACACTGCCCTTAAATTTGATAGACATCCAGGAATTACCACAAGCTTCTGCTCCTTCGGTCTCTACCTCCCAAGTGCTGAAATTACAGGCATATACCATCACACACCATTCATAGTGTTAAGGACTGAGCCCAAGGGTCTATGGATGCCAGCCACGCACTCTACCAACTGAGCCATATCCACAACCCTGCTCTCTCCATCTTGGGATGAACAACAGAATGTAGGTCTTTCCCTATCTCAGGCCTTTTCTGATTTCCAATTCTGATACACAGTCTCTTATCACAGGAAGTTCCTTGTTTTCAAGGGCTTATGTGGTTCTGTGGTTAAGACTGAGTGAAACTGGACCCTCCAAGATACCCCACAGCTCCAGACTCATAACTGTAACCATGCAATCACATCTGCAATGTCCCTTTAGGTAACATTTCCACAGGCTCCAGGGATTAGGAAGGAGGCATATTTAGGGGAGTTAAGCAGGAAAGGATGTTGAGAGAGTAGTGGTTTGATTTTAAAGACATTTATATAGCTCCTTGTAATAGCTAGGCTCCGGTATAGATGATACCTATGGCTGGAATCAGATCCACCAAGAAAGCCTCTCCTATACCCTCCTAGATCAGAAGGAGCCAGTCCGGTCCCAAGGAAGCACACAGAGATGTGTGCATGAAAGTACATGTGTGCACGCATGCGCACACACAGAGGAATGGAAATCGAACGAACTCAATTTCCTGTAAGGCCTCTGGCTACATTCTCATGAGCACTGGCACCTGACGAGGATGTCAAGCCAAGCAGATAATGTGACTGAGAGCACAGGGTAGTCACGTTTCCTTACTGATAATTGCACTTGCGATGATAATCACGGTGATGACAGCATATGGGATGGCGATTATGATAATATGCTGAAGGATGTTATTAGGCCAACAGATCAAGGAGGTGGGGTGGGGGGGGGTGAGGGAGAATGAAATTGAGGCTCGGAACTGGATGACTGACTGG
Source organism: Acomys percivali (assembly GCA_907169655.1). Taxonomy (NCBI): domain Eukaryota; kingdom Metazoa; phylum Chordata; class Mammalia; order Rodentia; family Muridae; genus Acomys; species Acomys percivali. Next base: position 48,571,747 of record OU015756.1, on the reverse strand, counting down.
AATGCAGGAGAGAAACCAAGAATGTGTGGGAACACGAAGGTAGCGGCTATCAGCCTTGACTGTGAAGCCTGCCTGACTGAAGGAGGATTTCAACGCAAAGGGATGTTGTCCAGAGTGCCTGAGAAAGGGCAAGATGCTGGCAGATAGATGGGTCTGGAATCCAAGGGTGGCTGATAAGGGTCTGAAAATTCCTGTCGGTTAGTGAAGACATACCTGGCGCAGCTTGCACCTTTAAGCCCTTACTTCGAGTGTGTCCTTATACAAGGCCTTCGATATTCATGCATTTTGCGGAAGGAGAGACAGAGAAACCTAGACCCACAGGTACATAGGCAAAGATGGACATCATGTTCACGGAGGTGGGGTGGGGTGGGGTACAGAAGATCTCAGGCAGCAGGAGCTCTCCCCAGTGCCCATTCCCTGTGATACTCTGCCCTGGTACACAAGCTGCCTTAGTCTGTTTCATTAGCTGTAACCGCTCACAGCACCTAAGACTGTCTGCCAGGGGATGGGGCCAGTGCTCTGTGTGTCCTGGCTTCCAAACTTTGCACAGGAGGGTGTGTGGATCTGAGTGATCATGAACTCCGAGGCCGCTGTCCTGTCAGTGTTTTGAAGGTGCTACTCTTGGGATCCAGGCTCCTTTCCATAGCTCTGTCTTCTCTGCTGTGTACCAGATGATTATCTTGAGTCTCTGGTTCCCAGGGGGCCTAGCTCTCTTACCGTCTCCTTGCTGTGTCCTATGACTATACTATAGCTATGGCTAGTTAACCAGAGACACCTGCATTAAGATTTGAAGTAGAGGGGCTGGAGCCGTGGCTCTTTGGTTAACACACCTGTTAGTCTTGCGGCAGACCTGAGTTTTGTTCCTAGCACTCACAGAGTGGCTTACAACCATTTCTAACTCCATTTCCAGAAGGATCTAATGCCTTCTTCTGACCTCCACAAGCATACCAGGCATACACATGGTGCACGTAATACATGCCGACAAAACATTCACACACAGAAAGTAACGAAACCTAAAAAGGAAAGTTGGGAAGGTAATTTGGATTACAGGGAAGGTAAGACGCTATACTGCTTGGGTTTGGAGCTTACACGGAGGACCTTGCATGGGCGCTTTGAGCACCCAGGGGTTTCCATTGGTTTGCTCATCTTCTTTCTACTGTAGGGACCTTAAGGGGGGGAGGTGATGGTGCTCACCACGGGATGTTAAAGCACTTCTAAGTTCCTGTAGTAAATTATCATCAGACTTCCATCCAACTCCCAAACAAAGATTGATGTATTTACTTCCGGGGACAAAACTGGGTGTGAAATTCCTCCTCTGGAGAGCAGCATTCTATACAGAAACTGACTTCTTCCCCAGTTCCAAAGTTCTCTCATAGCCAAAACGCTTGTGGAAAGGACAGACACCGGCAATAATAATGTTAAAGTACTAAGTATAGAGGTCTGCTGTGGCTCATAAGATCCCATGGGAGTTAGTTTCTGTTGTCTTCCACCATTCCTGGTCCTCTACCTCTGAGCTTCAAGGCCATTCTCCCCCTGGCATCCTGTCCATGCCAAAGTTTCCTGTCCCTCATGGAAAAAAACCCTTCTCTGAGTATCTTCAGGCCATTCAGGGACCAGCTCAATGGTGCCCCCAGAGGGTGGTCACCCTTCAAAGCACTCTGCCACAGCCAGTTCTTCCGTGTAATCCCTACAATACAATCCCCACCAGACCTCCTCAACACTGAAGATCATGTCTATGAAATATTTAAATGCCTTCTGACCAAAACAGAGACTCTAAAATGCAGAGACAGAGTCCGTTTGGTCTGCTGCCCTATGCTGTGACCCGAGACTGCCTGGTGAGTGGCGGCAGGAGCTCAGTGACTGACATGGGTTACAGAGAAGCCAGCTAGGCTGATGTCAGAGATGGCACCCAGGAAGGCAAGGACTTTTCCTCATGTTATATCACCTGGGACCCAAACCCGACTGACACTGGTTATATTGCCCCAAGGGGTTGCTGTTATGTGAGGTGATTTCTGTTCTAATGTGCACATTGCAGGGCCAGATGGAGAGCTACTCAGTGGCCTCAGGCTGCGCCCCTGACCTGTAGCCTTTGCTGCTCTTTGGCTTTACAAACCTTTAGTCTTCTGTGCATCCACCTGTAGCCTCTATCAGCAAAGGCCTGGCCTGCCTGTTTCTCCATTCTGCCTGTTCCTCCTGCCTTGATGCCGGCAAGCACTTGACAGGGTGCCAAGGCCTGCAGCCAGCGATGCTGTTTCCTGTCCATTTCCCAATGCAGGCTGTATTTTTAGTTCCCAGGGCCTAGGGGCCTCCATGACTTCCTCAACTAACATCTGAGGCTGAGCTCTTTCCACCAGCTCAGGTTCGCCTTGCAGACAAAAGAGGCATTGAAAGCCTGCACCCTGGCTCAGCTGCCTCTCCAGACGAGGAAGTCGTACTTGGGAGCAGGACCTGGCATCTCAGGGAGGGCCACGGTCTAGGAGTACCACATAGCCCTGGGACTTCTCTGCAGTGTCTAGGAGCAGGTAATTTGTGCTGATCAAAAGTACTTCCTGGCCACCAGAATAATCCCTGAATGTGAGAGAAATGTTGAGCAGGAAGGACAGGTCTAGGAGGAGAGGAGGAGAGGGAGAGGTGAGGAGAGAAAGAGAAGAGGCAGAAGGACAGAGAGAGAGAGAGAGAGAGAGAGAGAGAGAGAGAGAGAGAGAGAAAATATGCATGTGTGTGTGAAAGTGTGTGTTAATGAATAAGTATGCACACAGACAAGAAAGATAGGGGAAGATAAAAGTATAAAAACATGTCAAGATGAATATTTTTTTTAAACTGAAAAAAATAAAATAATACTCGACATCCTGTTTAAATAATGGAATATTTAAACCGAAATAGACAGCAGTGTTCTGCAGTTTCAACATGGTACACTCGTGGTTTTTCAAGTCCTGTCATGCCCTTGGCCACCTACGCCCCTTCCTTGTTATGGTACTGTAGACAGGCTGGCCTTTCTGTGCCCACCTCTCTCCTGCAAAATGAAGGCAGTGTCAGTGCTTATTTCCACCACTGAGCCTTAAGTAAACAAAGTCGAGGCAAGTGCTGTTGTTATACAGCTATTGCCTCTGAATCATATGTTTCCTTCCTGATGGAGACAGCAAAAGTAACTCAGGAGACTCAGGAGGCTCAGAAGCTTGCTGGATTCAGAGGGAATCCCCCTCAAGGTTATGACCAACTGCAAAGAGGAGGCTCTCTCGTGGAGCTGCTTACCAGTTGGGTAGGGAGCACTAAAGATGTGTGTGTGTGGGAGGGGAGGTGAGTTGTCTCTTGCCTGTGCTGTGGTGGGCTTTTCAGTCATACCCTCAGAAGGCACTCCAGTGATCACCAGCTGGCTGACCTGGAGTTGAGTGAAGCTATGTCTAGTCTGTTGTCAATCTTTAAAGGCCCACAATAGTTACCTAGAAGAAATGCCACGCAACGAAGACCACAGCTGTTATTAATCTGCATGTCACAGTAGAATACTAGGTAATAAAGGTTAGTGGTCACAGCTGTCATCTAACTTGCTTCTTACAGTAACTTATTGATCTAAGAGTAGGCATCGGTGTCCTCATGCATTGAGAAAGCTGAGGGACAGAGTAGGCACATGACTTGGCCAAGGTCACAGAGTTAGTGGGAAGAGCAGTGAGACGTAGGACTCAGGGCCTTCTTACTACCCATTCATCATTAATGCACGTACTTAGCAAATTCTCGTTAGATCAATACTCTGCTTTGGTCATCAACAAAGCTGGAAAAGCGTCGGAGATCTGAAATTGCTTTGACATTAGACGTGGAGATGCAAAATTTTGGAGTTTTCACTGATGGCTTTAGGTCTTGCTTTGGTCCAGTGTTTCCTCACTATGTCCTACTTCTTCCCTTTTGGAATGATAACATGTATTCTCTGCTATGGTATGCTGAAGTTAAGCAGTTTGCTTTTTCCTTTTCCTTTAACATGGGTTTACAGTTAAGAGGTTGTCTTGAGTCTCAGAAGAGACTTTCGATTTAGAAAAGCTGTTGAGGTGGAAAGACTATGGGGAGTTTTGAAGTTGGATTAAATGCATTCAGCACTGTTATATGGCTATAAGCTTATGGGGGCCAGGGAGTGGAATGTGGCAGTTTGAATAAGAATGGCCCCCATGGGTCCATTTGAATGCTTAGTCATCAGGGAGTGGGGCCACCGAAAAGAATTAGAAGGACTAGGAGGTTTGGCCTTGTTGGAGATTTCAAAAGTCACACCAGGCCCAGGGTTGCTTTCTCAGCCTGCAGATCAGGATATAGCTCACAGCTATTGCTCCAGCACCGTGTATGCTGCCATGCTCTCCAATGCAACAATAACAGACTAAGCCTCTAAAACTATATAAGCAACCACATGATTAAATGCTTTCTCTTATGAAAGTTGCCATGGTCATGGTGTCTCTTCACAGCAATAGAATAGTGACTAAGACATCTGCCAAGGACAGAAACTGGTCCCAGGGCAATCAGAACTTCTGTCCTCATAGGGCCTTAACATGGATGGAAAGGAAAAGTAAACCCTGTTAAGAACACAGGGTTAGGAGCGAGTGAGTGTCATGTCAGAGTTGGGGGGGGGCGAGGGTATCACTGGGATTTGGCCAGTGAAAAGAGTAAGGGGAGGAACAAATGCCATTGATGGGGCTTGGCTTTTCAGACAGAAGGTCAGCCAGTCTAAAAGTGCTGAGGGCAGACTGTACATGGGAACGTCAAAGACCAGCGAGGAAACCAGAAGGGCCAGACCTTGGCTAGTGAGAAAGTGTGAGGAAGGAGATGTGGTCAGAGATTATGGGGCTCAGTGAGGATCTGGAATTTTATTCTGCAGGAGATGGTGCAATGCATAAGCTTTAGCATCCCACTAGCATCTTCACCAGGGAAGGTGGCAACTCTCTTTTTCCTTTATCACCACCACTACTTTTGGCAATGTAAAATGTCAGAATCAACTTTGAAAAGACAGAACTTCTTTTTATGTTTAATAATTAAGGCAGTAAGATATAAGGTATAAAGTAGTAAGGTACCAGGCGCCAGATATTATGTTATAGAGGGGCCTATCAAATGGGCATGAGGAGAGAAGGAAAGGGGAGATGGGTACCTCAGGGGGGGGGGAGGAAGAGAGGGAGGAAGAAAGGGAGAGAGAGAAAGGGAGAGGGAGAGAGAGGGGGAGAGGGAGAGAGAGAGAGAGAGAGAGAGAGAGAGAGAGAGAGAGAGAGAGAAAAGGAAAGAGAGTAGAGAGACTATGTGGAAGGTTTGTCCTTTTATATGTCCCTAGGCAGGGCCACGACCCTGTGGCAGGTAAGCAATGACATCACAGGTACGCAGACAGACAGAAGCAGAAGCCTAACACTTCTGATTTTAAAGGAATTTCATAATGATAAGGGTTTGATCCCCCAAACCTAGATGCACATTTTTTTAAAAAGGAGGTCAGGCATGGAGTTTGATAGCTAAGAGACAGTGAAGCCATGACTTGATTCCGTCCTGATGGTCAGGGTTCCCAAGATAGTTGCATCCATAAGAAATAGCACCCACGACTCAAAGGGTCATATCTCATGTCCTTTCCCTATGTCAGGTGGAAAGTCCAGGGAAGTGGACGGAGGGCTTTTGACAATGTACCCAGAGCAGGATGGATGTTCCACAGAGGAGTGAAGGAAAGAAAAAGGAGGAGGTAGGTGAAAGGGTAGAGGAAGGGGAAGAGGGGCATCAGGGACAGAATAAAAGGAGCAGATGGTAGGAATGGGAAGAGAGGGGTCAGGAGGGGCCTTGAGGCCTTGCATGGGTGTCCAACCTTCTGACATCGTGACTTGATGTTGTCATTACAAGTATGTTGGGCTGCATTCAGAGCTATCAATGGCTCATGGGCTGGATATGCCTGCAAGAGGAACAGAACCAAGGCCTCATCTTTTCCCATCTCTGGTGTTTTTATGAGGTTGAGCGAGCACCCCCAAAATCTTGCCAGACACAGTGACCTTCTGCTACCTGCAATGGACAGTGCACCCAATTAGCCATTTCAAGACCACGGCTTAGACTTGGATATGAATATTAGTTAATGAGTCTTTGGCATTCATTTCTCAATGCCAAGCAAGGCGCTGCATGGCTCCATGGTGCTTTCCTACCAAGGAATGTTCTGGATGTTTAGAGACTGGCACAGGAAAGTACATTCCACTGGTCAGTAGTAGCTGCCAGTAGTCCATAGGTGAGTGAGAAAAAGACAAGAAGCAAGAATGGAGGCCAGGGAGCAGGGGTAGATAGGGTGAGGGGCATCAAAAGCTGCAGCTGGGGTGGGATTCTGGGGTCAGGGACCAAGAGATTCTCAGGTGAGGGAACTGCGTGAGGAACTGGCAGAGGGCATGGAAAAAAATGTATGCAGAAAGGGAAAATTATATGGTGATGACAGCGACATCGCATCCATATGGGTTTGAGAAGGACAAATGACTCTTCTTTGTGGTTTTCATTTTCAAAATCCAACAGCACTGTCAAAGTTGTGAAAAGGAAAAAAAAAAAAACCCACTTAAGTCTTCCTTTTCTTTGTTCCCCTTGACTTGTGCCACTGCCTTCTCCTGAAAACACTGTCACCCTGTGCCTCATCTACCCTCTACTGCATCCAACCTGCACAATTAGAGGACAGACCTTCAACCCCAAGACAGACTCTACCACTTCCTACCACCGGGCCCTCTGGAAATGTGGCCCAGGTTGTACCCAGGAAGAGTCCTCTTCAGCTCCTCTTCCAGCTGTGGCGGACCACTGAGCGCTCTGGAGAGCTGGCAGGGGGAGCACTCACGGTGCTAAGTTTTAGGAAGGAGATGATGAAGAACGTTCAGTAGGGTCGAGCATTTGTAAGCAGTGACATGGGGGCAGAGGACCCGAGCAAGTGACAGTGTGCAGCAGGGATACTTAAGAGAGCAAGGTCCCAGGAAAAGGGAGCGGGAGGAAGAAAGTACCAGTATGTTCTATCATTATTTTTCATTGTCAAAGAAATGCAATGTAAAACTACCATTTTAAGTGTACAGTTTAGCGGTGTGAGGTATTCCTGTTGTTGTACAATCACCACAGTGGCCCTCTCCAGAAGTTTGTGTGTGTGTGTAAGTGGGGAGAAGGGTGGACGGGTGTCTGTAGGCTGACTGCTGCATACATATGCGTGTGCATGTGGAGGTCAAAGGGCAACCTCAGGTGTTGTTCTTCATGAAGCATCTCCCACTTTTTGTTTGAGACAGGGTCTGTCATTGATCTGGGAGAGGTCTATTTGAGAAGTGCATCTAAGTCACTGGAATGGCTCTGCCTATTTGGAGTCAGAACCACAGCATTTTGGAGAGCTCTGAGGTCAGGGTGCCCTATTGGTGTTTTAACAGTTTCCTCAGAGATTGAAACATTCGATCCTCCGGAGAAGCTCCAATAAACAGTAAGGTAAACAACTCAAAACACTTTCAGGAAGTCCCTGAAACTGACCAGACACTAGGACTCTCCTTATCAAAGTAAGCAACAAAAGTTGAGGGTCCCTCTGAGACTAGCTGGTGAGAACTGCACAGAGGATTCTGAGACTGGTCCAGCTGCTTGGAAGAAGCAGACACTGACGGATCTGCCAGGAAGAGGTTTAAGTAACTGAGGCACCTGGAAAGGACACTTCCCAACATGCTGAGCTGCCTGCAGGCTTGTGCAATGTGCTCCAGCTTCCCAGCTTTTGTGAGCTGTCACTCATGCTGGGATGGGCTTTGGTGGTAGTGCTGTCTTTGAGTCATTTCTACTTCCATAAGTAACCCTTCACCCATCCTCTTAAAGCAACCTCAATAAAACTTATGGTTCACCAAGTTGGACTTTGTTGGTACTCATACTTCGGTCTGTTACGGGTTCTCTATCTGGGAGGAGTAGATGTGTGTGTTGCATCTACCCCAGGCAATGCTTTTTCGCACAACAGCTGTGTCCAGCCCCCAAAGCATCAGCCCCCAACTAGAACAAACCCCTTTCTCCCAAAATGACCAAGACTCACCTAGTCCTCCTTTGCCCAGGTTGCCCAAGGCCAGCACAATCCTGCAACTCCAAAGCTGCTCAATACCAGAGCAATCCCCCTGCTCCTGAGCTGCTGAGGGCTTAACCAAATGCAAACCCTGTAAATGCGGGGAGAGGAGCTATTTCCTTTCCTTGGCTCACACACCTGCCACAGGAAGCAGACACGTGCTCTCTGGGACCCGGAGGCCTGGCTGAACTTGAGCTTCAACAAGCAAATGAGCATTGCCTGGTCATGGGATGGCTTAGCACGTCCCAAGCTAGTTTTCTGAGAGCTACCGAATAGCCTAAGGCCCCATCTGTTTTCAATCTTGTTAAAAAGGGCCTCATGCGCTGGCGCCTATTTAAAATAACGCACACATGGCGTTTCTAAAATGGAGAAGAAAAAAGGGCTGTGCTTTCCCCGCCAGCATAGCTTATGTGTTTATTTTGGCGCAAGCATTGGGAGTTCTGAGACAAGACACAGCTAATTCCTCTTTCTGAGGTTGATTTGCAAGTCCCTAGGCTTTTGCTCCAAGCATTTTAAGCAGCTCAGTTTGAACTGGTCATCCATGCAAAGGTCCACTGTGAAATGGTTGCAAACTAAGATGAGGCTCAGCGAAGGGGGAGCCCTGGGACCACTTTCTTGTGTGTGAATGGGCTGTTTCCCCACTTCCTTTCTCTAGCAGGGACTTATGTTTCTAGAAGCTCAGGTCCTTTTTCTTCCCAGGCATTCATTTTCCTCTCAAGAGGCCACAGGAGTTCCAGCATGACGTGGCCAGGTAGGGCTTTGAGCCAACTTGACCCAAATCCCTGAAAAAAGATCAGAAGGGACAGTGTCTGGGAAGAGGTCTCATCTGTGCTCAGCTTGTCCTGTGTCAAGAAGTGGAGGCGGGAACTTTGTTCATACTCTGAGAAAAGTGTATAAACCCTCTGTCCCGCCCAACAAATGATGTGCTGGGCCTCAGCGACTACTATGAACAGGGCTGCGATTGATGGACATGTACAATATCTGGCCCAGTCCTGGGTTTTGGTTCTGTGGGTACACCCAGCAGTGGGACCGTGTGGTGGTTTGTATAGGAATGTCCCCCGTAGACTGGTGTGTTGAATGCTTGGCCATAGGGAGTAGCATTATTAGGAGATGTGGCCTTGTTGGAGTGGGTGTAGCCTTGTTGGAGAAAGCATGTCACTGTGGAAGTGGGCTTTGAGGTCTTAGACGTTCAAGCTATGCCCAGTGTGGTACAGTCTCTTTCCACTGCCTGCCAATCAAGATGTAGAACTCTCAGCTCCAGCACCAAGTCTGCCTGCATGCTGCCATGCTTCCCACCATGATGCTAACAAACTGAAACTTGGAAACTGTAAACCAGTCTCTCTTTTTTTTATACTTTATTTTTTATTTTATGTTCATTTTTTTTTGTATGCATATATGTCTGTGTGAAGGTGTCAGAAGCCCTGGAACTGGAGTTATAGAGAATTGTGAGCTGCCATGTAGGAGCTGGGACTTGAACTCAGGTCCTCTGGAAGAACAGCTAGTGCTGTTAGCCACTGAGCCATCTCTCCAGCCCTGTAAGCCAGTCTCAATTAAATGTTTTCCTTTATTAAGAGTTGCCTTGGTCATGGGGTCTCTTCACAGCAGACTGAAAATGCGTGTCTGTAGATTGTTACACTGAAGCTCTCTGACTTTGCAGGTTCTGAGAAAATATCACCTGAGTATAGGGTCTCTCCACATACCCATCAGCTCCCACCTCCAACATGTCCTCTAACCCTAAGTCAGTGAAATACAAACAGGATAAGAGAGAAAAACAAAAACAGAAACAAAACAAAACACAGCAAAACAAGGGCACCAGGGGCAACAGTAATAGCTCAAATCACTTTCTGAACCTTCTCTCTTGCTTTGGTCTGAAGGACCCAGGAGGCCCCATCTGCACTTGGTAAAAATGCCAGTGGCTGACGTGGTGGCTCTTCTACTAAAAATTACAGCAGAAACAATGACAACATAAGTGAAAAGTGTTGTGTTTTATGGAGTTGAAAAAAGTGGCAGTTGCACAAACGACCTTACTATTTTCCGTGGCTATGGAGGAATTATAAAAATATTTTATTAGTAATCTGATATGCATTCATTTTGTATTAAAACACTTTTTTTAAATACTAGGGTTTGAACCTAGGGTCCAGCCTAGGCAAGTATGCTGCTGTCAAGCTATGACTTGGCCCCCTTTAAAATTTTATTTTGAGACAGGTCATGGTAAGTTACCAAGGCTGGCCTCAAAATCACTACATAGTTCAGGATGACCTTGAACTCTTCATCACCCTCCTTCAGCTCCTGAGTAGCTGGGATTAAAGATGTGTCGCATCGGGCTGGAGAGATGGCTCAGAGGTTAAGAGTACTGGCTGCTCTTCCAGAGGTCCTGAGTTCAATTCCCAGCAACCACATGGTGGCTCACAACCATCTGTAATGTGATCTGATGCCCTCTTCTGGTGTGCATGTGTACACGCAGGCAGCTCACTATATACATAATAATAAATAAATAAACATTTAAAGGTGTGCTGCATCATGCTTGGCAGGATTAAAATTTATAATGACTTTTAAGTACTTACTCGGTACTGGGCACTGTTCTAAACTCAGTCTTAACACTTGCCTGACGAGAATGGTTCTATCATTCCCACTCTGGTTTTTTTTTTTTTTTTTTCCCATTCATTTGCTTTTGGAGGTAGGATTTGACTGTGTAACCCAGGCTGACCTGCAGCTCAGTATGTTAGTTCTCACTGGGCTTGAGTTCATGGTAATCACTGTATCTCAACTTCCTGGGAGCTGAAACTACAATCGTATGCCTGGCTTTATAGCCTCTTTCTGTGAGGGCAGGGTGAGATTAAATCTTTTTTTTGTGTGTGTGGGGGGGGGGGAAGAGGAGGGTATCACATACTTGGTATGTGACAGATCATGATATCCGGAGGATCAAAGGGTTCAGGACCATCCAGTTATACAATAAACAGAGCAGCAGGTGTTATTTGTTTAATCTGCTTATGCCTTGGGTTTCCTATGAAGTTGAACAGGGAAAGGAAAGAGTCCTCAGTTGGGGGTTGAGATCATACCTTGGAGAGGCACTGTGATCACCTCTTCTCTATAGTCTAATGCCCGCATACTAGGGGCCATGCTGATGTTAGAAGTCCTTATGTCAACCAGTCTCTGGACGTACAAAACTACTGACCTGGAGTGTACTTGTTAGTGCAAGCCAGCCAACCCCCCAAGCCTGTTTGTTGCTGTTGTTGTTTTTTTTTTTCCCCTGGCTAGCACACTCCAGTTAACCATCCATCACCTGCCCAAATTACCCGGGAAAGCCACCAGAGGTAGGAAAACTTCCTTGGCCCTCCGATGCTCACCAAAGCAACCAGCCAGCCAGTCTAGCCTGAGTACCCTGCCGCGCTTGCCGCACTGGCTGCTTCCTGCAAAGCCACAGGAAGGCCCTTTGCTCATGCTTCCACTGTTCCCTTTGCTCCTGACCCATGCTTGCTCCTCTCCTGTTCCCCTGAACCCATGAAGCATGTTATGCTTTCTGTTGACAGAGGACCGTGAGAATAATGTCCTCTTTCTGAAATGAAACAAATCACAGGTACCTTTAAGGCAGCAGGATGTGCCCCCACCTCTGTCCTGCAGACATCCCAGACCCCCGAGTTTTCTGGGTGCAGCGTGGGAGATAAAGGACTCTCTCACTCTCTCATCTTGGAGGGGAACTATAGAAACATCTGCTTCAGTGGCTCTCCCTGTAAAAATCCTGCAGAAGGTCCCCATCCTAGGTCTGACCTTAGGCTGCATGTCGGGTCTGCAGGAGAGAATGAAGGTGGAGTTTCTTTGGAGTGACGCCACAACGTCACAAACCGGACTCGTATCTTCTGTTCTTAGGGTACCACAGGGCTTCTGGCTCGGGAGTGGCATCTGGGTTCTTAGATCTGGGGTAGAGTCTCTCAGTCTGGGCACCACTGACATTTTAAGCTGCATAGTTCTGTGGTAGGGGCTTCCCTGTGCATCCTGGGATATTCAGGAGCATCCCTGGCCACTGTCCTCGTGGTTGTTATAACCAAAACGTCTCCAGATATTGCAGAACATTCTCCAGGATGCAAAAATCACTCCTCATGAGAAACTACTGGTATAGGAAAAGAAATGAGTTAGGCTAAGCTATTTCCCCATCCCCACAGGATTGTTTTTTGTTTTCCTTCCTGCGTTTTTGCCTCTCTTCTATTTTCCATCTTTCTTCTCATTTTTCGTATTCTTTCCTCCCCTTCTCTTCCTTCCCCTCCCCTCTCTTACAATCTGCCTTTTTTATCTTTCCTCTCCTTCTCTCAAAGATGCACAGCACTGTACAAGCCTCCATCACCCATAGGACACCAGAGCTATGAGAAGCAGAACCAGAAATAGGGTGTGACAAACTGAACTAGGTGAGAGAGACTCAATAGAGCTTGAGTTTCCTGTGAGTGGCCTTGGCTTCATTCTCATCATACAATTACCAACTGAGCTCATCTGCCCAGGACCCAGCCACTTTATCCGCAGTCCATCGTCCTTGAGCAGCAGGCTTGCATGGGTCGTAGCTTGCCAGAGTGGCATGCTCCTTCAAGGCCAGCCTGTGGGTCCACCTTGCTGCCATCACTCACTGCTGTGTGGACAGGTAGGTACCTCAATGACCTCTGCCTAGCTGGAAAGTGGGTGGCCCTTCATGAGGCAGCCATATCTGGTGTGGAAATGGGGCAGATGTGGGGTGCCAATGTTTTTCTGTATTTGTTAGTTCCTCCATTCACAAGTAAGTGTCAGGCTAGATCCAGATTGCCTTCCATTTTTCACTGAAGCAAATCCAGTTCTGGCTACATGCCAGACACAGTTACTTTGCTATCTCCATTTGTAACTAAAGAAATGGGAGCTCAGAACATGGGGCCCATCACTACCAGTCCCATAGGTAAAAGAGAGCAGAGCCCGAATCCCACCCCTTATCCATCTCAGCCTAGACACAGCCCTGACCACCACACCACACTCCCTGAATACTCCTCTGCTCTGAATACACCAAGGCCATTTCCTTCATGCAGGCTAAATGCTATGTAATAGCAATGACAGTTCAAATGGGTCTTCTTACTTCCAGAATCCTACTATTACTTCCCACAAGATACACACAGAGGGCCGTCCAGGGGAGGATTATGGGAAACCAAAAGCACACAGAGGCGTGGTAGGGACAGTAGATGAGTATGCCAGAGATAAGGGGTGAGTTAGCACTGGGAGCCAGGAGAAGAGAGTGCCAGCCAGGAGTTCAAGTCCTTCCTCAGACACACAAGTCTACATTGCCCGAGACTCTGCAGATCTGCTTTTACCATCTGCAACACTAACAGTTCAAGGTCACTGGAGGGAAACTGGGCTACAGATAGTATACTGGTACTGATCTATACAAATTCATTTCTTTCTTTTCCCCTTTCCTACTTCCCTCCTGTCTTTCCTTCTTTCCTTCCTTCCATCTCTGTCTGTTTGTTGTTTGACAGTGTCTCACTATATATCCAAGAATGACCCTGAACTCCTTGGTCATCCTGCCTCTACCTTCCAAGTGCTGGGATGACAGGCCTGCATCTCTATATCCAGTTTGTGTGAGCTGCATGGTTAGCCTGCGCCATTCTCTATTTCTGCACACACACACACACACACACACACACACACACACACACACACACACCACACCACACACACACACACACCACACACACACACACCACACACACACTACACACACACCACCACACACATGTACACCACACACACACACACCACACACACACCACACACACACACACCACACACACACACACACCACCACACACACGTACACCACACACACACACACCACCACACACACGTACACCACACACACACGCCACACACACACCACACACACATACCACACACATACCACACACACACCACACACACCACACACACACCACACACACACCACACACACACCACACACACACACACCACACACACCACACACACCACACACACACACCACACACACACCCCTATAAACATTTAATACAAGGGGTTCATTATTGTCCCTGTTATTTTTATTCTTAGTGTGAGATATTACATTTCATAAAGCCTATAGGGGAAAGAAAGTCTACTGCTGAACTGATCAGAAACCAGAAAGCAGTTTTGGCCACCCTATCCAGAATGTGCCCAATCTCCTGATTAAGTAGGGTCAAGTGTGGTTAGTGTTTAGATGGGAGAATCCACAAAGGAAAGAATGGAGAATCCAGTCTAGAGAGATGGATAAAGCACGGGGCTGGCTAGATGGCAGGATGAGTAAATGAATGAATGGTTATCTGTATTGATAGGTATTGTGTAAAAATAACATTATTTGACGTCAAGACACAGACAATGCTTCCAGGAATATGAAACTTTCTAAATCAATTATCTGGTTCTTCCAAAATCATCCATGGGTACCACAAAGCAGAGAAAGGAAAAGAGAGCAAACGGAGGACAGGTTTAGCAGGGTAGGAAGGGCTTTGGTGTTGCCTAAAGACTTTGGCCTTGAGCCCATAGACATTGAGGAGCCTGGACCACGGAGGGCAGTGGGAGCCAGAGGGAGACCAAAGCAATTGTGCAAGAATAAGCAAATTAAGAGGAGTCATCAAAATCCCATTCAGTCCAATGAGTGAAGTGTTTGGGGGTTCCTGGCAATTGGCTGGCCCAGAAAGGGAGGTGCAAACCCTGGCTTCCATTGCTTTTCCTGGCAGCCACAGAGAGACTGGGTCTCCTCCTTGTCTGGATAGCCTGCAAGCTTTAGGTGGGGAGGGGCTGCCCGTTGGTACACTTCCATCCCAAACAGACTGGCAGCCCATTCATAAGCTCATGAGAGGGACCGCCGTGTTACCCAGGGAGGAAAGGAAGGTTAGTACCATGGACACAGAAGGACAGCAAACCAGAAATGCAGTCTGTGGCCCTGAGAAAACTGCCCAGAAAAGTGCATTGGTCTGGAAGAGATGAAGCAACAGGTGAATTAAGTGGACAGTCTGTCAGCCGGAGGAACCATTACAGTTCACCAATTAGGACATGACCCGCTCCGTCTCTGGGAGCCTCAGTTGCCTATCTGAGAAATAAAGAGACTTAGGAGTTGCTGAAATATGAAAGGCAGTGCTAGGGGAGAAGCAACGAATGTGAAGAGCACTAAACTGAACCTCAGTGACTCACTGTCCTTCTTGCCCCCTTGGGAACTCTCCAAAATGCACCCTTAGGTGCCCAATGCTGGGCCTCTCCTCTGCTTCCTGCTGCTGATCTTTATCAATGTCAAGCAAGTCCTCTTCCTTTACAATACCTCAAAGCCAGACTGGCAGGAAGAGTCAGGGAAGGTAGGTGGGGTCGACTCTGTCTAACGGCATGGCTTGGGTAAGGGGCTCCAGTTCCCCAGTTGCAGTGGATGTCACATCTCAGCTCAGCCTTCTACTGGCCCTGGGGCCTTGGCCTGTACTCTTCCCCTCGGTGAGTCTCAGTTCCATCAGTTTTGAGCTTGCTTGGGGGACTGTGGTGAAAACAAAATCAATTTGTACAGATCAACTGCCTGGATTGTGGCCTGTCAAACATTCTGCATCGCAACGGCGTTGCTTTCTCTGTCACTCATATCGAACTAATGCTTTACATTATTAGTTCATTTACCGGGCAAAAGGAGATTTAGGGGGCATCTCAGTTTTGGTCTGAACTCTACAGCTTCTTTTATTTTCCCTTTACTTTAAGCAGCGTTGAGAAGTACTTGCTGGATGCAGACTCTGTTCCTGGACACTAATTACGTAAATGAGTAAGTGTTCATTGCCAGGCACCTGTCACAAGCTCCCATCACCCCAGGTACCTTACCATCAGAGCGTGTGAGGGGTGGTGGGCAATGCATGTAGAAGCCAGAGGTCAATCTCAGGTGACTTCCTCAGGATCCTTTCATTTTATCTCTACCTCTCCCACCCACCCCCGAAACAGGGTCTCTCTGTGTGGCCTTGGCTGTCCTAGGTTCACTTTGTAGACCAGGGTGGCCTCAAACTCACAGTGATCTGCCTGCCTCTGCCTCCCAAGTGCTGGCATCAATCATCTTATCTTTTGATACAGGGTCTCTAACTGGCCTGGACCCTGCCAATTACTCTAGATTGCTGGCTAGTAAGCCCCAGGGATCCTCCTGTCTTTGCCTCCCCAGCTCTGAGATTACAAGCATATACCACTATGCCCATGTTTATATGTGGGCATTGGGGACCAAACTCAGGTCCTCCTGTTTGTACAGCAAGCACTTGACCAACTGAGCTGTCTCCCCACTATACTATCACAGCTTTTTACACTACTGTGGATTTTTAACATGATTGCATTTAAGGGGGGGGGGGGTCAAGGGGGAAGAGCAGAGGTTGCATCTGCCTTCCCTCAACCACAATAGACCTATCACTTAGCACAGAGAGGCACTCTATTTGTAGGATAAAGATCCTACCCTGTTCTCAGCAGGCAAGTGAACAGGTAGTAACAAAGTCATCTGGTAAGTGTCATGGTAGACATGTGCACAAGGCACCGTGAACACACGGAGAGGAGGGGAGGAGGTGAAAGCAGTGTGAAGACAAAACCCGAAATGAACTGTGATGTATATAGAGAAGACCAGTGGTAATGTTGTCCCAGGGAGATATATGTAAGACCAGATATGGACTATGACCCAGGAGGGCCTGGAGTCAGGAGGACTGGGGTCTAAAATGGAATCTGGGAGGAATGAGGTGGGAAGCCTCTGATGGGTTTATGTGTCCAGGATACATTGCCAGGTAAGCCAGCATCAAGGTTAGGAACTGTCAATGCAGACTTTGGAGTCACACTGACTGTGACTTCCACCTGTCACTCATGAGCCATGTGGCTTTGGACAAGCCCTGGTTTCCTTATTTGGAGAATGGAGGACTTTATGATACCTACTTCCCATAGGGAGTTGATGAGGATGAGAGAAAGAAGTTTGCAGCAAACGCCCAGTAGGTGCCTAATGCTCAGAAGCATGAGAAACAGACGCTGGGATTACTGCCCCCCTGGCTTAGCGCTATCATGGGACAACACTTGTCTATGGAAATTCTAAGGACACCCTATGACCTCTCTGAGGAGGGGGCCCAAGACAAGTTTGATTTATATTTAATTCTATTCCAAAGTCAGTAGAGCACTGGGGACTACAGAAGGTAGACACTGCAGAACATACAAACCCATCCTCAGATATCAGCTTCTAGGCACGAAACAATGTGCGCAGACATTTCCATGCAGAAGTCCTGTTTATGCGTTGGCCCCACTCCCTTCCTCAGGAGACGTGCTCAGGGTGGGCTGGGAGACTCCTTAGACAGTATAATAGATTCATTTCCAGTTTAGCATAACAGCCAGACAGTGTTCTGCCATGAAGTCATCCAAGTCAATTAAGTGGTGTTTTTCCCTGCTGAGCATTCAGAAGTCCCCTTGGTTCACTTCTGGGTTTCTGGGGTGTTCCATGATAGGTTCTGCCCTGAATTAATTAATGGCCCCCCTGGAGTCCCTACTGGAAGTCAAAGGCTCCTACCTAGTGTGTAAGCATACCTGGGTTGGGGTCTCTGGCAGAGCTGGGGTAGCTCAGTGGGACTCTTTTCATCATGGAATTGGCTGGATCCTAAGTGGTGAAGACAACAGTAGGGCTGGCGGGAAATGTCGAGTGGCCAAGCAAAAGTTGAAGGGCAAATCTGGGACAGAGGTATGAGGAAGGACAAAGGGAGCTGGGAGGGTGGCCATGCACCAGAGTCACAGGGCCTGGCTTTTCAGCAGGCTGGAAAATTGGAGTTACAGCGAATGGAGCAGCCCAGGGGAAATGGCTAGCTAATGTGGTCAAAGTGAAGTTGACAGTGGTGTTGTTTCAAGATGATGCCAGCCTGATCCCATCACGCGGGTCTGAATATGCTCTCTGCGTTCTAAGGAAA
The DNA here is from genome assembly GCA_907169655.1 of Acomys percivali. Lineage (NCBI taxonomy): Eukaryota > Metazoa > Chordata > Mammalia > Rodentia > Muridae > Acomys > Acomys percivali. The sequence goes on along the minus strand of OU015756.1, from coordinate 48,553,786 downwards.
TCAAGTCGCCTCTTCACTTTTCCAACAGAAATGATAGGCATGACAGCGGATACTAAAAAGAACACCATGGTGAACTCCAATCCATGGGCACTCACCTTTAAACCTCTTACCTGAGGACAGTATAAACAAGGATTGGGTGTGCTTCAGCCTTGAATACTACTTCTACGGCCATCTCTCAAACACACCATGAGCACTTAAGCATGGACATACAGTCTCATCATTCCACAGGTTAATCAGGCTAGTGCCCGTTTGGCCTTGCTGACCCTAGGACACACTTTTAAGTTGCACAGTATCTTAGTTAGGGTTTCTATTGCTATGACGAAACATCATGAACAAAAAACAAGTTGGGGAGGAAAAGGGTTTATTTGCCTTACACTTCCATATTGCTGTTCATTATTACAGGAAGTCAGGACAGGAACTCAAACAGGACAGGAACTCGGAGGCCTCTTGATATCTGGTTGTTGCCTGGTGTCATGGAGATCCTGTAGTTTTGGACCTATAGGACCTTCACACACTCCAGCAGCTCACTGATGGGGGTAGATGTTGGGGTGGGCCAATTCAAAGCTCTGGATCTGGGCTTGATCAGCCTACCCATACCCACATGTTGGGGGACAGGCCATATGGCCAATGTTCAGCCATCTTGTCAGAGCCTAGGTTTCTAGCTCTCCAGCAGTCTGTCATTTACCAGAAACCAGCTGACCCTGTCGCGGTTCAGGAGTTAGACTAAAGATAAGATTTAGACTGGGCCACCCTGTTGTAGTTTAGCAGTTAGATTAGATAAAGATAGCAAAATATTTGGTGTGGCAGAACGTTGTGACCTGCTTGGAATTCCTTGCATCTTGAGATAGCCTGCAGCTGGGTTGCCATAGCAATATGTTTCCCTGCCCCCTGCCTTATAAAGCCTTCTACCTGAAAATAAAATTTGAGAGCTTGATCAAAGACTTGCTTTCCTTCTTTGTGTCTTGTGTTCTGTCCCTACACAGGAGAATTCTCCTCCCGAGCTTTAATCGAACCCCCACTGGCTGGAGCACCCATACCACTGGGATGAGTTCTCCTGTCCTGCCCCAGCTGGCTCATCCAATGCCATAGCCAGCAGGGGCAGAGCCAGCTCTCCCGATCTCAACCTTGAGGTTGAGGCTGAAGAATGGCATTCATTCTTATGCCATTCCATCAGGGTCAGCTCTATTGTGCTGTCCATAACAGATTCAGGGTCCACTCTCCCAAGTGCTGCAGCAGGTGAGGGGCTCAGCCAGCTCTTAAGCTCTTGGATGCTTTTATTTTTTAAATTGAAGTTCCCTCCTCTCACATGATTTTATCTTGTGTCAAGTCAATATAAAACTAGCCATCACGCACAGCTTGTACCTAAAGCCCTTATAGAAGAGATTGCTATATACCCTCTTTTCCAGATTTACCTCCCATCATCCCTTTCCTAATTTTAGTTCTGTTGTTGTAACATAAAGGAACATAGGAGAGGAAAGGGCTTATTGGATTTACAATTCTACACTACAGTCTGTCATTTTAGGGGGATTCAGGGCAGAAACTCAAGCAGCTGGTCACATCACATCCACAGTTAAAAGCCAAGAAAGAACGAATGAGTCTTTGCTTGCTGGTTAGCTCAACTTGATCTCTATACACTTCTGGAGCCCCTGACTAGGGAATGTTACTGACCAAGCTGGATTAATTAAGAATTCCCAATAGACATGCCCACAGGCCAGCCAAATGTTGACATTCCCTCACTGAGACTTTTGTCCCAGGTGATTCTCCGTTATGTCAACTTGACAGTTAAAATTAACCAGAACAGTCTTTTCTCATGCACTCTATCATCTGATCTTTTCTCCATATGTGACAAGCTAAGATATAAAACATGTTGTTTAGCTGGAAGGCCCAATGGCCACATCTGTCTGTTGATTTTTCCATTATTTTTTTCCTCCAACCCCTAGCTGATCACCTGCTTCTCTGAAGACCCTCCTGACAATGTCCCACAGCAGGGAAGTCTCTGGAAAACATATACCATGATGTATTACAGCCACCAGATGACAAACTCCTTGAGGTTAAAGAACTGTCATTAAGACCAAGTACAAAGCAGGTGTTCAATACCATATATATCTGAAGGGCTTGCTGAATTCTCCTTTTGGAAACAAACCTAATTTCTACTGGTATCTCCTTTGTCTAACAACAGAAGGAAGGCATGCATTGGTGAATCAGAATGACAGTAAGGAAAGGTAAATTTCCAAACATAGTGGCTAGAGACCAGACCTGTGAGTTTGACAACCTGGCTTAAGACAATAGACTCCCAGCTAGGTGTGGAGACACACATGTAATTCCAGTATTTGGAGAGCTGTGGCAGGGGACAGGAGGGTAGCTTTGAGTTTGAGGCTAGACTGAGTTATACGGAGAGTTTAAGAGCAGTCTGGAATACATACTGAATACCTATATCCTCCCCCCGCAAAAAGAAAGAAGGAGAATGGACCAACCCCTTTGATTCCCCACCCCTCTCCCTTCTAATTAGTAAATAGAAAATAATGCCCAAGATGAAACCTACCTCTCAGGGCTGGAGAGATAGCTCAGAGGTTAAGAGCACTGACTGCTCTTCCAAAGGTCCTGAGTTCAATTCCCAGCAACCACATGGTGGCTCACAACCATCTATAATGTGATCTGATGCCCTCTTCTGTTCTGCGGATACATGCAGGCAGACCACTATATACATAATAATAAATAATTAAACCTTTTAAAACCCCACCTTTCTCTTACCCTGTCCCATATTTCCCCATATATTCTTCAAGACTTAGCTCCAGTATTCAAAAATGATCAGTCATACCAGGATGATAAAATCTCCTCTAACAGAGAATATGAGGCAGACCAGAGGGACCATCAAATTGGCAAAATGATTACTGCTGTACTTGGAATCGGGGGGGGGGGCTCCTAAGCACAGGAATCAGTAGCCCTTTAGTGCCCACTTGATAACTCTGTTCTCCGACCATCGGCTAGGGAAATAACTCCAGCCTAGACACCTACCTAGAAGGCCTCTCATAAGTCAGTGTGAAAAATAGGGATCTCAAGATGTTAGATGAGTTTCTTTGTTATTAAAACCATTAAGAAGGAACTAATGGCTCCTTAAAGTGAAAGACCAAACTGAGCAAAACAAAAACAAAAGCAAAAAACAACAACAACAACAAAACAAAAGCAAAGCAAAACAAACAAATGAAAAACAAACTAAAACCCCAAACTCCGAAACAGCCCATTGGCAGGTGGAGAAATGATATAGAAAAAAGCAATGGCCTAGGAGATGAGAGCCTGGGTTTTCTGTGCTGTGGTCATCACCCATAGCATGAGGTGCATGATGGCTCTAGTCTCTTCCCTTCTAATTTTTCAGCAGTTAAAACAGTACATCAGTAGGTTGAGGGTCTAGAAAAATAGCTCAGTGGTTAAGAGTGCTTCTCAGCACTCATACTAGGTGGTCCACAACCACCTAAACCTCCAGTTCCAAGAGATACGACAACTCTTTTCTTGCCTCTATGCATATACAAACACATACACTCATGTAGACACACAAATAAAAATGAAATAAATTTCCCCCCCAAAAGTAGATTGGATTGGATAATCTGGCTTTACCCTTCCATGGCTGTCACATTAGCTATTTACTCACATCCATTCAATAAAAGCTTGCCTAATACCTAAACCCTGTCCCTGACACCCATCAAACCCAGGATCCCCACCGTAAGGTATCAGGGAAAAATTAGAAGGTGCCAGTTGAGTGTGGAAGTATCAATGGGGCCTGTGATTAGTTATGAGTGTAATGAATGGAAACACACATCTCAACAAGAGTTCCTCATGCAGGCTTTCCAACAGATTGTGTGTGGAAGATTTTTAGTGTATGGCTGTGTCTTTGCCATCTCTTAGTGATCTAAGAGGAAAGAAAAAAAAAAATCCACACTAGAAACTACTCAGGGATCATGTGGCCAGGATAAGAACTCAACTGTCAAACTAGCATTCTCTATACACTAGGTTCTACTCTGGCTTCTTCACGTACGGTAACTCTTTTCAGACTATAGGTTCTTACTACGGCTACTGTTTTACCTATGAGGAACCCTCAACTACTCCTTAAGGTCATATAGAAAGTTGCAAAGCTGGGACTCACAGCCCACTGATGGAGCTCCAGAGAGTAGGTCTTTATACTTTTCCTGTGGTTCAAAGGTCAAGGGTATCTGTAGCCTTTGGGATGAAATAAAATAACAAACAGAACTTCCGGACAGCAGAACTTTGCAGCAACAAGCCAGAAACATCCAATGACCAAGGGCCACTAGGGTGAGTCGGGGAAAGGGTAGTCGTGTGCTGGAGAACATCACATGTGAGTTTGTAATGTATCCAGTAGATAGAAAGATCGGCGTGAGATGCCTGAGACATCTCAGGGGCCTGAGAAGAGAGGCAGAAGGACAAACGCTCTCTGATGACAGCATTCAAGAACAACACACATCCGGATACATGCACTTTGGTGGAGAGTCTGCTTTGGTTAAGTCAGAGCTGAAATCAAACATTGCTGGTTTACACACTATGGGACAGTGTCTAGTCAATTCAAGGGTGCTCCCTGAACCTCAGTTTTTCTCAGCAACAGTCATAGCTGAAGATTAAATGAGTTAACACACTGCAACCTAAGAGGCACTTGTGCTGGGGTGCTTCAGTGGCAGTTTGCTGCTGTTGCCATTTATTACCACTTCCTAGTTTCTAGACTTAAATGGATGGGCCTAAAGGTAGAGCCAGGAAGCTGATAAACCCACACAAATCAATGCCATGGTTAAGACGAGAAACAGTCATTCGTCTGTTGAGTTATGGTTCAATTAGTACATTCTAGCATCCCACCTGTTTTTTTTTTTTCTTTTCTTCTTTTCCTTCTCCCCGTATTTCCCAGCTGGTTCTTAAATTTGAAGAGAAAGGGGCCTCCATGGAGACCTGCACACTTTTACAAATAATACAAAACAGAACGTCTGAGGTCAGGGTAAGCCAAGATAAACAAATAAATCTTGCAGGATTGTATTAAGAAAACGAGGCAGCTTACTGGATCAGCTGTATAAGAGAGATGCCAAGCTCTGGTGAGTTTCAAACACAGGGAGGTCAAACAGGAAGATCAAATTGTGGAGCACCTCAGAGTTCAGCATCAATGCTTGGAATAAATCAAGAACAGAAATTGTTCTACATGGGATGGGCTTCAGAATCCAGGGCTTGAGCAGAGTCCTAGAAATCTAGCTCCCATGTGACTTATAAATCACCTGTAGCACCTCCTTTGAGAGTAAAGGGCCCAGGACCTATCAACATCATAAATGGGTTTGTGAAGGCTTGGCATCGTCTAGGATGCAGATCTAAGATGGATGTTGGTCTGAGGGAAGTTTATTAAGGGATGCTTTAGGAAGCACCACCACTAGAAGGAATGGCAAATGTGGGAACAGGCTGGGGAATAGAAGATGAGCTACTTGGACATTTCAGCAGAGGTCTCTATCCATGCCACAAGGAGCTGTTGGGTGGGGATGGCCCTTCATGGCCGTCTCATATTGGAATAGAGGGGGCAAGGATCCTTACAGACTTGACAATATTTGCTCTCAGGAAAGGGTGTGACCTTGAGCAGGCAGCTTTCTTTAACTAAGGTGTGTGTAAAAGAGGGTGGACGGCTGAGGGCTGTTCTGAGAACAATTCTAGCACCTGGAGGGAGAAATTCTTCATTCTGTCTCTCCCTTAGATTAATTTTTTATTTTTAAAATTCTCTCTGTCTTTGTGTCTCTCAGCATGTGTATACATGTATACACGTGAGTGTAGGTGCCTATGGAATCCAAAACAGGAGTTTAAGGCAGTTGTGTGCTCCGATCCCTCTGCCCCCAACTGTGGGTGCTGAGAATTGAACTCTTTGTGAGTTACTTTTCTGTTGCTGTGATTAAATACTATATAGAAGGAAGGATTTATTTGGTTTATGATTCCAGGGGGTAAGAGTCTATCATGGCATGGAAGGGAGATATGGCAAGCAGGTGGTAGGGCTGATGGTAAAAACAGTAAACTGGGGTCTCATATCTTTAACATAAGCCAAAAAAAGGGAAAGCAGGAAGTGACGTGAGAATTTTACTCTCAAAGCCTGCCCTCTATGATGCACTTCCTCCGTCATGGCTGCCCCACTAAACCTTTCCCAAACAGTGCCAAAACTCGGAAGCAAGCATCCAAACACCGGAGCCTATGGGGGACATTTCTCATCCAAACCACCTTAATGTCTGGTAGGGTTGTGTTGGATGCTGTTATTGCTCAGCCCTACACCCATCCTTTGGATTCCTCTTTCTTATACCATAGGAGCTCAAAATCCCAAGTCTCTATTTCCCACATTCTTTTCCCACATGTACCCATCTTTGTTTCTACCAATGGGAGTTACTTTTGCAGGGACTCAAGTGGGGGGAGGAGGCACCAACCCATCTGCTTCTAAGGTTAGTTACACAGGCTTTGCTGCCAGCAACAGTAGTTAGGCAGATGGTAGCAGTTCCCATAACACTCGTGGGGATGTGGACTCAAGCTCTCCCTGGACAGTCATGGCAGGGACAGCCACGAATGAAGACTGTGGGGACTTTGTGTAATATGACCTCCCCTTTGGATCCAATCGTAATAAATCCTTATTAACTCCAACCCTTGGAAATATTCCAGAATCACTTCCGTGTTTCGGACTGTTCTAGTCTCATTTCTGTCACTGTGATAAAGCATTCTGATAAAAAGCAACTAGGGGAAGAAAGGGCTTCTATTTCCAGGCTCATTGAGGGAAATCAAGGAAGGAATCGAAGGGCGGTCTTCCACCCAGCATTACTTCTGAGCAAGGAACTTGCTTTATAGTCAAAGAAACTCAACAGGAACCTTGGAGGATACTGCTTGCTGGATAAGAGGGTCATACTCAGCTTCCTTTCCTAAACAATTCAGGACCGAGTGCCAAGAGAATGGTGCTGCCCACAGTAGGCTGGGCTCTCATCAGTTGCCAGCGAAGATAACCCTCATAGACATGCCTACAGGCCAATCTGATCTAGGTAACATGGCTCAGAGGTTGAGAGCACTGCCTGCTCTTCCAGAGGTCATGAGTTCAATTCCCAGCACTCACATGTTGGCTCACAACCATCTATAATGAGATTTGTATATGTAATAAATAAATAAATAAAAAGAGATTCTCTTCACAGCTAATTCTCGTTTAGTTTGATGGCTAAATCTAAACAAACACCAACCAACTACCATTTCGGAACACCCTTTGAAGCTTCATACACTGGCATACATGTGTACGTTTGAAACCTCTCTTTAAAAAAAAAAAAAATCTCCCCATCAGGGAGTAAGTGATAATGATTATTATGTGGGCAAAAAGGAGATCATCCAGGGAAAAATTCGATTAAAACTTTTTACTAGATGCCACTTTGTACCTCTTCAGTTTGTCTGTTTGTTTTTAAATGAAAACAACCTCACAGCATTTATTGTCACTTGGTAATCATATAAGGGCCATCAAAATAATATGAATGAGTGTTTCAGACTATGCTCCCAGCAGAAGATACCTTTAAAAAAAACATTGTCCTGCCTTCTCAACTTCTCCTGCCCTTTACCATTTCTAGCTGGAAACACTCTGGAACAGAATAATATTATCTCCTTTTAGCATGATCAACCCACCCAGATGTTTTCTTGACTTTAAAAATTATTTTTTTAAAAAGAATGAATCTCTTCTACATCATCGAATACGAGGTTCATATACACATCAAAGCTGACAGCACAGCCCTCTTTCCACATAATCCCTTGCTCACACAGCCAAACCTGAATCCAAGGCCTACTTTGCGAGTGCCTGAGGACGAGGTTGATGGCTGCTCCACCACCTTCTGCACTGTCTGGTCCTGGCTGTGGTATGCCATAGTGTAAACCACAAAGACTACATGAGTAGGAAGGCAAACTCAGAGGGCAACGTGCAGAACTCCATTTTCAGTTTTTAGTTATTTGAACCTTTCACTTCTATAACGCCCGTGCGTGCATGTGCGCGCGTGCGCGCACACACACACACATACACACACACACACACACACACACTTTTTTTTTCTATTAAGCATGTTACTTTCCTGTGAACGCTCTCCCTTTTAGCTGCCCAGTTTCTGCCAGAGTATTTTCAGCACAGGAGACACTCCCCTCCCTATAGCACAGGTTGGTCCATGAATCACTTGTGCTGCTCCAGGCTTCTGTTTTCAGAGCTGAAACCTGCCTCCCTGAAGGACTGTACCACTAGCTTGAACTCTAACCTCAGTGAAACAATTCAAATTCTTCCTCCATTACTCGTTTCTGCCAATGGTTTAACCTTTCTGAGCCCCCACTTCTTCATCTTCTAAATGGAGAGAGTCAAAGCACCCATCACAAAGTATTATCACAAGCCAACATTAAATTCCTAACACTCCTTCCAGTGGCAGATGTTTGGGACCGAATGGAGACCTCTCTTTCTCTGTGCTAATGCAGCTCTGGTTCCTCCTTCCTCAGAGACTTCAGTCTCCTCCTGCTCCAACTTTTCTTCACAAGGCACTCCAGGCTGTAGCCAGCGCTACTTCAGACCCCTCACCAGGATGTGTTTAGAGTACAGTGTGAGCATGTCTAGTGGTGTGTTGGGGGCAGGTACGGACTGCCGTCTTCTTGTGTTCTAAATGCGGTGTTAGACCGCACAGCCTGCAGTGGCATCAAATTTAGAGTTAGAACCATAACTACAGTTTATTGAGCACAAGCATGTGTGGCCGAAAACTACACTCAATATATTCATGAACTATTTAGCCCATATAACAATTGTAGTTCCAGGGGCTACAATTATTACCCTCACTTCTCTGATAAGGAAACCGATCCTTGGAGATGTTGTAGGTAGAAGGCCAACAGGGTGGAGCCGAAATTCCCATCTCTACTCTTCTCTGTGGACACAGCCTCAGCCTTCAGCCCACATTTCCTCCCATTGACATTGGGCCGGGTTCTACTCAAATACTGGATCTTTCCTTGTTTCTCATATGATGTCAATAAGCTAGGTCACTTAGATCCTGCGTCACGGCAGCTGAGTTTCCGAATGGGGCTTCACACTGCTCACTCATTCAGTGTGACCACATCAAACAGAATCCAGCACATGCCCTGTCTCACCTACCCTAAAGTCTTCAACCAATGAAATGTCATAAACCATTATTGAGGAGGCATCAAACAAAGTCAAGTGTGAGCCCTTCCCAAGGCATTAACTATACTTCTTTCAAGGTGTGTGCCTTTTTCAATCACTCATTTTCTACTATGATGACCAAGCCGTTATCCATGTTCAAACTAAACGAACTTCCAACTTGCACTTCTTACTTTGTTGACATGTTTCTTCAAGTTCCACCCTATTTTAATGGACCAAAATCCACTGCTAATTAGGGTCTATTCTTTTAAAACTCATTTTATTAGAATTTCATACATATGTACAAGTGCATCTTGATCGGATTCATTCTCACTCTCCCTGCTCCCTCCTTTTCTAATCCGCTAAGACTAATTAATTAGTGCTGCCCACATGTATACGGGCGTGGGGCCATCCACTGCAGCATGGTCAGCCTACCAGAGGCCGTGTGTCAAGAGAAAAACTTATTCTCCCATCCTGATGAGCCAGCAGCTATCAATCGTGTCTCAGAGAGGAGTGAGGGCTTACACCCCCACACCAGTTAAATTCTATTCTAAGAAAGGTTAACACATAGATAGTTATTAATTGAACACTAATGTACGCATAAAAAATAAAGATGGGTTCAGTGGTTGGGAAGATGGCCACCAGGCTAGAGAGTTTGCTGTGTGATCACAAGGACCTGAGTTCAGATCTTTAGTACCCACAGAAAATTTGGGTGAGGTGGCATACATATATCACCCCAATGCTATGGGGAGACAGGTAGGTAGATAGGAGTGGGGTGATGAGAGGGATGGGGGCTCCTTGACTAGCCAGTCTAGCCAATCAGTGAGCTCCAGGTTCAATGAGAGACCCTGTCTCAAAAAGATAAGGTAGAATGTGATAGAGGCAGTGTTAAAAAAGTGGGCAGCGGAGGTTAGAGGTGAACGGCAGAGCTGTACAGAGGAATGGAATCACACCTCGCAAGAGATCCACTTAAGAGGCTTAATAAGGAGATACAGAGACCGTCTGTCTCCGGAGACACATGTGGAGAGAGAGAGAGAGAGAGAGAGAGAGAGAGAGAGAGAGAGAGAGAGAGAGGGAGGCGCAGACAGACAGACAGACAGACAGAGACAGACAGAGAGACAGACAGAGAGAAAGACACACACACACACACACACACACACACACACACACACACACA
>OU015756.1:48519273-48537899 GCA_907169655.1 Acomys percivali | reverse complement strand
ACACACACACACACACACACACACACACACACACACACACACACACAAGTTCTGTTGTTGTGGTCCTGTAGAGAACCCTAACTAATATACTACCTAAAACTGAAGGTTGAAAAATTAGTGGACCAGAAAATTCTAGAACTTAATGAGACTCCCAAGGACAACCCAGGATTTTGGGGGCAATCTTAGTTCATCATAACCACATAAGAAGAAGCAAGGTTGCTCTTGGTAATGGCCCCAGTTCAGAAAAGGGCAAGCGTGAGGAGAGCTAGGGAAGGGGCCACCACCTACCTGTTCCACTCGGATCTCAATGTCGCCATTCACTTTCTTCCCATGAAAATACTTTGACCTGCAAAGAGACCAAGAGATCTGCTCAGTAAGGATCGTTTTCTTTCTTCCCTTTCCCAAAGGCCTAGAGGTATAAAGGAGGACAGTCTCCACCTGGCCCTGTCCTCCTCCAACCACCCCACTGCCTTGGTATTGAGAGACAGAATGGTGGAGAAGAGGAGGGAAAATGGATGGGAAGACAGGAGACTGGAGTTCTGGTTCCAACAGGTGACTTGACCTTCTGTGCCTCAATTTCAGCCCCTAAAAGGATGCATGCTCCCTATGCCTAGGGGTATTTGAAGAACCCAATGAGCCATAAACAATATGGCATTGATTTGGTGCTGTTTTATTAAATTATATGTATGTACTATGTCAAGGGCTCACTGATCTATCTGTTCTCTTATCTCTGTCTCACGTGTTCCTCTGTTCCTTTCATCTGGCCTCTCACCCTCCCAGGACTCTCTTCTACACAGCTGATATCCCCATCAATCACTGATCAAGGCAAGAGTAGACAACATTCCTGTGATCTCTCCCTCCCTTTCCTTGCTGACCCTCCAATCTTCCTTCTTCAATCCCTCCCATTTGCCCACTTTCTTCCATACCCGACCTACTCCTGACCATAGCTCCCTTCTCACAAGGGCTGTCTTTCCTGCTGCTGATTGCAAGGATAATCAGAATCAGCAACTGTGCTTAATGCCTGTATCCCACTGAGGGACAGTAGGACTCCCCCAAGTCTGTAACCCATCACTATATCCCCAACACCCACAAGAGAGGGCAACACACCACAAGAATGCAATTAATTATCTAATAAATTTAAAAAAAAGTAAATAAATGAAGGATCAGTGAGTTGTAGGGTTTAATCCGTGGTCTTTTTCATTTAAGGTATACAATCGTGATCACGAAGCAGGCATTTTTATATCTATCCTACCAACGAGGAAACTCAAAACCCAAAGACTAAACATTTGCAGATCCTAAGAGGCCAACTGCACCTAAGCCTTCTCCTCTGCTTTCTTTCACTCAACCCTGAAGAGTCCAGACAGAGGGTACTAAGAGGATGGTTATGTTTCCACTTAAATGCAAAAGAGCCAGATTGCATTTCCCCCTTTCCTCTGCTGGTGCAGTGAAACAAACACCTGAGTCCTTTACTGAGAACCAGGCAATACATTAAGCATTTCCATAAGCCCTCTTAGGGATGAAGACAGTGCTATTCTTCCTCCTAACTCATTCTTTGCCTTTTCCACAGCAGAAATGCTCATAGATTAGCACATAAAACTCCAGTCCCAGGTCCCCCTTAAGTGGGTGTGGCCACAGGACCCAGTTCTAATCAATAATTTGTAAGCAGCACAGTCAAGAGCCGTCTCTGGAGTTTCTTCATTCTATTCTTTTTCCCTGGAGCAGGGATGTGGCCAACTGTTTTCTCAGTTTTTGTTTGTGAAAAGAATTCCTTCCACAAACTCTTAGACTGCATCGCTGTCTGTATTCACAGCTCCCAACTATCCTTAGCCAATGCCAACAGAACCCGCCCTCTTCTGAAGACCTTGACTGACAGATTCAATGCTGGGGGCACTTTTTCTTACACTATTGGCAGGCTAAGATGTCACTAAGGCTGGAGTTTTGGGGGACAAGAATGATTGGTATAACTTAAAAGCGAGGCTTTTCTTTCTTTCTTTCTTTCTTTCTTTCTTTCTTTCTTTCTTTCTTTCTTTCTTTCCCATTGATGTGTTTCAATAAAATGCATGGGTAGCCAGCCTCACACAATACGGAATTTCATCACAAATCCTCAACAAGAGAGTCAGCACATTCCATCCCACTTCCAGTATTTGTGGGGCCTGAGGAAAACAGCAAATGACCTACAAGGTGTGTGACTAATATTTAAAGTTGATAAGTATTCTAATTTCAATTCTGTTGCTGTGGTGCCTTACTAAAAGCAACTTAGAGATGAAAGGTTTTTTTTTTTTTTTTTTTTTTTTTTTTTGTTTTTGGCATACAGAGGACCATTTTGGGAAAGTCAAGGTCTGTAAGCTTGCTTGCTTGCTCTCATCCAGCTTTCTTTTGTAGGGAAGGGCACCTCCCACAATTGCCTGGGGTTTCCCAATTAGCAATGAGGGCAGTCATGGACAGACACGTCCACAGGAACAACCTGATCTAGTCAATTCCTGAGTTGATGTTCTTAGGCGATTCTGCATTGTAGCAGGAAGACACTTAAAGCTAACTACCACAATGAGTTTTGTGTTTAATAAAATGAAAATGATAAGAAGATACCAGGCAGCAGATATTAGATTATATGAGGTTTATTAAATGAGTATGGGGAGAGAAGGAAAGGGGGGTGGGGTATGAGAGAGAGAGAGAGAGAGAGAGAGAGAGAGAGAGAGAGAGAGAGAGAAAGAAGAAGAAGAAGAAGAAGAAGAAGGAGGAGGAGGAGGAGGAGGAGGAGGAGGAAGAGGAGGAGGAAGAAGAAGAAGAGAGAGGAAGAGGGAGAGGGGGCCTAGAGAGTTTGTCCTTTTATATAGGCCTGGGCAGGGCCACGCCTCCATGGCAGGTAGGCAATGACATCACAGGGAGTTAGACTGAAGCAGAATTCTAACAAAGTTAGCAAACATCTATGTAAAATATCTGCATTCCTTCTTTGATGACTACAACTCATAAGGACTTAAGAGTCCTGTCCAGACTATGGTAGCATAGCAATGGGCAGCTCTTTGTCCTCCGCCCTAGTTCACATTCTTCCCTAGTGTCCCGGTTACTCTTGCCCTGAGGCCGGCCCTCCCCCCTCTCCCCCCAGATTCCAGTGTTCCATCAATCTCAAGAGGGAATGGGGCAGGGTCACTCCCCATATCCTGCAGATGGAGAAGTTGCATTCAATGTCTCAAAACATTTCCAGTTGTCCCATAGTTTCAGATTTTCAGGATTCAGCCCAGAACTCCAGGTTCCTTCCTAACGGTGGTCCTGCCACCAGATGGCCCATTTCATCCACATCTAGTTCTATAGCTGCTTTCATGGACACACACACACACACACACACACACACACACACACACACACACACACTCCTAGGATGCCTTAATATGTCCTCTGCTTTTGCACAGGCCCCTGCCTCTGTTTTGCCAGGCCATCTCTTTCTCCCCTTCCAAAGTTCTCACAGGTGATATCTGCTGTTTGGTTTTCTTTAGCAGCACCTCCATCTGGTTGAGTTGGGTTGCCCTCCTCATCCTCTGAGTACATCACACACTCAACCCTTATATAAGGTCCCACTCGGCCTTGTTACCATACATTATAATTTGTCCCCTGACTCCGAACATGCAGTCTGTGAGCTCCTAGAAACCAGAAGCTGTGTCCCAACAGTCACAGCATGTGACAGCACAGCGCGTGACAGGGCAGAGGACTGTGCTTCCCACAGGGTTTGTTAGCCAGGTAAATGGTTCTTCCTTGTCCCCAGTTCCTTCCTGTGACCCTTTATTGCCACCTGCTGGCGAATCATTGTAACAACTCACAAATTTACACCTTTTTATGATATGGGTTCTTGTTTAGATCTCTAACCTGCAGTCAGGACTGATCGTCAGCCATGGACTTGATCCCAACCTGGAACCCAGAACATTCTGCATTACGTGCCACCTAAGCACCTCTAGCCTCAAAGAGGCCTTGCCTTCCCAGGAGTCTTTGGAATGTTTACCACTGGGGTTGGCAGGCGGTCTCAGGCTGAGGTGAGGGTCAGACAGTCCGTCCTCTGCCTGGCTGGGAGTCAGAAGTCTGTCTCCTGATGGGCCACACAGACTGCTGCCTCCTTGCAGGGGGCGGGGTAGGGTGGGGATAAAAGGGTGGGCTCATTCAGGCTAGAGCTGCCTCAGAACAGCTCTGTCTGGCAGAGGGAAGGGGAGGGATGGCCTAGAATTCTAGATGCCTCGGGGGGCGGAGCCCACTGCCTCTGCTATTGACTAGCTGTTTGACCTCGGACAAAACCAGATGGATCTATGGTGCCCAAAGGCTTTGCCTTCCACCAACAGCCTCATCCTAGTGCCCTAATATGTCCATCCGTATAGCTCCTTGAATAACTCAGCCAATCAACCAACTCCAAGTCCGTCCGTGGTCCTGCCCTGAGAAGGGGGTGGGAAGTCTAGATTCCAGGAGGCTTCAGTCTCTGTGGGTGGCCTCATATTTTACTGCCACATTCAAGGCACCAGGAAGAAGAATATTATAAACTAGGGCTGCCTGGGGTGGGAAATCCCTAGTTTGAGGCCCCCGGGATGTGGTGGTGGTGTGTGAGAGATTTATGAGGAGTGGACTTTGCATTCTTTTCCCTGCTGCAGCCAAGGAATGAACAGAGATGGGATCTACCTGTGTCAGAGCACGGCTCCCTGTCAGATCCATCTGCCTGTGGAGCCACTGAGGCTAGACAGCATCTCGTACTTGAACCCACAGCTTGAGTCCTGGAATGCAGGTAGGGGTACCATGGCCATTCGTTTACTAGAGTCCTTAGGCTTTAAACTCTGGTCCTCAGGCTAGCGCAGCGAGTGCCTTGCCCAGCGGTCATGTCCATGGCCCCAGGAAGCCTTCCTTATCTGATTCAGCCTACAAAGATGGACCATCTGCTCTGTGCAGAATCTTCCGGCTTCAAGGAGTCAATTATGAAGACCACACAGGGCTTACTGCCTCTAAGGGGGAGTGACATACAGATGGAGGATGGCCACCGGAGCATCAGCACAGAGATCCAGCATGTTCCACAGAAGAGACATTCACTCAGGCCAGCCTTGGGTGGGAAGTGAGGTTGGAGGGGTGTGTGTGGTGCTGATGATGAGGTGGCCCACCTAATCCATCAGTTTATCAGCTCACCCAATATTTGGTGCCTAATCTTTGCCAGGGACTAAGACTTCAGAAGTGTGTGTCTGTGTGTGTGTGTGTTTGTGTCCAGCAAGGACAGCCATATTGGGCAAGCATTGGCGGGTACTAGAGGGAGTGACAAATCTTCCTGAGTGACAAATAACCCTTAAGTGTGAAAGAAAATTGAGCAATAGGCACACAGAGGAGGACCTGGTTTGGCGGTAGGGCAGGATTTCTGATACCTGCTGTGGATATTACGGGGCTACTCCTGCCTCTTCCCATGAACGATGAAGATTTACAAGATCAATTCTGGGCTGGAGAGATGGCTCAGACGTTAAGAGCACTGACTGCTCTTCCAGAGGTCCTGAGTTCAATTCCCAGCAACCACATGGTGGCTCATAACCATATATATATATCTATAATGTGATCTAATGCCCTCTTCTGTTGTGCAGGCATGCATGTAGGCAGAGCACTGTATACAAAACAAACAAATCCTTTAAAAAGAAAGATCAATTCTAAAGGTGTTGAGAGAGTTTACATTAGGACCCAGATGCAAAGGCATCTGGGAGGCTGCCAAGAGTGTGGCAGTGAGTTGCTTCCCAGCGGGCTACTGATGGGCGGTGGATGAGTGAGGGTTCACCTTGCTGGGAGAAGATATAGAAGTGTCTTCTGGCTTTAGAGACAGACCCAGGTCCAGTCTAGCTCTACCATTTATATCCTGATGCCGCCCCAGGCAAACACCTACCACCACATGGTGCTAGTTTTCTCGTTGGTAAAACATTAGGAGAAAAGTGACTACATGTGCCATCTGGGTGAGGATTACTGGACAGTGCTCCTACGACACAGTAGGTATTTTACTGACATTCAGCTCTTCCCTCTGTTTTTCTGCATGCAAAAGGCTGAGGAGATTTATTGTCTATCCATTCTCCTTGTACATATATTAACTCCCCATCCACTAAGCAGCTTCCTCACTCATCACCTGACTCATCCACCCATCCATCAACTCGCCTGACTACTTATTTATCCACCCCTCCATCTTCCATCTCCTTACTACTTTCTGTTAAGCATCACGTTGGTCTTTGCAATTGCACTGAACGAAACATCCCATGCAAGGAGGAAGGCTTTCATGTCATACTGGAAGTCAGCCCCCGAGAAAGACAGAGATCTAATAGTTACCCTAACACCTCTGTCCTTTAACACAAGTCCCCAGCTGGTAGATCTGGTGACGTCCAGAGCCCCATTTTGACAGGATGTGTTGTAAATGTTTACTTCTGTGCATGACAGAGGCTGTGGGGTACGTTACCATGAGTATGGATTTGCATACATGTGGAAGCCTGAAGAAGACATTGGGCATCCTTTTCTATCATTCCATATTTGCCCCTGAGACAATGTCTCTCTGACACTAGGGCTAGCTGGCATCCAGGAAGTCCAAGTGACCCTCCTTTCTCTGTGTTTCCCAAGCTCTGGGGTTACAGGCTCTCTCTCTCTCTCTCTCTCTCTCTCTCTCTCTCTCTCTCTCTCTCTCTCTCTCTCTGTGTGTGTGTGTGTGTGTGAGAGAGAGAGAGAGAGAGGAGAGAGAGAGAGACAGAGAGAGAGAGAGAGAGAGAGAGAGAGAGAGAGAGAGAGAGAGAGAGAGAGAGAGAGACTATGCTCAGCCTTTTACATGGGTGCTGGGAATCCAAACTCAGGTCTTCATGAATTGTGTAGCAAGCGCCCTTAGTCACTGAGTCACCCCTTCCTCCCCTCTTTTACTTTTTGTCTGTTTGTTTGTTTTCCTTTTGTTTTTCGAGACAGAGTTTCTCTGTGTAGCCTTGGCTGTCCTGGACTTGCTTTGTAGACCAGGCTGGCCTTGAACCCATAGCTATCTGCCTGCCTGTGACTCCCAGAGTGCTGGGATTACAGGTATGCACCATTGTGCTCAGCCCCTTTTACTTTTAAAATACAGAATTCACGTGAGAAGTCTGGCTTCCCGATGGACCTGGTCCTACTGCAACTTGATGTTCCAAGGAAGGCTGGTATCTATGGGAGGTTTCCCCTTCTCTGGGGAGACAGGGAGGATGAGAAGGGTGGACTTAGAAAAGAGGGGGCAGGGGAAGCTCCAATCAGGATATAAAGTAAATAAATGAATTAATTATTGAAAAAAAGAAAAGTCTGGCTTCCCTTGAACATTAGAAACTCAACATCTGGCCTGTATTCCCACAAGGCAAAAGCTGGCCCAGTGGACTGCAGCTGTCGCCTTGAGAGGGAACACTGGCTGTCACACCCAGCACAGCACAGTCCCCATGGTTCCCAGCCATCTCTCTGCAGCTGAAGCCAAGTGGCAGATGCCATTGGCCATGGAGCCTAAGCTGCTGTTTTCCTGACCACAGGAAGTGTTCCCACCTGTGCAGTTCCTAGCCACATGCCTACAAAGGCACTCACTGGCATGTCTTCCACAGGCAGCCTCTGACTAAGCCATGGCAGTCAGTGTCTTCACATGGTAATTAACTCCTCAGAGATCTCCAGAAAGCCCAGACTGTTTGGAAGAGTGGCTGGGAAACCTCATCCCTTTTCCTGCGATGGCAGAGGATTCCCTCTTGCCAGGGAACACATTACAGGCAGGTTTCCACAGGCCCCAGGGAGAAAGACATTCTGTAATGTGGCTGGCATCTGCCCAGAGACTTGTGTTTCCAGGGGCAGGGTTAGAACCAGTGGGGGTAAAGTCTGGAGGCATCTGCTCTGAAGTCATTATTGCCCAAGAGGACCCAGGTCTCTGAGGGACTCTAGAGAAGGAAGGTCAATGTGAGGGCCTGGCCTAGAAAGCCATGCTGTGGAGGGCGAGGCAGTGGAATTCCTCAGAGACGAACAAGGCAAGGGCATCAGACGGAGGTAAGACAAAGACCAGAGAAGAACAGCAAAAGCTTCAGGGTAGAGCCTCTTCTAAGGGCGTCTAGAGTAAGCTCTTTGGGGCCTGAGCCCTTCATGGCTTTCACAAGTAAGTAGTCAAACCAAGCTGGGCATCTTCTCTACAATGGCGCACTCAGCGCTTTCCAACTACCCACTTGATTTCTGCCAGCTAATTATACTCGCCCTAAGCTGCTCATGGGGACCGCATGCTCTGTCTATCAAGTTGAATTTCATCTCCATCTTTTGCTGCTCCTCTAGTGGTGGTCTTGTTTCTGTTCATTTAAGACACATGCTACAAGCCCCGCCCCTTGGTAGCTTCTAAGGCTGGTTTTTCATCATTGTCGAAAATAATAAAATAAAATAAAATTTAAGAGGTTCCTGCCTCCATTCTAGACAGTCAGAGTCCACTGTGGTATGTGACAGTTCCTCTTGGCCTGACTTGGATCCATCAAATCCTTGTCTAGTAGTGGCTCCTCCATTTCTATTTGCCTGTGTCCTGACAGAACCAAACCTCCCTACTGTACACAAGCCTTTGCGGGGGTTTGTCCCCAAGTGTCCCCAAGAGATAAGTAGTAGGCTAAGCCAGGTTTAATTTTCACCAAGAATTTGTTTCTAAGAACAAGGGCAAACGAAAGTTGAGGTATGCATGTACGATGTAGGCACATCTCTGGAGGGGCCTCATAGCCCTGACATGTTCTAGAATTCCAATCGTTATACATTCTTTTCCTTCTTAAAGACTTCACCATATATTTCCAATAAAGCTTCGTTTTGCTTCCGCTGACCAAAGTTACTTGTTTTCTTGACAGAAAACATGACCCTATATAACAGGTTTAGGGTAGTAGCTGGAAATAGTCATTTAATGGAAACACTCCTTCAGAGACATGGTCTTCGCCCATCCACAGGGTTGTATATCTAACTGAACAGGGGCTCTGAGAGCAGAGTGTCCTTTACCCTTCAGATCTCATAGCTCAGTCAATCTCCTTAGAGAGACAGCAAAAAGAAAGAGATTTAAGAAACATTTTCTACACATTCTCTTCTGTTCAAAGATATTTTCCCTGGGTTTTCTAGCTGGGTTCCAAGGGTAAAGTTCTCCCAACAAGATTCTATGAGAGCAGGGTGGTGGTGGCAATCTTTCTGTTCCCCCTCCCTCCCTCTCTTCTCACAGGAGCTGGGTTAGGAAGCTGCGGAGACACCAGCCCTTGGATCGGACAGCATGAGACCTCACGGAGAAGGGTCAGCACTTGAAAAATTCTTCAAGTCAAAGGGCTAGGGGCTTGGGTGCCACACAAGGCCCTCACTGTGTGCACACATTGTCTCCCTGATAAAAGGGGCCGGGCCTGGGAAAACTGAGCTGTCTCCAGGCAACAGAGCTGGTTGATGGGGAATGTCCAGGCCCCTCCCCTGTCCCTGGACACTAGGGCAGGGAGCAATACAGGGAGGGAGGGGCAGAGGTGCAGGGCCAATGTCCAGCATAGAAGCCTCCCAGGTGGGGTCAGGTGGAATGTCTGAATTAATAAGTAAAGCGAGTCCCCCTCTCCTCACTTTGCCAGAAGCGCCTTCACAGTTTTCCACATACAAGGAGTTGACTTATGAGATGGAGAGCCTTGTGGTGGCAACAGGCATAAGTTGTAACCCAGAGCTGCAGGAGGTGGGGTGCGGGGGTCCTCAGCAATGTAGTGCATCTCTGCTTTTCAGCCTCTCCGCTTACTCTAGGGCCAGCCGATTGACTTGGAGCTCTCACTGTATCTCAGAGGGTGACTGCAAGTCTGCCAGGGCCTAGACACCCCTCCTCCAGGGCTTCTGGAAGCTGGCCCTCCAGCACAACCAGCTGAACTGAGAAGCATGCCAAGCGGCTTCCTTCCCTCGGGCTCCCAGGCCTATTATACTCACAAGCAATTAGTAACTGCAATTATTTGTTAATAACAGTTACCATCCTAGGGCCTATTATGTCAGGCTGAGCCACGTACCAGCCTTTACCCATGCCATTTTCTTTAGCCTTCACAATAACCCTTCGGGAAAGCTGGTCCGCACTCCTGCCTTAAGGAGGAGAGATGTGAGGCCAGCAGGTTAGACTGGACAGAGGTCTCACACATAACTGAGTTGGAGAGTAGGGGCCAGATCCCACAGCATCTAGGAGTCTGACTGGAGACTGACTTCTGGCCTTGACTCCCGCCCTGCTGATGACAGCAGAGAAAGCTGTGCTCTGAGAATGGATCCAGTTGGGAGACCTGGTTTGGTTCCCCAATCAGAAAGCAAGGCATCTCAGAGGCTAGCTAGCCTCTTGCTGGCTGCGCATTTGTAAAGCCAACCTCCATCTTGTGTTACCTTCTTCTCTGAAAGAAAATACTGGACACTCAATGAAATTTCAATGTCAAGTAAACAGCAAATATATTTTTAGTATATGTCTTTCTCGTGTTTCGCTGTATATACTTAGGCTCATTCACGAAATATTAACCTGATTAAGCTGTGTTTTTATTTACTGAATCTCACAACCCTACTTTGATTGTCAACTTTATTGTCAATCTGATGGGCTTTCGAATCACCATGGTAACATACTTCTGGCTGGCGCCATCCCATGGGCTGGATCCTCAGACGGACTGAAGAGGAGAAAGCCAGTTGAGCACCAGTGTTCATCTCTTTCTGCTTCCCGATGGTTGACCCAATATGAGCATCCTCCTCACATGGCTGCTGCCACACTCTCCCCACTACGATGGAGTGTGCCCTTAAAGTCTGAGCCCAGGTAAACCCTTCCTCCCGTAAGTTGCCGCTGGTCAGGAGAAATGTCACTAGCACACCTTCCCATAGGCCACTGCTGGTGATGCCAACTGGGAAGACCACACCTTTTCTCCACTCCTGGTTCCCTTGGGACCAATTAGGCTCGCTTGAAATCCTCAGAGAGACAGTCCAAAGTGTCCTGTTGTCCTTGTGCCTCTATCCAAGCAGCCAGAGCTGTCTGACCTCTCAGTACATGGCTGGGGCCTTTCTGTTACCACCCGGTAGGGGAGGCGGGGACAGCAAGGAGCCTCGAGAATACCAAAGAAGCAGCAGGAATTTTCCTGACTTCCGAAGCACCTGAGTGTCTTCTGAGGGAGCCTTCCCAAGGCACCCTCAAGCCTGAACCTTCATGTAGAAGAAGCAAGTTCTTTGGTGTCTGCTTCTTCACTAACTAAATATCCATCTCACTGACCTTACTATCTGCCAGGCTCTGTGCTCAAAACTCCAGTTGCAGTTAAACAGGGGAGACAGGCAGTTAAACAGAAACAGCCACAGAGTGGAACTCACTTTGGAAGCAGAAGAGCTAGACTCAGGTACAGAAGTGGCATGTGCTGAGAAACTGATGTGAGCGAGATGAAGGAGGTACTCCAAGGAGGGGCTTCCTCTATCCCAAGGCCAAAGAGGTAGCGATAGAGCTAGTACAATCACCCCTTTATGCACAAAGAAACGGACTCACAAGCAAGCTGGCCAAGACACAGAGGTGGTGAGAGTGAAGTGCAGGCCTCAATTCTGAGCTGCCGCCTTTCAGACCCAAATTCTCTAGCATGCATCCTCTTTTCCACTTAGTTCTCCTCAGGAAAACATGTCTGACATGTGTTCTTGGAAGTGATGCACGCATTTAATCCCAGCACTTGGTGGGTGGAGGGGGGCAGAGGCAGGTGGATCTCTGTGAGTTCAAGGCCAGCCTGGTCTACAAAGTGAGTGCAGGACAGCCAAGGCTACACAGAGAGACCTTGTCTAAATAAATAAATAAGTAAATAAATAAATAAATAAATAAATAAATAAATAAAAAGGAAGTGACAACTTTAATATCAAAGCAGCTAAAAGGAATGGTGCTTCCTTGGTACTTTAAAGAGGGGAAAAAATATTCTCTGTGTGTCCAAGTGCATTTTTTTTTTTTTTTTTTTTTTTTTTACAAAAGGTTCGCTTTGCCAGTCTGAGACCATGAGTCTGGATGCCTGCAAGGACTCTGTTTCCTCCTGGCACCTTTACACTCAGTTGCTCAAAGGGCTCTGGCAGGGTGAGGTTGCCTGGTTGGGGTAGGGCGCTTTCCTCCAGGGTGAGGTTACCAATCTTCAGTGCTTGGCCAGGGGGGTGTACATGGAGTTCTGCCACCTTGCTCCAGGGCTGTCTGATGCTGGGTATGTGTGTATGTAGAGGCGGTGCCAGAGACCACTCATATGCAACAACGAGGTCCTGGGCTTCAGGTGCAGCTGGGACAATAGCAAGAACACAGTGACACCCAGGCTTGTCCTCAAATGCTCTGGCAGGATCCCCAGATGACAGTAACATCAGGGCACAGAGCCCCCAAGCTTTCTTATTTATAAAAACAAGAATAGTATTAGCGCCCACACAGTAATTAGGAGGATTAAGTTAGAGAATGGATGGAAAGCATTTAGCACAAAGCTGCCTGGCGATGGGACACGCATGAGATTAGGAGATTGTTAGTATTCAGTTGACAGAATCACCTGGGAGGTGTGCCTCTAGGCATGCCTGTGGGGATTACCATGGTTATATTAACTGATATGAAAAGACCACCTGAATTGTGGGAGGGACCATTCCCTAGGCTCAAAATGGAGAGAATAAGCTGGGTGGCCATATGTTCTCTCCTCCTAACTAGGGGTTCTATGTAAGTGCATACCTCAAGTTCCTGCCCCTGAGAGTCCCACTACGAGGGGACACAACCTGAAGCCATGAGCTATAACAAACCCTCTCTCTCTCTCTCTCTCTCTCTCTCTCTCTCTCTCTCTCTCTCTCTCTCAATATTTATTTATTTATTTATTTATTTATTTATTTATTTATTTATTTATTTATTTATACAGTAGTCTGCCTGCATGAGTGCCTGCAGCCAGAAGAGGGCACCAGATCTCACTATGGATGGTGGTGAGCCACCATGTGGTTGCTGGGATTTGAACTCAGGACCTTTGGAAGAACAGCCAACGCTCTTAACCTCTGAGCCATCTCTCCAGCCCACAAACCATCTCTTTCTTAAGTAGCCTCTGCCAGAGCGTTTTATCGCGGCAACAGGAAAAGGCACGAAGCCCATTCATAAGTGCTGTCCACGTCCCAAGGAGGACATGGTCCAGCCCTCAGAGAGTTCCTTGTTGAGCCTCGTGTATTTTTGTCCTACTGTTCCATCCACGCTGCCCAACAACTCCCTCACACCCAGCATGGGAGGCCTGGGTAGGAAGGCGGCGCCTATTCTCCTCGTAGCTCAGTCATTCTTGTTTGGTTTCCTTGAGCAGGTATGAGGAACCTCTGCTGCTTCCGTGCCTGGAAAACAGCCCCTGGTAGGTTTTCTTCCCGGAAGTGCTGCTGTGCAGTGCTGTGTACCTGATAGAACCTATGACTTCTGTGTAACTGCACAGTGATCATATGACTTTCTGTTAGGTTGAATGTGAGGTGACAGCAAACGGCATTTAGGCATGCTACCAAGGTCATTTGTAGGTGTCACACTCATACCTTGTCATTAGCAATAATTTCCCAGATCATTTGTTTGGTTATTACAGGTTCCCTCTTTCTCTGTCACCTGTTCTGTTCTAGGCATAGAAACCATTTTAGGAGTTGGTGGGTCACAGGTGGTAGAGAAGACAAAGTTGCCCATCTCAGCCCCTTTCAACCTAGAAGTCCACCAGGCACTCATGCTGGGCTACCACTAACCGTGCCTTGCCATGCAAATGAGGCATGGAAGCCTCTAGGCTCCATGCAGGGTGGGTAAGGAACGTTGAAAATGGAAGACACCCTTCCCATTTGTCTTGAAAACAAGGAAAGGGAGGAATGAGCAGATGGTAAGACAGCTAGGGCCACTGTGAGGTGGAACTGCAGACAATGTGAGAACGGGGCCACAGTTAACCGAGAGGACAGAGGACCACTGAAGCCAAAGGCTTGTCTGCATCTACCTGCCCCAGTGGCCCCTCCTCTCATTCCTGCCTCTCATCTGGAGAACCTGCAAGCAGGATGGTACACCCTACCCCACCTGCTTATGGTCTTTGTAACTGTTAAGTAACAGTTTTTATTTGGAAACTTAAACCTTGGGCTCTGGTTGGTGCCCCTCTCCCTTTGTATGTGCACATGTGCAAGGGGGGTATTCATATGTAGGGTGTGTGCACCCATGGATACCAGAGGTCAAACTCATGGGCTATTCCTCAGCTCCTACTCACCTTTATTTTTGAGACAAGGTCTCTCAATGAACCTGGAACTTGCCACGTAGGCTAGAAGGAGGAGAGCCACTGAGCTCCAGGGATGCCCCTGCCTCCAGCTTCCCAGTGCTGGATTATAAGTGTGTGATGTCCAAAAGAGACTTGATACCCTATGAGCATATAGAGGGGGAGGAAGTCCCCTTTAGTCACAGTCATAGGGGAGGGGAGTAAGGGGAAAATGGGAGGGAGGGAAGAATGGGAGAGTACAAGGGATGGGATAACCACTGAGATGTAATATGAATAAATTAATAAAATTTAAAAAATAAGTGTGTGATGACACATCCAGCTGTTTATGTGGGTTCTGGGTCTTGAACTCAGGACCTCACACTTGAACAACAGACTCTTTACCAACGGAGGTATCATTTTTCCTAGCCTTTCTTTCTTCTTTAAAAACAATCCTTTTGTTTGTTTGTTTGTTTGTTTGTTTTTTGAGACAAGGTTTTCTCTGTGTAGCCTTGGCTATCCTGGACTCATTTGTAGACCAGGCTGGCCGTGAACTCACAAAGATTCACCTCCCCAAGTGCTGAGATTACAGGTGTGCACCACCACACCCAGCTTTAAAAAACCACCTTAAACATTCACTTTTCAGTGACTCTAGCAACAGAGAGCAAGGTAAGGGACTTGTAAGCTCATAATGTCACCTTGATTAGCCAGGAATGGGGACAATGACATACACTGAGAACTGAGTGTGCACTGAGCTCTAGACAACATAAAAGTGGGTAAGCAACTGAAGGAAGAGTCGATTACAATCTGCTGTGATATGTGCCACAAGGATACAGTGAAGTATGTGTTTAAGTCACTCTAGGGACATAGCAACCAGCACTGACATGATAGTCACCCCTTTAGAAGCTCTAAGAATGAACAGTTATTGGTCAGGTAAACACAATAGGGAACGGGGAACGAGGAACAGAAAGTGCTAAGGCAAGGTATGCTGGGGAACCAGTTGTTTGCAAAACAGGGTGTAGTGGCCTGGCCAGTGGGGGTTCTACTAACCCTTGGGAGGAGAATTCTCCTGTATAGGGACAGAACACAAGACATGAAGAAGGAGAGCAAGTCTTTGATCAAGCTCTCAAACTTTATTTTTCAGGTAGAAGGTTTTATAAGGCAGGGGGCAGGGAAACATATTGCTGTGGCAACCCAGCTGCAGGCTATCTCAAGATGCCAGGAATTCCAAACAGGTCACAACATTCTGCCACACCGAATATTTTGCTATCTTTATCTAATCTAACTGCTAAACTACAACAGGGTGGCCCGGTCTAAATCTTATCTTTAGTCTAACTGCCGAACCGCGGCAGGGTCAGCTGGTTTCTGGTAAATGACAGACTGCTGGAGAGCTAGAAACTTAGGCTCTGACAAGATGGCTGAACATTGGCCATATGGCTTACTGTCCCCAACAGTGTAGTGCTGGAGACAAATCCAGAAAAGGGGGCGGGGCACATGCTTATGACTTCGATCTTGAAGTTTAGGCTGGTGAAGCACCATCCAAGGGTGGAAATGACGAGTATCCAGGGAGGATGCTGTGATGCTAGGTTGGACGGTAACCAGGAGACAAGGTGAAGGCTAGAAGCGGGAAGCCAGGAGAACTGCTGGAAATTCTAGGCAAGGGAGCCAGCACAGGGCAGGAGGCTGAAGAAAGCTGAGCTTCAAACTGACTTATGTGCTTACACCTTTCTCTTGTGGTTCCCAGCACTGATTGCTTTGTCCCATCCCAGAGGACAAACTTGCCACCCAGTCAGACCTCCAGTAGGGTGGCCAGATGCTCTCTAGAGACCCTTTCCATGGCTAGGCTCCCCTCCCCAAGCTGCACCTTAAAGTGCTCAGCCATGAGTCCTCTCAGCAGCAAAGGTGGCTTTGGGCTCCCAGGTTCTACTCAGGAAGTGCAAACACTATAAACCTGATTAAAACCAGGTTTTGGCTGAGAAGGACTCAAGGGGACAACATCTTACTACTGTTTCTGTTAAGAGACAGGCTGGCAAACTGCCTTCTAAATATTTATGTTTATACCCATAGACTAGTGCTGCTCTCAGCCTGGAACAGAACAGCTCCTTCCCTGTCCCCCCTTCCCCTCCCCACTCCCCGCCCCCACCCAGAGGATGTTGGTTAATACAAAGATTAATATCTGGCCCATGGGCTGAGAATAAGTGATTGATGAGCATTTGTCTCTAATTGGGACATCTTTTCATTCTCCACGTCAAGGCCTTGGAGCTTCACAGACCAGGGGGCAGAAAGATTTGAGCGGGATGGCCGGGGAGGAGTGTCCTGAATCATTGCCATCAGATAATGATGTCACTGTAGCAGGGGACACAGAGCAAGGATGGATACTTGCATAACATTGGACCCTCCCACATCCCATCATAGAGAGAGAGAGGATGTGCCCACATGACACCACCCTTCCCCGGAGGAGCTCATACTGTGAACGGTTGCTGTAAGAAGGGTGTTATTTTCTCCAAGAGTGTAGCCACTGAGAGACTAGGTGGGAAGAAAACTAAGAAAAAAATAAAATAAAATAAAATAAAATAAATGCAAGGTCCCTTCTCTAGGGTTCTGGCTAATTCTCAGGTGAAATTGATTGGGCCCACACGTTTAAATAATCTCCCAGCTGGACTCCCAGAAGAGGCGTGGGTTCCCACAACACCCTCTGCTTGCAAGGAAACCTCCTGGACCAGGAGAGAAAGACAGTTTGCAGAGCTTGAGTCTGAGAAGGGTCAGAAAGGGGACAGCAGTGTGCCCATGGAGCTGGGGGTGGGGTCACTCTCCTCATTATCATCTCAAAAGGAAAGGAAGGCCCTGTGGGAGCTGGCTTCTTCCCTTTTCACAACTTCCTCCCCTCTGAAGACCTTCACACAAACAAAGGAGGAGGAGCTGGGCCAAAGCCGACCTGGCGGCAGCTGGCTCTACCATGGGGCTAGCCTGCCACCTGCTGGCTACTTTTGGTAGCTGCGGCCAGGCTTCCCCCCCCCCCCCCCCCCTTGGAGATTTATAGGCAGGATAATAATCTTCTCGTGTCTGCATGCTATTCTGGAAACTGTCTCTCGATGTAGCCAGGGTTGGCCTTGAACTCACAGTCCTCCCAGAGTCAGCCTCCTGAGTGCAAGGATTACAAGCGAGCAATACCACAACCAGCAAGACTGATTCCAAGGCACCCGGTGAACATTAATTTGGAGACAACTGGGAATGCCCCTGGGATGCTGAGAGTTCAAAGGAGAAGCCTATGAGCCGGTGGCAGGAACTGTCTTTGTCACAAACATTCAGTGAATATGGAGCTAACTCCCGGGGAGCTTATGAGCCTCAGTTTTTATCCCCACCAAAGAGCAGGAAGAACACCAGAAACCAAACCCTGCTGTTCTTGAAACCGAATCAAAGTGTGAGCAAGTTTCAACACATTGGGAGACAGCTCAGGCCAAAACTGTATCTCCATTTCCCCCCCCACTTCCAAGGGAGCGGCGTCTAAGATATCTACACTACTCATTCCTGTACGCTAAGGAGATTGATGATGACCGAAGCCCAACTTTAAAATGCTACTTGGCTGCGGTCACTAGCTGGATCCCAGCCTTGTCACTGTGACTTGTCACAGCACCACAGGCTCTACGGGCAGACACAGAGCAATAGGATCTGAGTCAGCCACCCAGGGCCTAAGCAGTAATTGACCAAGAGGAAACTGGGCACAAGGGGATGAACTCTGTCCTTTCTGCACAAGTACTGGGGCCGAAGACACAAGCCATGGATGCCTAGAAGAACTGCTGTCATGATTAATGCCATACAGAGAGGGCCACAGTCGGCCACAATAGCATGCATGTATACTTAAATGATACTTAGTACTTGTCAGGTACTTTTATATTAACTTATAAGCTACCTTTAGGAGGTAGGTACTGCATTTAGGCAAAGCAAGTTATAAAAGCGACACAGCTGCAAGGGAGCTTGGGGTACGCGGCAGAAATTCGGCCTAGCTGTCACCACACCATATCCTCCATTATTAAACTTCACTTCCAAACAGGAGGTAACTTTCTTGACAGAGAGCTGAGGCAGAGGTAAGACGGGCAGCAGAGAATAAGGTCAAATGTCTGGTTAGGTGCTGGGGAGGTGGCTCAGTGGATTAAAAGCATTTGGCTTGCAAGCAGGGGGCCTAGAGTTCAGCTCTGCGAGCCCATGTAAAAGGCTGGCAGGCATGATGGCCACCTATAATGCTAGCCCTGGGGAGGCAGAGACAGGGAATCCTGGTGGCCCAGGGGATGGGGAGATCTGGTTAGGTCATCTAGCAAGAGTTGGTGAGCTCTCTGGGTTCATTGAGAGATCTTGCCTCTAAATAAAGTGGAGACTGGTTCAGAAAGACAACATCAACTTCCAGCCCCTACACACAGAGCTGCTTCTTCTTCTTCTTCTTCTTCTTCTTCTTCTTCTTCTTCTTCTTCT
>OU015756.1:48507270-48519263 GCA_907169655.1 Acomys percivali | reverse complement strand
CTTCTTCTTCTTCTTCTTCTTCTTCTTCTTCTTCTTCTTCTTCTTCTTCTTCTTCTTCTTCTTCTCTCCTCCTCCTCTTCTTCTTCTTCTTCCTTTCTTCTTCTCTTCTTCTTTTCTTCTCCTTCTTTTCTCCTCCTCCTCCTCCTCCTCCTTCTTCTTATATTTATTTATATTTACAGTTTTGTGCCTTCAGGACAGAAGAGGGAACTAGATCTCAATTGTAGATGGTTGTGAGCCACCATGTAATGGCTGGGAATTGAACTCAGGACCTTTGGAAGAGCAGCCAGTGCTCTTAGCACCTAATTTGTTAAGGCACATATGTGCACCCACACACATGAGCACACACATGCATATATGTACACTCACCACTCACAGACATACTTGTAAGAAAAAAAAAGGTTGGATTAAATAGAAACTGAAACTCCAAGGATAGTGCAGCCAGTTAATTACTGGACAGACAGGCAGGAGCTTTGCCCCTGCATGAGGACCTGGGAGCTAAAGCTCCAAAGCCTCCAAGCCTCAAGGGCAGAAGCCCAGGGCCAGCTTCACACCAGCATTCAGCAGACACAGGCAAGCCTGTGAGATAAAAGCCTTTGAGAACATAGAAAACAACCCAGGCTGGATCAGACAGAGGCAACTTCCAGGCCACCCTGCTTAAGAAATTATTTCTAGTCTGGGTGTCTGGACTCAAACCTGTAATCCCTGCACTTGGGAGGGAGGCAGAGGCAGGAAGCTCCCTCATGGGTTTGAAGTTAGACTGGGCTCCATAGGGAGTTTCAGGCATAAAGCAGCAGCAGTGATGAGGTTACTTCTCATCAGAAAGGCGAGGCTGGCTATCTAAATCAGCTGGAGATAATTAACATTGCTGCACATCAGGAATGCATCTCGAATAAATGAGCAGCTTTGACTTCAAAGCACAGGCTTGGTCACCCGGTCACCCCCAACCTGAGTTCACCTCCCTGGGGAGGATTTGGAGATACTCACACATGACTCTGCCCCCCCCCCCCCCCCCCGCAACACTGTGCATGGATCTACCATCAGAACCACTCCGCGTGCCCCCAGGTTCAGTTCTGCTCTGAATACAGGGCTTCGGTGTTTCCACAGTTGGGCCAACATCCTTAACTGTAAACTCCAGCTTCCAATAGGACTTAGAGTATTTGTCACCTCCCAGGATCACGACTGTGGGACATAGACTTATTCCCCAGAGGCAGCCCCCGCACGAGCACCTCGCCTGATCCCTCATAGCAGCTTGCATTGACTTCAGTGGGTGTATAGGCCTCTCTGCTTTCAGAACTTACGGTCTGCAGGACTGTCACTCCTGCCCAATTGGGTGGGTGTCAGAGGTCAAGCTCATGGGAGGAGTGGGATGCCAGGGTGGGTATCTGTTAGGATAAAGAGCCATGAGCCACCCCCATCCCCCAGCAGCTGGTAGAATCAAATGTTGAGACTCACAGCCAAGCTTTAGGCGGAGCTTGGGGAGTCCAGTGGAAGAGTGGAAGGGAGGGGGGATCCAAGGAGCAGGAGGGGAGAAGAATGTTACAAGAAGACCAACAGAGTCAAGTAACCTAAAGCCACGGGAGCTTACAGAGACGGCAGCACCAACCAAAGAGCATGCCTGGACTGGACCTAAGCCCCCTCCCTATGTACCGGATGTGCAGCTTGGTTTTCATGTGGGGTCCCTAGTCGGTTGAACAGGTACTGTTTATGGCTTGAATTCTTCTGCCCGAGTTCGATCACTTCGCCCTAATCAGGCTGCCTTGTCTGGCCTCAGTGAATGAGGATGATGTCGGTCCTGATGAGACTGGGTGTGCTGGGGTGGGTTGCGGGGGAGGGCTTCCCTTTTCTGAAGACAAGGGGAGGGAGGGAGGACAGGGGAGAAAGGGTGGGATAGAGGGACCAGGAGGAGAGCAGGGAGGGGGCTACGATCTGGATGTAAATTAAAAATAAATTTAAGAAAACAGACTCTGGGCGTGGTGGTGGTGCATGCCTATAATCCCAGCACTCGGGAGGCAGAGGCAGGCACATCGCTGTGAGTTCGAGGCCAGCCTGGACTACAAAGTGAGTCCAGGATAGCCAAGGCTACACAGAGAAACCCTGTCTCAAAAAACGAAAGAAAGACAACAAAAGCAAAAACAAAGACAAAAAGAAAAGAAACAAAACAAACCTAAAATAAACAACAAACAAAAACAAAACAAACAAAAACAAAAAAAACCTCTCTCCTTGTTCAGAAAGGTCATATGGTTTCCCGGCCGTATCTCTAGAACACTTGCAGAGGCCATGCCCCATATCGAAAACTTTAAGATGTTTATAGCATACACACGGAATTTTTCCGGACTTGGGGGGGGTGGGAGCTCTGTTTGTTTACTTCAGAGCTGTTATACAAGGCACAGGGCTTCTCCTTCCTGCCCCCCACCCCCATCCCCCTACCCCTCAGCCTCAGAAACTATGTAAGCCTCTTAGCACACCTGTTTTTCTATTCTTTCCTAAGGGAGAGGTGAGACTGGCCCATCGAGGCTCAGTTCGCGAACCAAAGCAGCTTACCAGTCTGTGTGGGCGTCATCAATCACCAACAAGATCCTGGGTCTCTGAACCACGGGTGTGACAGGAGTTGGTGGTTCCATAAGCCCCGAGGGGGCCTGAGGGGTCTGTTTCATGGCGCTGGAGAAAGAGCTGAACAGGCTTGATCCTGGAGAAGAGAAGGAGGCAGCCAGAGGCTGGGGGTGCCTCCTCTCCGTGGCGGGGGATGCTGGGGAGCTACTGGAGCTCTCTGGGCGCTGGAGATCTGGCATGTAGCCATTGGGCAGGTTGGCCACAAAGCTGCTGTCAGACAGACGCCTCCGGAGGAAGTTCATGGCTGCTGCTGCTGCTGCTGCTGCTGCTGCTGCTGCTGCGGTCGATAGGTGGGCTAGTAGCCTCCTTCCACACAAAAGCAACTAGATGAGGCTGGAAGAGTAGGTTGCCAGCTGCAGGCAGGGCAAGGCTTGGGGTCAGAGGAGCCCAGAGGGTTCTGCCCCAGCAGAAGTGGGCCTCACGGGATTCTGTTTACCTGTTGAAAACAAGCCAGCAAGCACATTAGTGGAACCAACCTCTTTCCCTTTAAAAGCAAACAGATAAGGCACATTTCCAGCCCCTTGCTGATGGCGTTGCAAACTGGAGCACACTTTTAGGGACTAATTTGGCAATAGGCCTTAAAAGCAAGCACACAACTGCAATTTTCGGGAACTCTACAGTAAAAAGAAAAAAGAATTAAGTAACAGGTAAAAACTTCATGCATAGATTTATTACAGCCTTATTGACACTGGTAAAATAATGGTTCAGATGACACATCTTCCATAATAGAACTAAGTTTCATGTTGTAATAGTAAATATATCAATGTATCATTGTATACAATGTAATAATGTATACATCAATACATCGATATATCAATGTATTGAACTCAAATTAATCAAATACATGGGGAACCCCATCTACACTGGAGGCAGAGATAGATAGATCAATAGTTCAAGATCTGTCTGGGCCTAGTGAGCCCAAGGCCAGCTTGAATAACTTAGCAAAACCTGTCTCAAAAATAAATGGGTAAATAAATACATAAATAACATTTTAAGTGACTTGGGATATAGCTCAGTGAAAGACCGGCCTAGCTTCCAGGAAGCTCTGAGTTGGATCTGTAGCACTGAAAAAAAACAAACAAACAAACAAAAAACAAAAAAACATCATGACACAAAATTACATATACAGGAAAACCTCAGCCCTGTAAAAATGATATAATTTAGAAACTACAGATAAACCACAGCAGTGAATTCATTCTTGCAGCACACATTGTCTGACATTTAAAAATTGTTTTTACTTGTATTTTCCAAATGTTCTTGAATGTATAATGGTAGATATTGAGAGCACCCCCTCCCACCCCCATTCATGTGTTGAAGATCTGATCCCCAGTGAGAAGAGATTTTTTTTTTTAGATGAGGCCTGTGGGAGGTAACTGGAATTGGGTCAGTATTGATGATGGAGGCCCCAGGATGGGGAAAGAACTCTTCTTATGACAGAGACCCTCTATACCTTGTAAGGACACAAGTAAAAGATGGCATATATGTATAAATACCGCACACAGATATTCTTGTAAGAAAAAAAAAAGGGTTGGATTAAATAGAAACTGAGACTCCAAGGATAGTGCAGCCAGTTGATTACTGGACAGACAGGCAGGAGCTTTGCCCCTGCATGAGGATCTGGAAGCTAAAGCTCCAAAGCCTCCAAGCCTCAAGGGCAGAAGCCCAGGGCCAGCTTCACACCAGCATTCAGCAGACACAGGCAAGCCTGTGAGATAAAAGCCTTTGAGAACACAGAAAACAATCCAGCCTGGATCAGACAGAGGCAACTTCCAGGCCACCCTGCTTAAGAAATTATTTCTAGTCTGGGCGTCTGGACTCAAACCTGTAATCCCTGCACTTGGGAAGGAGGCAGAGGCAGGAAGCTCCCTCTGTGTTGGGGACGGTAGGCCATATGGCCAGTGTTCAGCCATCCCATCAGAGCCTACACCTTTAGGCTCCTATTTCTCCAGCAGTCTGTCATTTACCAGAAACCAGCTGACCCTGTCGTGGTTCAGCAGTTAGACACCTGTTGTGGTTTATTGTGGGGGGATGGTCATTCTAAGACCCCCCGAGCTCATAGTAAGAGCTACTGCTTTCTGGCTATAAACAAGCTTTTCCAGTAAGACTACTGGTAAAATCAGATTAAAGGCCAGCTGCTGGCAAGCAGCAGTTCTGGGAACTTTTTCCTGACTAACCAGATCTTTTACAACTTCCCTTTCTCTCTGGAATTTCTCCCTCTTCTGTGATTATAGCAGCTGTAAAAGTAGACACCTGCTGGAGCATTCCAGAGTTAGGTATCCATAGCAACCCTCGCTTATGCAAATACCCATGCCCCATGTCTGTAAAAACTCTGTGAAAATTTTCAATAAGCGAGGTTTGATCAGAATCCAGACTTGCCCCCATTTCTTCGTGTCTTGTGTTCTCTTCTTCATACAGGTTGATTCTCCTCCCGAGCTTTAGTCGAACCCCGGCAGGCTGGGCCACCTCTGTACCTTGTAAGGACATAAGTAAAAAATGGCCATCTGCAAGCTGGAAGGTGGTCCTCTCCAGACCCACCATGCTACACCCTGCTGTCAGACTTCTAGACTGTGCAAAGACAAATTCCTGCTGTTTAAGCCGTATAGTCTATGGCATTTTGTTATGGTAACTGAAACAGACAACACACACACACACTTTTCTAAATAGAATATTTTGGGTTTTTTAAATTACATTTGCTCATTGATGTATTTTGTGTGTGTGTGTGTCTGTCTGTCTGTCTCTGTGTGTGTGTGTGTGTGTGTGTGTGTGTCTGTCTGTCTCTGTGTGTGTGTGTGTGTGTGTGCGCGCGTGTGTGTCTGTCTGTCTCTATGTGTGTGTGTGTGTGTGTGTGTGTGTGTGTGTGTGTATGTGTGTACACACTCTTGTGGAAGCCAGAGAATAATTTGCAGGTAAAAGTTCTCTCCTATTCTGTAGGGCTGGAGGCTGAACTCAAGTCTTCAGGCTTGGCAGCAGGTGCCTTTACTGGCTAAGCACGAGCCATCTCCCCAACCCAAGAAGAATTTTTAAAAATCTCATTCTTTACGTGAGATGGAGGACAGTGACAACTTAAGCCATGGGACTGAACTATATGTTTCTGTTACATTTTATTGTTTTGTAGAGGAGTTTTAATCCAGCAAAATGCCTGGGGTAAGGGAATCACATCTAAAGACCTTGTAAATCCTGCTGGAATATAGACACACCCTTACTATATATCTTTAATCCCAAGCACTGAAAGTAAGGTTAGTTTATAGACAGAAGCAGGCATATTTGAAAGTGCTGTCTAATTGAGGGGCAGCAGACAAAGTGACAAAGCAGAGAACGAGGACAGAATGAGTCAGAGGTAGGACATGCCCAGCTCTCAGTAGACCAGCACAGGAAAGAGAGGCGACTTCAGAGCAGCACAAGGAAAGCAGTGGGAGGAGCAGGGAGTAGTGTGAGCAGTGTGTGTGTGTGTGTGTGTGTGTGTGTGTGTGTGTGTGTGTCTGTGGCCGTTTTACCGAGACACGTTGCAGAAAGAATGATCCAGAGAATGAGAATGAGCCGCAAGATTAAAAATTAAAAAATATTGCTAAAATCAGTTGGAGGCCAGGCAGTGCAATTCAGTCAGAAGTCAAGAGAAGCCAGTGTGAGTCGGTCAGCTTGGAGAAGAGTTTGGGCCAAACGTCTGAGCTGAACCAGCTAGCCAGAGTCCAGAAAGAGCTGGAAAGGGTGGGTTTATTCAGCAGTAAGTCTCAGAGGCTGCAACATTCTAGGCCTACGTTAGTAGGAGAAGTCTGGAAGCTGAAGCCTTCACTGTCTGAGTCTGCAGAAGATTAGTCTGCTACGGAGGCTAGAAGCTTCCAGGCCTAGGCCTAGGGATAGCTAGAACAGAGAAAGAAACACTATGGGCTTATCCCAGGCTGTGCATTCTTATAACTTGGGTACAGCTCTCATCCCATCCCTATATCTGAGGAAAGAAAGACATTTTCATTCTGGCCCTCAACTTCTACATGTTACGAATTTTACTTAAGAGTAAAATTCGCTGGGCGTGGTGGTGCACACCTTTAATCCCAGCACTCCAGAGGCAGTGGCAGGCAGATTGCTGTGAGTTCGAGGCCAGCCTGGTCTACAAGGTGAGTCCAAGACTGCCAAGGTTACACAGAGAAACTCTGTCTCAAAAAAACAAAAAACAAAAAAAGAGTAAAATTCAAAAAGTCATTACAGTACAATAATGTGGGGTAGAGTCTATTTGTTTCTGTCACCTCAGAAGTTTCCCTATACCCCTTGCTGGCCAATCCACACCTCCCCAAGGCACTAATGCACACTGCTGTGTCTGGATTTTTATCTGGGTACTAGAGACCCCAGCTCTACTCTTCTTGCTCATATGGTAAGACCTTTACTGACAAAGCCACCTCTGTGGCCATGAGATTAACTTTATGGCTCCATATGATCCTAAATTGATGACGTCCTATTGCACCTTCAAGAAAAATAAAATAATAATTACTTCCTATTGTTTTGGGTTCCCCAGAGAAGAGTCTCTCCCTGTCGAGTCTCACAGGCAGGCCTATTAAAGAGTGCCACCCTGATGAACAACTGTCAGCAAGAATGAAAACAGAATTGCCTGAGGGAGGGGTGAGAATGTAATAGTTTCAGCAAAGCCTTGGATGGACTTCTTGAGAGGAACTGAAATATCTCCTGTCTCCCACCACCACCACCACCACGGCCGCCCACCCCTCTGTTTGTATGCTGCCCAGTTACTCACTGTACCATTAAAACCCCAACTATCAGCTTTAGTTTGAGCTTCGCTGTGCTTGCCTTCCCATTTCACCTGGGCATGTGTATGGTGGCTCCACTCCCTCAAGGTGAGCTCTCTCCCGTGCTGTATCGACTTTTGGTTTCTTTCTAGCAACATCACATATGTTGGTTTATTTATTTATTTTTAAAGATTCATTTATTTATTATGTATACAGCATTCTGCCTGCAGGCCAGAAGAGAGCACCAGATTTCATTATAGATGGTCGTTGAGCCACCATGTAGGTTGCTGGGAATTGAACTCATGACCTTTAGAAGACCAGTCGGTGCTCTTAACCTCTGAGCCATCTCTCCAGCCCCCACATATGTTCATTTAAATATTTGTCCAAAGTTGGTGATTATCATCTATGAAGGGGCTAATTGCAACAAGCTACTGATCACTACTGAGCTCCTACCCTGCCTCCCACCCACCTCCTCCCCCCACCCCACACCCCCACTTTGGTTTTTTGAGACAGGGTTTTTCTGTGTAGCCCTGGCTGTCCTGGACTTGCTTTGTAGTCCAGGCTGGCCTCACACTAACAGAGACCTGCCTGCCTCTGCCTCCCTGAGTGCTGGGATTACAGGCATATACCACCGTGCCTAGCCTCTCTTTTTAAATGGCTAGATAAAGGGGCTCTGTATACATGATAAATAAATAAACCTTTAAAAAATGACTAGATAAAAAGTTTGTGAAATATTTGAGCTGAAGACACTGTGCAGTTTATTTAACAGTCTCTTTTTTGGTTACTCTGGTCAACCCCAGACTGGTAGGAATTCAACTGTTGTCACCAGACTTGCCTCCTATAAACATTTCTGTTTGCTAGAAAGCCTCTTTTTATGTTTTATTTTGAGACGGCACTTCACTAAGTAGCCTGGGCTAACCTTGGGCTCTTGAACACCCAGCCTCAGCTTCCCAAGTAACCGGGTTTACAGGTGTGTTCCTAGCGGCATGCCTCCTTATAAACTTCTGGTGAACCCCAAGGATGGTCAGGGGTTTTCCTGTAACCCTTACTATTCTGGGCCCCAGAAAGACTTAGGTCTGGCAAAGACAAGTTGGTAACTGGTGGCTGTGGGTGGAGGTATGTGCTGGTTAAGAACCTGGAGTGACATTGCAGAGAGTAACATGCTTTTAAGTAGGTCAGCTGGGAAGTCCTATCTGAGGAAGTGACCCTTTCCATAATATTACTTGTAGCTGGAAGATTATGTACTTTTCTGACATATGTTGCTACTGTGAGGGTGACTAAATCATGTCAATAAACAAAACTATCTTATGCATTTATCATTTTTTGGGTGGGTAAAACATTTAAAATCCCCTTTGGCAATTTGAAAATATGAACTATGGCACTTTAATAGTTAATATCGTTGTCCTTACAAAAGACAAGTGAAGCTCTTTTTTTTCAGCCGCAACGTTGATAAATGTCACCCAGTGTCCACCAGCAGCCATAATTGGATGCTGTATTTTTGTACAACTCAGATGCCCCAACTGAGGCCATGCAGTCTACCCTTCTGCGCTCTGCTTACTTGCCTTAACATACTGTCCTCCAGGTTCATCCCTATTGAAAGCAATAGGATTTTTCTCTTTTTAATGGCCCAATAGTATTTCATTATCACCAGACACCACACCATCTGACAATGAAAACAGCATTGTGACTAATGCTGACATGAACGTGGGAGAGCCACTATCTCTTCCTCATTGCCACTGCTCAACGTGACACGGTAAAAATCTCACATGGCGCTGTCCCATTCCGCACAAGACAATGAGCATCTCTTTGTCCAGCGTAGTCACATTGGATATGCAACCTGCCCACCAGTCACTTAGACCCAATCTTGGCCACCAGAATTGGATTATCACAAATTTAACAGTTCTTGTGCTTAAGCGACCGGGATTTTTTTTTTTTTTTTTTTTTTTTTTGCGACCAGGATTTTTATCTAAGGGCTGCAGAGTGCAAAAGCAGTGGCATTGCTGCATACTTGCCACTAGAGGGCAGGCGTGGCCGTGTCAGGTTTGGAAAAGAAAAATAAACCTAAAACATTTTCAATGGCAGGTAACCTTGCAAGCTTACTTCTCAGAGGCCGAGGTAGGTGAGGGGAATCTTAAGAAAGATGAAAATAGGTTGACTTGGCCGTAGAGCCCGAAGAGGGACAGTCACAGGGTGATAAGCTTTGCATTAAAGTGGAAAGCGTCATCCCGCAAAAAAAAAAAAAAAGCAGATTATCTCTGAGAAACCTGGGTTAATTTCCTTGCTCCCCTTCAGCTGAGTTTACACAGCTGGGTTTAAACTTTGGGGATCCATCTACTCGTAGGCCAGAAACCTCACGTTTTTGCCTTTCCCTTTTCTTGTATTGGTTTCAGATGCCCCCTCACTTTCTCTTGTCATTCCTCATACTTGGTCTGAGCTGTCCAACAACTTGACTCCAATGGTGGTTCTTTACCCAGAACAAGGCCCCTCTCAAACACGCTAGTTACAGAGCACACAGTCTCAGCACTCTAGCCTTAGACAGAGCCTGACAGAATCAGTCAGTTTGAAGGTTGAGCTCTCGGACTCTGTTACTTCCTATCCACAGGGTCTTAGAAAAGTGACTTCATCTCTTCATGCTGTGCATGCGTGCTTCCTGTACTTTGTTTTCAGATTTCAGCTGATAAGTCAGCACCTGCCTCATGGGGTTCTTATGAGAATGAAGTGGCTAATTAAGATGTTTGAAATAGTGCCTGGCATCAGTGAGCAACCTGTGTCCCCAGTAGTATTGATTTCCTTTTTGACAGCCAGCAACTAGGAGGACCCAACAGTGGTTGGGGGGAGGGCAGTGTGGTGGGGAACTGCAGTATTTACATGAGAATGAGCTAACAGCTAACACTCAGAGCTGTGGGCTAATGTAGATCCAAGTAAATGCTGTTAAAGTGCTTTTTAAAGATATTTGTCTTTTAAGTTAACATGGAGCAAAATGAACTTTCTGGCTATCTAGTTCTAGAAATCTCAATAGACTCTCCTAACCACCGAAACTCGGAGGAGACCCATCATTCCTCCTAAAATGCCTTCACAACGTCCTTCCGAGGTTACTCACACAGTGCACTTCATGCTGCCAGCCAGACCTCCTACCTGGCTGACTCAGATGAGGAATGTGCAAAGCCTAACCTCATTTCTTGAACAGCAGGAAAAGACTACGGCTTTCAGGATGGAACTTCCTGTGTGTGCTTGCCGCACACAGCACACAGCTTGTCCCCTCAACAGGAAGTTCCTCCAGATGTCTGCCCAGCTCAATCCTCACCTCCTTTAGGTATTCCTGAATGCCAGCCCTCTACAAGAGGAGTCCATTGTGGTGGCCAGTGCCTGGCACTTGGATTCTGTCAACGCAAGCAGAGGTGGTGGGCAGTGTGTGGGATAAGTTGTAGGCAGAATGTAGCAGGCGGTGCATGCTGCAGTGTTGAAGGAATCCCAAGTGCCTCAATATCAGACAGCACTGTGTGACCTGTTCCCTGATGTATCTGTCCTAAGCACTTAGGACAGTGTCCACACATAGTAGGGCAGCAATGGCCACTGACTGAGTGAATGTATACAAAATCACCAGGGACAAAGTTCAACTACTTCCATGGGTTTTCTGTGAAGACTAGATGTGTTACTGTACTAAAGAAAGCTCTCCTCGGGGCTGGAGAGATGGCTCAGAGGTTAAGAGCGCTGCCCGGTGTTTCAAAGGTCCTGAGTTCAATTCCCAGCAACCGCATGGTGGTTCACAACCATCTATAATGACATCTTGTGCCCTCTTCTGGCTTGCAGGTGTACATGCAGACAAAACGCTGTATACAAAATAAATAAATAAAATCTTAAAAAAAAAAAAAAAGAAAGAAAGAAAGAAAGAAAGAAAGAAAGAAAGAAAGAAAGAAAGAAAAAGAAAGAAAGCTCTTCTCGGTGCTAGATTCACACCTCAGTTAGCGAAACCTCATACCGGAGGAGTAGCCATCTTCAGTTTTTAGTGGCTGCTCCTCTGTGCAAACATACCCGGATTCATACAATGTCCCTCACACCATCCTCTGCCCCACAAGTGAACACTGACAGGACTCTCCCCTCTTCCCACCTACTCCCAGCCCTATCCCTCCTTAAGAGTCAGTCTTTGCTTAGGAAGTTTAAAATTTCTTTGAGACAGCACGGCCTGGGCTTCACCAATGCATTGATGATTGTGGGAACAGAAAGTCTCTCAGGGGAGGCAGGAAATCCACAGACCACACCGGGCTGATGCTAAGAGACACTTAACTTCCTGGAGAAAAGGTTAAGCATTGAGGGAATGGCTCTGCTGGGCCTTTCTAGCCACATCACGTGAAAGTGCCTGCTGCTGTTGATGAGTTCAAATCCCACAGGCCTTTCTCCCGTGAGTGGTGTCAATTTCGCCACGAGCAGAGCACATGATCGTCACCCACACAGAGAAGATTTTAGTGTCGAAAGGGTAATTTGTGGCCTTCTGCATTGTCTCTTTCCCCTTGAGGAAGAAAAACCTAGGGTGCGGGGAAAGTCTGTGAGAGGGTAAGTCAAGTCCTCTTATTTACTTCTAGTCACCTCCCCCCATCTGAAATACACTCAACCCCCCCATCTGAAATACACTCAACCCCCCCATCTGAAATACAC
>OU015756.1:48416808-48495556 GCA_907169655.1 Acomys percivali | reverse complement strand
TGTGTGTGTGTGTGTGTGTGTGTGTGTGTGTGTGTGTGTGTGTGTGTTTCTTAAAAGCCCTTATCAAGTGAGACTCTAAAGGCACAAGAGACATTCCTTGGACCTCCTGCTTAGAACATTTTACCAAGGCGAGTCAGTGCTAGTGACTGAGGAGTTGAATGGCTCCCATTGCTTCTGACCCATTGCTCCAGTTTGAATTTGAAATGCCCCTACAGAGTGGTAAAGTAATCTAGTGGTCAAATTGACTGAATCTGGAGTCAACTAAAAGATAAGCCGCTGGGCACACACCTGAAGGGTTGTCCTGATCAGGTTATTTGAGGCAGAAAGACCTAACCTGAATGCGAGCAGTACCTTCTAATGGCAGTGCAGATAAAAGGAAACCAGAGGGGAAAGCTTAGCTTTTGAGATTGTTGTCTTCGCGTCTCACTAGTAAGTTCGCCTACCCTTCCGCTGACTCTGTTATTGCAGCTGCCACAACAGTTTCCCTTGATTCCCAGCTTCTATGGGCTTCCAACGCGGATGAAAGACCCATGCCTCTTCAGGAAATCCTCCAGACCTTTAGCACCAGGGTGGGACAGCCTCACGGACTGCGATGCTACAGGGCTCTCAGGCTCTACATTGTGCAGACAGCCACGGTTGGACTATCTAGCACATATCATGTAAGCCAACCTAATAAATACACCCCTTTTAAATATATATATATTCCTTCCATCAGTTCTGTTCCTCTAGAGGATACTAGCTAATGCACTTCCCTATAGGCTCATGTTTTGAATGTTTATTTCCCACTTGGTGTTGCTATTTCAAGAGGCTGGGGAACCTTTAGGAAGTGGGGCCTAGCTAGCTAAAGTCGGTCACTAGGGGTGGGCTCTAAAGGAAAAGCCTAGATC
Source organism: Acomys percivali (assembly GCA_907169655.1). Lineage (NCBI taxonomy): Eukaryota > Metazoa > Chordata > Mammalia > Rodentia > Muridae > Acomys > Acomys percivali. Next base: position 48,494,669 of record OU015756.1, on the reverse strand, counting down.
TGGTTCTTGCCGAGCTCCTGCTTTCTGGTCTCCCGTGATGTATAGCCTAATCTACAATTTCCTACTGTCATGAGAAACCGAAACCGTAGAAAACTATGAGCAGAAAGAAACTCCTTGTCCTTTAAGCTGTTTCTGGCAGATACTGTAGTCACAACATGCTGTGAAAACAACTGATAGCCCCAGTTGAAGAAAGCATTGGAACCAAAGAGATCTAATGAACACCAAAAGCTGGGGCTCAGTCTGCAAAGTGCTTGCAGTACAAGCAGGAAGATGCAGGTTCAGAGCCCAGCACCCATGTAAAAGTCTGACATAGCTGTGCACATTTGTAATCTCTTAGCTGTACCTGACCTGATAACTCCTGTTTCAGTCAAAGAACTTGTCCCAAACAGTAAGGTAGAGTTTGAGAGATGGGTCAGAGGTTAAGAGCACCTGTTGCCCTTTCAGAGGGCCCAAGTTTGGTTGCCAGCACCCATGTGAGACATCTCCAAGTACCCATAACCCCACCAGCTACAAGAGATAATATGTACTTTTCTAGCTTCTGTGGACACACACACAACACACACACACACACACACACACACACACACACACAGAAAAATAAACAATCAAAAACAAACAGAAAAAAACTAAGAGGTACAGATTTAAAGATATATTTTTTACCAAAGATGCCATATAAGGGTGGCAAACATATACATAAAATGATATTCAGCATAACTAGCCAATTACAGAAATTCAATTCAAAGCATGGCGAGCACCTGGAACTTTCAGGCATTGCTGACCCAAATGCACACCAGCCCAGTTACTCTGGAGAAACAGTTTGACTGTTTTCCACAAACTTACATATAACCTTAGTGCATGCCCTAGTGATCCAACTCCTAGGTATTTGTCCTAGAAGAGAGCTCTTTGCTTAAAACTTCTAACTTGGGATGGAATCCAGTCTCCTTAACACATCTGGCTCCAGGGACCCTTCTGGTGACATTTTCATTGACCCCCCCCCCACTTGCCTGGCCTCTCTACCTGCTCTGAGACTCACTGTTTCCAGTTTCTCCCAGATATTTTCAGCCACTCGTGAGCCTCATGGTGAGGTTGGGTACTAGCTCTATACCCTAGCTCTATACCCTAGCTCTTCTCTGACTTTTCTGCAAGGAAAGCTCTCTGTGCCTTTGAATGGTCTCATATTTTTCCCTCACAGGATGTGTGACTATTGTGACATTATATTGTGGACAGACAACAGAGAGTGGTATCACAGTCACACAGCAAGGAAGGGTCAGATTCTCCACCTGGGGAGGATGGTTCATTTATGGATTTTTTTTTTTTTACTTTATCCACCAACACATATGATCCATGAGAGTAAAGACGTCACCTGACTTTCCACTGATAGATACCAGCACTTAGAATGCCCCTAAGCACCGGGAAGAACTCCTCAAATATTTGCTGAATGGATAAACGAATATGCCCGAGAGATGAACATTCAGCCATGAAATTTCCAATGCTCTCAGCCTGATATTGTGTCTTTGTTTTGTATTGCCCTTCAAAGTAGATCAACCCTAATGTAAAATAATTAATTCAGCTCCCTGTGCTTTAAAGCTATATTCAGTCTGACATCTTCCTGTAGCCTGCTCGAGCAGAAACAAGACCTCGGAGAGACCAAGGCTGGACACTCACGTTTTCTTTTCTTTTTTCTTGCATAATTTTTAAAATTAATTCATTCATATTACATCTCAATTGTTATCCCATCCCGTGTATCCTCCCATTCCTCCCTCCCTCCTACTTTGACCCCATTCCCCTCCCTTATGACTGTGGCTGGGGGGGACCTCCTCCCCCTGAATATGATCCTAGGGTATCAAGTCTCTTCTTGGTAGTCTGCTATCCTTCCTCTGAGTGCCAGCAGGCCTCCCCATCAAGGGGACAGGGGACATACTCATGTTTTCTTAGAGTAACATGTGAAGTTTCCCTATGAGAAAGCTACCCACAGGTATAACCACTATGAGGTGTCCCTGCAGCACCATCTTTCTAAGGCAGATTAGCACCTGCTTCTGGCCAGTCTACAGGTGTCAGTGAGTCCTCTCAGAGTCAGCCCAGTGAGCCTTACAAGTGAAGGGAACCAAACACATAGACTACAAGGTACAAACTCAGTGTCGCATAAATATAGGCAACACCCAGGGCATCAGCCCCATCCTTCACCCGACCTGGGATTTTGGAGGATGCTTGTTCATGAGAGTAAACATCATAGGGGTCTAACAGGATGCAACTCTTAAGAAAGAAGAGTCAGCCTGGACACACAGTTCTCCTCTAAAGCTTCTCAAAGTCTGGCATTGTCATGTCTGGCAGAGCAAGATGCTGATGACCACAAATACTTGTTGAGAATTTATTCTATAAAAGGTCTGGGCTGGAGGTTTCCCCAGATACTGCCATTTGATTTTCAAGATTCAGAATCACTTTTCAGCAAGCATGCAGGTGTTGGAGCTATTCATACACACAGAATCTTGCGAGCAAGGATGCCTGGGAACTCCCTACTTCCAGCCATGCTAGCTCATAACCTGATAGTTACCTTGAAGACAAAACAGTATGCAACCCCATGCAAGCAGACTAATTTTCTACTTCTTTTAGGCTGGGCCAGTATCTTGGACACCGATTAGCACAAACATTGCTAGTGGAAGTGAGATATATAAAAGCTGTGTATAGCACATGCTTTTTGTTAACTAAAATCTGTTCCAAGGTATTTTTTTGGCTCTTCAGCTCTGCAGTTCATACTATGGCCTCGTGACCTAAAGAATAAGGTTGCTCCTGGTACACCCTTGTTTTTTCTTAGTGATGAAAAAGCAAGAAATCTGAGATCTAAGAGGCAAGTTGAAGGCTATTGGGTTCCATTCACTGTCAGGATTTCTGTTGACTTTGAGCGGTATGAGCTGATAACCTTTTTTTACATCTAAAGCAGCGGTCAGGATGGTGTTCTCTTATCAACACAGTGACTGGGCAAAGAGTCAAGTGTCTGTACTTTTTTTTTTTTATGTTGACTTGATAAGTTATATATGTCTGGGTATACAACTTCAGGTCATACAAGGTATTGACACTTGTCTCCTCATTAGACAGTGGCAGCAACTGATTCCATTCACCATTTTGGAAGCCATACTCTGGACAAGCAGCTTAGTTTGGAAAGACAAAGAACAGAAAGCATATGTGACAAGAGCTGGTACAGTTGCGTGGAGTATATACCAGCCAGAGGTGCAGGTGAAGGGTCTCTAGATGAGGAAAGATTGCTCACCTGGGAGGCAGAGCTCATATGAAACATGGCTTGTATCCTGAGCCTACTTCCAGGATAATGATCTGGCCTCACATTACGGCTGTTCCCTGCCCACTGCACCTCAGACACTTGCCACAGTGCCAAGTACATATTATGTAGTCTGTGAGTCTATTCTGGGCCTCCAACTACAGACTTCATCTGATAAGAATGATGCAACTTGAAGTGTCTAAGAGACAGAAAGATGTGGGTCCCCGTTTCCTACCATCTATGGACTAATCAGTGGCCTGGGACAAGTCATCTGAGCTTTCTGAACTGCATTTTCTCAGCTAAAGGTGGGGGGTCTGGTCGGTAAATCATGAGGTTTCCTTCAGATTCAGGGTACTCTAATCGCCTGCAGCCATCTCAGGCAACGAAACAGACAACCCACAATAATATGGCTGGGCTAACCCATATCAAAGTTGGGGCACGGTTTCTAGAACAAACCGCGGGAGACGACGCAAAAGCAGACAAAGGCTGCCATCTCCAGTCCCGTTCCACTCTGTAACCTGCTGCCACTCTGGTGTGTCTACCTGGATGGGTTTAGATGTCAGGCTTACTTGTCACTAAATGGGTGATCTTGGGCGAGTCACTCCATTTCTGACAGCCTTGACTTTGCACATCTGAACAATGGAGTTCACCCACCCATTCCCAGGACTGCATGAAAAACACAGTGATTAACTACTGCGAAGCCCCTGGGGACACAAGTGACATGCCCCTTTATTCAGACATTGCCAACCCATCACCCTCAACCCACACAGTCATTCTGGAGCTCATGTCTCTCTAAAGCACAAGCACCTGGAGCAAGAGAGGCTCCAAAAATACATCTCTCCTGCCCCTTCCCACCTCTCTGATGGACAAGCAAAAGGACTGGGGCTCAGAAAAAACAAAACCAACAAACAAAAAAACCAACTTGGTGACTTAGCTCAAGGACATGCAAGTTCTTCGTCAGAAAATCCTGGCCTAGAAGAAGGTAGTATGGCAGACACCAAGAGCTCCACAAGACACAAAGAAAACCCTTTGTAGGCTCTATTCTCCCTAAAGAAATGTAGAAGCCTTCTTCTATATGACCACATTCTAATAAGTGGCTGAACTTTTTATTTCTGCATGGGGGTTAGGGAGTGTGCCAGTGGTGAGATTGTGGCAAGCATGAGATGCAAGAATGCCTTGAAGTGCCAATGAGATGAAAAGGCAGAGTTTCCAGGCAGCAGCAGTTCCCTGCTGCTCCTCACACGTATGCCCACTTCTGCTCTTTTTAGTCTTCCCTCCCCCCCCCCCTCCCCCCCCACCCCCCCTGAAGCACCGGAAGCCTTCCAGGACACGTAAGGAAGGGTGTCAGGCGGTAGCAACAATCCAACAACCTATAGCCCATTACACACAGACAAGGAAACCATCACGACTGTGCTATCCACAACATAAAAGGTATTGAGGCATTCTCTGCTCTCTGACAGCCCAGCCTGACCAGCCAGAGAGGGCTTCAAATTCATTCAGGCACATTAGTAACTCAGGGGGTCAGGGACCTTAAGGTTCCCAGCAAGTAATATATCAATCTGGGAGAGCATTCAGCAGTTTCTGGAGAAATCTTACTCCATAGTCTGCCGGGGTGGGGGGGGTGCACTGAGAAGGGAGCATACACAATGCAAGGAAGGGCTTCCTTGGCACACCAACTCCTATCCTGGCTTGATTCCCAAAGCAAAGCCTTTACCTTTAGGGAGCATTTAACGGACAGCTCCAGCAAGAGCAAGCCTGTTCGCAGCAGCTCCCCTTGAGAGCAGTACTCAGCCAGCACCTGCCAGCACCATATGCACTTTAGCAAACAACGCCGCCACCGCGGACGCCGACGAGAGGCAAGAGGCAGCCACTGGCTGGAGCTTGCCCCTGACCTCCCCCCTCCCCCCAGCCTAAGGTTGTTTCTTCCACCTTCCCAGATGCTTTCCCTTCACCTCCCAGGCCCCACTCCCTCTTCCAGATGCTTGGGCTCACCTCCTCGTTTCTGAGGATCCCGCCAGGTTGAACAATGCTCAGAAGTAGGTAGCTGTGAAATAAGTCACCAGGGGCATGTGGAGCCGTGCCCATGCCGGGTGGCAAGGGGAGGCCACAGCCCCGCAAAGGGGCTCTCTGTCATCTAAAGAACAACTCCTCCTCTTCCTCCTCCCCCTCCTGCTCGCCCTCTTAGGTCCTCCTCTGTAGTACTACTGGAACACGTGCTCTACTTGGGAGGGAGGCAGAAGGAGGTGAGTATGGCTTTTATTGGAAAGCAAATGCCAACAGTATGCTGAGCTCTGCTATGTCTTCACACTTGAGAGAGAGAGAGAGAGAGAGAGAGAGAGAGAGAGAGAGAGAGAGAGAATGATAATGATTAACCCCTGTGTTCCTTCCAGCTCTGCTTCTCAGTGAAGCCAGAGAAACAATACACTTAACCAATGGAGTGCCAGCCCCAGGCATTACATCACCAGTGAGCCCCCTCATTGGCTAATAATTCCTAAAAGGCAAAATTCTACTTCTAGATGCTTAACCCCTTCCTGCTCATCAACTCCAAAAAGGATTTGGTTTATACCAGTGTTTTCCAAACTTTTTTTTTTTTAATCTGATCCCTCCAAAGAGCTTTCTAAACATGTCTGTGGTGATACAACCTCAGATTATCCATACCACAACCTTTAGAGGGTGTGTGGCTACCTATTTTAACAGTATAAAGAAACGGGACCCTGTGCACTCATAACCCTTCCTCGCTAAGGGCAGTGACTTTTTTTTTTTTAAATTTTTGAGCAATATATAATACATTCAACATTTACTGCATCTTCCCATTCATATCCTTCCCTGAGCAGCAGACATTACAGGTCCTCTTTCACAAGTAAGGTTCAGCCAGGCCTCTTGGCACAGATCTGCCATTCCAGCTAGGGGGGGGGGGGGGGGGGGGGCTGAGGCAGGAGGATCACAAGTTCAAGGCTAGCTTGATCTATAGAGTAAGTTCAAAACTAATAACCTTAGCAAGCGAGTGCTATCACGTCTCAACATAAGAAGTGAAATAAGGCTACAGATGGGCTCCGCAGAAGAGTACCAGCCTACCCTGCATGATGCTTTGGGGTCAGTGACCTACATTGGGCGAAATGAGAACGTGAGCCATTTGCCCAACAGCTGCGGCTCACTTTGAAGGCCAAGCTGTTGGACCCTATCTTGATATCCTGTTAACTTCTCACTTTTTTTTTTAAAGCCAGATCTTTTTTTAAAAAAACCTTGGCTGTCCCAGAACTTGCTATGTAGATCAGGCTGGCCTGGAATTCACAGGGATCCACCTGCCTATAGCTTGAGTACAGGGATTAAAGGCTTGAACCGTTATAGCCAATATGATGTTCCCACTTAAAGTTGAACCAGGCCAATCGCTTTGCATTTTGTGCTTGTCTAACATGGTCTGCAAGAATTCAGAAGGTATCGGTGTAGCTGATGAGGCTGGGAATGGCAGAGCCTGAGGACTGAGGAGTGAAAAGTGAATTCTCAGACAGGTACACTCAGAGGCAGTCAGCCCTTCTGGAAACCACTGTCTCTCTCAAGTTCATTGAGTCTGCTTCTGTTGTAAATCTTAGCCTCACTAACATGTTCTGTAGGGAACTCGCTCCTACCTCCAAGCCTAGGACAGATGCCCTCACTGTGAGATTCTCTCAGGCCCCTGTATCTGGGAGCTGCTCTTGTTTGTTTACTCGATAAGACAGATGAGATTACAGCTGTGTCTTCCCTTTCCACTCACATATGCCTAGAACAGGGCCTGCCACGTGTGAATGCTCAGTCATGGCTGACAGGGTGAATGGGTCCCACAGGAAAGGCTTGTGTTGAAGTTCTAAATGGCATCATCATCCTGGGGTGAGAAAAGCAGAAGGTTGGAAGTCGGGGACCCACATAAGTTAACGGTCCAATCTCACTCATATGGATTGAGGTGTCAGGTACATTCTTGATTTCTTTATGGGGTATCCGTAAGCATCACATTCAAGAATGGTCCAGGGTCTCATGTTTTCCTCCACATCCTTTGTCACTTGAATTCACCGGCTTCGTGATTGACATCTGACAGTTGACAACTGCCCTTTCTATCCCAGCCCAGGCTTACCTGCTAGACTACAGACCCACACCAAACGCATGTCCCTTAAGGGCATATGATGCACTTGGGTAGTCCAGCCCCACATAGCCTGCTTCTGCCTAGTCTTCCCACTGTCAAAACACCCATACCACCCACCTAATCTTTTTAAAAAACCGAAGCGAATCTTACATTATGCCGAACACTTTAAACACACGGCCGAGTTGCGTTTAGCACCTTCATATGGGCACAACCACCACCCCTGTGTAGTTCTAAGGCCTCACCATTACTCCAAAGGGAACCATTCACTCTCTCTGCTGTCAGGACCCACTCCTGCTTCTCCCTCAGCCTGTGGCAAATGCTGATACCATTCCTGTGCCTGTGGATTTACCTATATGGATAATGGCACTGTCCAGCGTCTGGCCTCTTATGCCCACATTCTGTGTGTGTGTGTGTGTGTGTTTGTGCACTTACCCAAGAGTGCATGTACAGAAACCATAGGTCGATGGCACAGTGTCTGTCTGTATCACTCCCCACCCTATCTTTTGAGACAGACCCTTTCACGGGGCCTGGAGTTCACTGCTTCTGATAAGCCACCCAGGCAGCAAGCTCCTGCCCTCTACCTGCTAGTGCTGGGTTATAGGCATGTGCTGCCACACGCAGCCTTTTTACGTGGGTGTCTGCACTCAGCTTCTTATGCTTACGCAGCAAGCACTTAACCCACTAAGCCATCTCCATAGCCCGGTGTCTGCCTTCTTTTACAAGGCTCGTTTATACTGTAGCATGTATTATTAGTACTTTGGTTGTTTTAGGACCAATAGTTCATTGTGTACGCATGGCACATTTATTTCATTCACCCACTCGCCCACCCTGTGATAGGCGTCTTCCACCCATCCAACCCTAAACCACAGGCCTGACGGTCACCTCTGACCTTTCTTTTTTATATCCACCTCCAATGTCATGCAGCAACAAAGCCTATCTGTTCTACATCCAAAATATAGCTCAAATCCTCTGCTCTTTCCCTCTGCTTATGCAAGACACCCATATCTCACTCACCTAACTTCTAGTCAGTGTCAAGACTTCATTATTTTCTCTAGTCATAGCTGGTAGGATACTTTGAAAACATAACCCAGATCATCCATTTATTTAGCAGAGGTTAACTGGGCCCCTTTCTTAGCAGAGTTTGCCTTCTAGGGCAAGGAAAAGAAAGAAAGAAAAAAAGAAAGAAAGAAAGAAAGAAAGAAAGAAAGAAAGAAAGAAGAAAGAAAGAAAGAAAGAAAGAAAGAAAGAAAGAAAGAAAGATGCATATAGCATTTATCAGGTCATTACGTGGGTTAAAATCCTTCACTGGCTTCCTTGCACTTGGGGTAAAATCTGAACTCAGAATGCCTCCAAGGCCAAGCAGCTTCACATGCATCTCATGTGCCGGAAGCCACCCTTGAGTGATGTTTCCGTGACAGTGGAAACATCTGTGTTCCACTGCCTCATAGTCCATAGGCAAGCTATTCTTTCTGCTTCCTGATCTTAGCAATGCCGCGTATCAGTATAAATAACACACACACACACACACACACACACACACACACACACACACACAGGGATGGGGGGCGGTGTTTGGGAGGGAGCTTCCTTGATGACCCTGTGAAACAGATCCACCATTTATTTCACGCTTCAAGAAATATGTGTTGGGATGGGGGCATAGCTCAGCGGTAGGGGGTGTGGCTAGCATGGGTGAATCCCTGGGTTCAGTCTCCATAACCCTACCATCCACACATATGTGTAATGAAAAAGTATTTGTTTGACACTGCCGGATCCCTGAAATAAAGCAGCTTTCAACTACTTGGAGCCTGTGGGATAATGCAAAAGGCCAATGCAAGAAAGGGAATAAAGTTAAAAAGGGCTGGAAAGGGAGAAGGAAAGGGCAGGTGTCCACTTCACACAGGACAGTCTTTCCAAGGAGGCTGCATTGAACTGCAAGACACAAAGAGTCACTCAGGCAAAACCCCCATTGTCCTCGCTCATATCCTAACTCCTACCCCACGCAAAGCAGCGGTCCACCCTGCAGTACTTTCTTTCAAAGGGCTAAAGTATACGGTGCCCACTATTCCCCCTTCCTTAGCACACAGAGCTGTATCTCCCTGCCTGGGGCAGCTCCTACTGTTTGGAAGACTGATTGGCTTATTAGGTGGTTGAATTAGCAAGTGACTCATCAATGAAAGCACTTCCTGAAGTGTAACAAGTGACATACTGTGACGGATGCTGTCACTGCCAGCTTAATAGGGACTCCATTAGGCTCAAAAGGCACTGAGATGATTGCAAAACCAAGAATAAAAGCGTATAACTCTGCGCATTGTGGGACAGCTAGGAGAGAATTCATATACATAGAAAGCACATACATATACACATGCATAGAAGTCTATAGTCATTGGGGTGATTAGCGGAGGTGCCTCGATGCCCAGCCTGCCTCCAAGGCTAAGACGCTTGTTACCTCCTAATGTCCAGCAACAAGGAGTGTTGACTGCTGATAGCTCCTATCTGTGGCCCTATTTAGAAACCGTTCGGCTGAAGGGACACCTGAAGTTACGTCCCTCCTTGGGAGCACTCTGCACTCACTTGCTGCAACTCCTCAAGGACCCTTCTACCCAGAAATCTTAGCATGTGTTCTATCTTGATTCCTGTTGCTGTGATAAAACATCACAAAGCAACCTCGGGAAGAAAGGGTTTCGTTTGGGTCCCAAGTCCAGTCTACAGCCCCAGATATGGAGCTTGAAGGGAGCTAGTCACAGCCACAAGCAAGGTAGAGAAAGAATAAACACATGCCTAATGTTCCGCTCACTTCTGCCACACTCACATAGTCCAGGACTGGATCCCAAAGAAGAGCGCTGCTCACCACAGGCTGGGTCTTCCCATCAATGAACTTACTCAGAAAGACAATATCTGACAGATATGCTGACGGGCCAGTCTAATCTAGACAATCAATACCTCATTGAGACTTTCAACATAGATAATTCTAGATTGTGGCAAACTAATAATTAAAAGTTACTAGATAGCATCTCTGATCTTTTAACCAAGAAACCATGCCTACGGCAAAAAGGCACAATGATCTCCTAAACACACATGTGCGCGCGCGGACACACACACACACACACACACACGAGTTTACAAGGCTGATAATGTCTTCGAAGCAGCTAGATTAAGTGGTTTTCTGGTCTCACTTCCCATGAGCCTTTGTTGAGGCTGCTGTACCACTCGCTTATATGGCCTTGCCCACAAAGCAGCAGCCACTGGGCCCAAGGAGGTAAAAAGGCAAGCCCAGGAAAGGTGGAAGTCCTCACACAGGACCCAGGGATCATAAAGAGAGCACAAATCCTCCATAAAAACTCCCCAAGGTCAACATCTGATGACAAGATAGAGGTTGCAGCTTCCAAAACCAATATGCAATGACCCACAAGTTCAGAAGCAGGCATCACACGGCAGCATCTTCCTCTCTGAATTCAAGCCCAGAAGCTAGAGGTGCAGGGCTCCAGGCCAGACAGTCAGTCAGCCTTAAGGGGCCAGAGTCTTTGCAGCCAAGTTGCCTGAAAACCAGCTTTGTACAACTTACCAGCTTGGTGGATGCAAGCCTCCATCACTGTCCACAGAGCCAGCAGAGTGACCATGGGGCCCACTGGAATTTTTCCCCAGACTCCTTCATCCCAGCACAAGCTTGTAAGGCCGTATCTTTAGACATGTGTACATTTTGGCAAGCCCTTCCACCTTGCAGTTTATTTCCCACCCACAAGTCCTGGCCGTACTGTGTAATCTACCGTTTGATTAGCCGAGGTTCTGGCTCCTTCACTTTAATCTGCATATAGAAAAATCTACCTGAAATTCTTATCTGCCCTCTCAGTTATTTGGCAGGCAAACTCTCTAGTCTCTGTAAATTTGCACTGAATCGCGACTTCCCAGCCTTCCCAGCTTCATCACGACCCACCCACCTCGTACTCTTTGCAGTACAGCACATGACAATCCCTCATATCATCCCTGTTAGGCCCCATGAACTCCCAAGACTCCTTTCAGGCTGCTAGAGCTGAGCTGAGTGCCTGGCACTCAGCCAGGTAAGTCGTGATGCTCTATTCAGTGTTTGTCTCTCTTCCTAGCCTGGCCAGGGAAACCCTCCAAAGGTCTCTTCCTGCGCCCCAGGATGGCTGGAAACAGGAGACTGCACGACAGATCTGAGCCCCAGACCCAAGGCAACAGGTCGTGAGGGATCTGCAGACATAAAGCAGGTGTTGCGGTCCAATGCAGAGCATCCGCACCTGCTGTGTTTCTCCCAGCTTCTCGGAGGATGCTCTTCCCCGAGAGAGACATCTGGATGCTGGGTTGAAACCCCAAAAGCCTTGAGAGCTCTGGGGCTCCAGTACTACACGGAGACTAGAGCCAAGGCCCCACAGCAGAAGCCTGGGACGGGAGGGTGGCGCTCTGGGCCCACGGAGCACCCGCATCCCGCATCCCGCCAACACGGAGCACCAGCATCCCGCTAACACAGAGAGGGAGCACACAGCACCGCGCGAGGACACGGCAGCAGCTCGGGCTCGGGTAGCTGCTCCCTATGGCCAGAAAACCCACAAAGTCGACTTCGCTGTGGCTTACCCTGCCAGCTACGGTGGCCCGTGGGTACCTCGGGCGGGTACCGCCAGCTACAGGATCCGCGGACGCGCAGCACTGGGTGCGCTCAGCCTCTGCCCCGCACAGTACGCGAGCGCCTCCTCTGGGCGGCCCGGCCTCCCTGTGCCGCGGAGCCCATTGGCTGGGACAACAAGACCCTTGCACCCAGGTCCCGCCCCTCCCGCCTTACCTTCCCCGCCCCATTAGCTTTCTTGCTCCAGTCAGGTAGGAAAAGTTGCTGCCCAAGCAAGCTTTTGCTCTTGGCTGGCCTCAAGTGGCCAAATGAGGCGATCTTTCTCCATCCCAGGAGGGGCGAGATGCCCCTCAGGGAGTGTGAATAGTGCAGTTCAGTATCCTAGGAAGCCAGCTTTGAGAAAGTCACCTGACCTCCCCGGGTTTTAAGAGGAGAGACCAGGAAGCCATATGTCAGCAAATGCCACAGGAGTACAAGCTCAAGGAGCAGCAGGGAGCTAAGCTCCTATCCTGGTGTAGGGTGGCCAGGGAGTTAGTTACATACAAGCAGACGAACAAAAGATAATGTCAGCTTGCTGTAACCTGAGAGGGATATGTAGTAAGAACACAAAAGAGATGTTACTGGAATACAAGGACTTGTCTATGGAGGCAATTTGTGAGATGTGAATTAAGACTACTCAGGTAAAAGAAATCGGAAAAGAAGTTGATCAGGGAAATCTCATCCTCCAAAACAGTACAGACTTGGGAGGGGGGGTAGGCATTTGGCAGGTCCTTGCTTCCTGTGTTGTTTCTATGCCTCAGGTTCCTTCAGAAGGTCAAAGCAGATCACCTGCAAGACAGACTCCTCGGTCCTCGAATAATTAGTTTGATTTTAGAGACGGGGTCTCTCTATGTAGTTCTGGCTGGCCTGGAACTCGCTGTGTAGACCAGGCTAGCCTCAAACTCACAGAGACATGCCAACTGAGTTTAAATGCACGTGCCACAATCAACTCTAACTGCAATATCTAGACTTTTAACTATAGTTCTTTTTGTTTTTGTTTTTTCTTCTTTTAAACAACACTACTGGTGGTGTTCGAAATGCATAGGAAAAATGTTTGGGAAAAACAGAAGGGGAATTTTTGCCTTTATAGTTTAATCTAAAGAACCTTATATTTCTAAGGAAACAGGGAGTGGGTCAGGGGTTTTGATGAGAAGCTGGGCAAATTACAGCACAAGTATTCATGTTTCATTGCACTATGAATAAGAAAAGCTGCAAATTAGATGCAGGAGAACGTGACGGTTTCATTAAAAATTCAATGCATGATAGCTAGCTAGTATTTAGTATATAGCACCAAAGGTTTTCCATTAATGATATTTGGTCATCATGCACTGGAGGTCAGTGCCACCCAGCATTTTTATTTTATGTCCTCAACTCGAATAAAGAAAGGGGCCTGCAAACAGTAATCACTTTCAGAAGAGGCAATCCCTATGTCCCTACTGTCCTCACCTGGGCTGGTGTTTATATTTGGGGAAACAGCAGATGATTTCATAAATCACTGGGTTTTGTCTTGGAGGTTGTACAAGGACTTGGGAGGGAAAAGATGCTAAGTCACTAAGCAATGCTTCTGAACCTTTGCCAGCAGCAAAGCAAGCACCACCTAAAAGATGGCTTTCCATAAATTGCCTGTTATTTTTTACTTCCATACACTTTTTTTTAAAAAAAGATTTTCTTATTTTTAATTATGTGTATGTGGGCTTTTGCATATGAGTACAGGTGCCTGCAGAGATGGGAGGTTCCCTGGAGCTGGGGTTATAGGCTGTTGTAAGCCACCCGACTTGGGTGCTGAGAACTGAACTCAGGCACTGCAACTCTGGGACTCTACATCTTGAGGGTTAATTTTCACTGTGTGAAAAGCCTGGCAATTCCTCAGACCTGAACCACCCACAGTTTACACAACTCCTATCCTTGGGGCAGAATGCTAGCTCAACCTATATCAGATGCTCATCCCCATGATTGCCTCCCAGGAAAACGTGACAAAAGGAGGAGAAAGATTGGACAGGACACTGATCAGGGTGGCAGTGACAGCAGCAACAGCCTCCTAAAGAGACTGGACCATGCAGTCATGAGTCACAGTGACCATGCTTGGTGCTCTCTTGACGTCGACCTGTTTCTCAAGGGCCATCCCTCCGGCCACCCCTGCACCTCACCAGTTTTCCTTTGTGGATCTCCATCTCTGCTACACTTTCTTGCATTAGTCACCGAGTCGTCTCTGTTGCTTTGAACCAAGAAATGGATGGACTCAGGGAGAAAAAACTGCCTCATTCAACAGCAAAGGAACATTTTAGCACAGGAATCTGCGTACGAATGGATGCCGACATGGTAACAGGTGCACATTTCTTCACCACTCCATAAGAAATCACACCCCACAAGGTGGTGGTAGTAGTAGCATTTGAAAATGATATTTATATTTGAAAAGAACCCAGATTCTTTACTATACTATTCTTAGCGTGTCTAAAAAAAAAAAAAAAAAAAAAAAAAAAGTGAGCAAGCTCTTATAATAACAAACTATCCCAGAAATAAGCCCTCGCCTATAAATTTTACAGCTTGCAAGTATTTCACATTTCATATGCATAGCTCGTTATTGACAGAGCTGGAGCTGGAGCCTGGGCCCTAACTCAGAACAGCTCAGGATTTCCTGGGCTGTAGATTGGCTCTGCTTGCCAGCAAGGGTGGAATTGTTCTGTTGTCTATACACGGCAAGATTTTTAAGGTGATTGGGAAGTTTCATTTTTCAACATTTCCTGAAAAGAGCTACACAGTTAAAGGTGAATTGTGGGATGGGAGGATGGTAGCTCAGTGAGTAGAGAGAGCACTTGCTGTGCCAGCATGAGGATTTGGATTTGCCTACTCAGCCCATGTAAAAAGTCAGGTTTGGTAGCACACTCATAATCCCAGGGCTTCAAAGGAAAGATGAGACATAGAGACAGGGGAACCCCAAGAAAGTAGCCTATGTGCAGCAGCAAACGACAGAGAGACCCTGCTCAAACAAGGTGAAAGGAGGAGACGGACCAGCAGCTGAGCTTATCCTCTGAAACCCACATGTATTCCATAACACGCACACCGTCATGTGTGCTCACACAGTCACACCCAATTAAAAAGAGGCAAATTGCTAGGATTGTCAAACAGAGAGGCTGGAAACAAACCTGATCAAGATTTGGAGAGGTAAATGCTGCTTTAGCAGTTGGAGTATTTAAAAAAAAGAGAGAACCCTATGAGCATATAAAAGGGGAGGAAGTCCCCCTCAGTCACAGTCATGGGGGAGGGGAGTAAGGGGAAAATGGGAGGGAGAGAGGAATGGGAGGATACAAGGGAGGGGATAACCATTGAGATGTAATATGAATAAATTAATAAAAAAGATGGAAAAATAAGAGAGAGAGAGAGAGAGAGAGAGATTTGGAGTTATATTCAAAGGGAATCAGTGGTGCAAGAACTTTTCAATTCCATCTACTCCCATGCATCTTCCCTTGGAGAGGTGGTTGGAATTTGCTTCACCTCTGTGCCTTAGTAAGATAAGGAAATAGAAAAAAAAATCTCAGGGCATATATTTCTTTTCTTGAATTTCAGAGTCAAGGCTCAGTGATGGATGCCATGCCTGAGTCTAGGGCTGAGGCAGATTCTGAGCTGTAGACTTGGGGAGGCTTTTCTGCTAGCTTGTGTGTATCACGGAGTATTTCTGCTGACACTGCAAAGAATTGCCATGGCAACCAGTAAAAAAAAAAAAAGTTTCCAAGTTCTTGCAGTCTCCCTCAAAGGAGGCAGATGTCAGTGGGTGTTGCTCTGTCATTAAGGGTGCATGGAAGTTTTAGCTGAGCATGTCACTCTCAAGATCCAATAAATTCCCCTTCAAGTCTCACCCAGAAACAGCTCCAGTGAGGTTAAAAAAAAAAAAGGAGAGGGCCAAGTCCTGTGGGACAGGGAACGAAAACACCTTAACAGTGTTTCATTTCCGTGGTTGGCTGCACATTCCAAAGACCTTCCAGGTTAAAATGCAAGATGCTTAGACTCCTCAACTCCTTTCATCTAAACCAATCAGTTGATTGGGGGGCGGGGGGCAGGATATCAGCAGGTAGATATTATATCAATGCCAGTCACTTTTCTGTTGCTGTGATGAGGCACTATGGCCAGGACAATGTATAGAATAGTTTATTAGGGATTACAGTTCCATAGGGTTAGAGTCCATAGCCATCATAGTGGAGAGCATGGCAGCAAGGAGACAGGGAGAGATGGTGCTGGAGCAGCAGCTGAGAGCTTAAATCTTATCCACAAGTTGGAGGCAGTGAGAGGTGACTGGGAATGGTGTAGGGTTTGAAACCTGAAAAGGTCATCCCCAGGGAATACCACCTCAGTCGAGGCCACAACTCTTAATTTTCCCTATATAATTCCACCAACAGGTAACTAAGTATTCAATCATTTGAGCCTACGGAGGCCACTCTAATTCGAATCACCACAATCAGTATTGTGCAAGCAATGTTTATAATCCTGAGCAAGAGTGAGAGTCCAGGTCCATTGTATGCTGTCTCACTGTGTAGTCTTGTGTAAGGTTCTGCTAGTTAAGGTCAAAGTCCATCTTCTCCAGATAGCCAGTTCTGCATTTGGTCTATGAAGACTGGACTCCCTTTCTCAGAGGGTCCTCACTCCACCTGATGTAGTGGTTCCAGATTTTTGTAAGCGGTGTCACATAGTCCTAAAAGAAAATACATGCCCAACCTTTCCTGAAAACAAGCACAGGGAATACCTCACCCCCTGCTGAGATCTTAGCCTCCAACAAATGGCCTTTAATTATACCTCAGGACCACCCCTTCATAATTAAGACAATTAAGTACTGTTTTCCTTCCTGAAATAAAGGCCTCGTGTATGTAGATGAAGTATCCTGGCACTCTTAGCCCTAGTGAATCAGGCACAAGTCACCCTTACTGCCCAGGGTTTATAAATCCAAAATCCATAATTCACAAGTAAAGTTGCCTTTGATTCCTCACTATACCATGCCCATCTGAGATTCCATTTATTCCAGGAGGAACTGCCACCGGATGCCCGGTGATCAGGAGGCAATGGTGGAAAATCCCTTGCTCAACACCTTATATCAAAATATGATTGGACAGTGCTACAGCCCGTCCCACTCCCCCTCGCTTTATGGTTTCATCCTTTAAACATTCTGTAGAGTGTTCCTTGGGGAGGTCTCAGTTCAGCTCCTGGGTCTCTTCAGCAGCCCTGATTGGTCAGTAGCAACTTGATTACAGTACATTTTTAGTCATCTGCATTGACCTGGTGTTTGGGTTATGCTGGATTTAAGTGGATTCCACAACATTCACAGTGATGGACTATAACCCAGAACTGTGAGTTGAAACAAACCCTTTCTCTCCCCAAGTTGCTTTTTGTCAAGATATTTTTTTATCATAGCAACAGAAAGGACACTAGGACAGTCACTTCAAGATTGCGACTCTTAAACATGAAGTGCCTGGCAGAACCAGGTGCTTGGTATTAGTGTGTTTTCGTTAGAGATAGACTGGAATCAGATCTCCAGATGTGCTTCTGTTACACATTGGGTTTCCCAGGTTGTTGTTTGTTTGTTTGTTTGTTTGTTTGTTTTGGGCACAGCAAAGAGGCTACATTGTCCACATGTCCTTTGCCTTCCATCCTAAGCCCCACATATACATCAGTCTGCATGTATACGTATACTGGTCTCTCTAGAGACCTCTATTATTTCAGCCAAGCTCAGCTGCCAGAGGAAAAGATGGCATGAGTGAAATAAATATTTTCTCCTCACCTACACAGAGAAGTAGAGGTACAAGGGCATTAGGGCAGCCCTGGAAGCCTACCATCTTCATGGAATCTTTGTTCTGCTATTACGCAGTTATGCCACCTTTGGCAAGCTTAGGCACACCACAGCCATACAACAGGGGGCACTAATAAGCCCACGTCCATGATACTTGTGAGAATGAGACACCTGTAAAACACTTAAAGCTCTTCACACTGAGCCTGGCATGGAATGAGTACTTTCCACATCTTACCCACCTTTTCTGCATCTAAATTGTCAATTACTTGATTTCTCCAGATAAAAACTAGCATACGTGGGTCTGGGGAGATAGTTCAGGAGTTAAAAGTGCGTTCTGCTCTTCCATAGGTTCTGAGTTTGGTTCTCAGTAGCTGTGTCCAGTGGCTCACAACTGTGTCTTCAGCTCCAGGGAATCCAACACTCTCTTCTGATAACTGCAGGCACAGATGCACACATGCACATACATGCATACATGTGTGTGTGACACACACACACAATAATAATAATATAAATATTTGAAAACAAGACCATCGACATACAGTTCATCATTTAAAGCTCAGACAACGAATAAATTTCCTAATCTGGACAACGAGGTTGAATGATGCAAAGTATGGAGCCCATTAGCACATTGTCATCTTATTTGACCTAAATCTCAGCCATCATATTAGAGGTAAGGGCTTTGGCTACTTAATAGTGTTGTATCTGCCAAGTTTTACCTATTCCTCCAGGAGGAAGCTCTGTGTCTTAGGTTTGGTTTGCTAGCTTGTTTGTTTAATGTGATAAAACACCGTGAGGAAAGCAACTTGGTGGGGGAGGGATATTTGGTTTATAAGTCACATCACAATAGCCCTGAGGGGAATCAGGGCAGGAACTCAAACAAAAACTTGGGGCCAGAAACTGAAACCGAGGTGACAGATGACTACTGCTTACTGGCTTGCTCTCATGGCTTGTTCAGCTTGCTTTCTTATATAACCCTGGACTACTAACTAACCCATGAACGACAGTGCCAACAGTGAGCTGGGCTCTCCCACATCAATCAGCAGTGAAAAAATGTCCCACATTCTTGCCTACAAACCGATCTGATGGAGGAGGCATTTTCCTCAGTTGAGGTTCCCTCTTCTCAGATGACTCCAGCTGCTATCCATTCGACAGAAACATTGAGCCACACAGTACAGAAATAGCCCCAGGTACTTTCTCCTCTTTTCTCTCTCAGTTTTCCCTTCTTTCTTTGAACCTCATAGAAATAAGGATGAGAGGGGCTGAGGTATCCCATGAAGGCCAAGCTTCCCTAGCAGCTCCATATATTGATTGGTAAGGGGGAACCCTTGTTCAAACCACAGCAGAGGCCATGGTCAGGTCTACATACCAGTCACATGATAACCATTGTGTAGACATCTGACTGTCAAGTTTTCCCAGCTGCCCTGAGCAGTGAGCATGTTTCTTATTCCCAGTTCTCAGGCCGTGAAAGAAGAGGCCTAAAGAGACACACACACTATATAAGATCTCACAACTTTTAATACATCACCAGACCCAGAGCATTATGCCTTCTGTCGTTTATGGTCTGTATCACCTCCCTGTGATGTAAGTCACTCCCAGAGACCCATTGCCTGTCTGAACCATGCCTTTGATAGCGAATCTGGTTGTGATTTCCTACAATTCTTTCCTTCTCAGTTCTGACTAGCATCTTGCCTTTGTGACCTTGTATTTTCTGTGTCTCTCTTCTTCAACAGGGCATTTCCATGTCACAGGAACATTCTGGAGTCCTAATGTTTTTTTTTTTTTAAATCAAAGGAGGGTTACTCTCAAGAGAGTGCACAGGTCCTGTTGTAGAACAGCAGGGCTTGTGTTTTGCATTAGCACTATGGGCACCATTCAAATTCTCTGCACACAAGCTTATGTCCCTTCTGGCATGGTTTTCAATATCCATCTGTCCCTGGGCATGTGGTATTCTTTAATCAAGAAAATATTTTCTCTTATTTCCTCTTTTATGTGTAAGGACACACTTGGCAGAAGAATCCCCCATGACATTAGTAAGCATCAAGGCCAATATGAGCCCATGGCAGCTTGGGAAATGCTCGCATCTCATGATCCATCTATTTCATCTCTAGGAACCTCCTTATATGGCAGGTTCTATGATGTGGTGACGTATGTGTGCCCAAGATAAAGACTTACCTTGCAGCACTGTTTTTCAAACCATCTCTTTGCCCAGGATCTGCATGTCCATGCATGTGGAATACTATAAAGCACCGAAAAATTATGCAATTGAGTCATACGTACTAATAAGAAGCAAAGCATCTTGCAGTGTAAATTGAAAAAAGTATATAAAAATGCTATGAATGGTTATCTTCAAGGGTAGCAAGGAGGGAACTTACTATGTGTGTATTTGCATGGGTGGGTTTCAAAAGCCTTTAGCTTTGTTCATTACACTTAAGTTGTTACAAAATTATGTCAAGGCTATTGGTATAATCAGAGTATAATTCATACAATCAAAGCTTCAAACTCCCTAATTTTTCTTATTTGAGTATGACAAAATATTTTAAAATGGGAACCTGGAAATGTTTTAAATATGTGCAACACAGAAGGAACACTAGCTTGAGTGACCTCTTCTATCTTAGTTCCCCTTCTGGATGCTCCATGGCTTCTCTACAAAATGAGGGGTTTCCTGGTCATATACACAACTCCTTAAGGACTTACCTGAGGTGGCTCAGGGGCCACTGCAGTGTGTAGTGCATACCTGCATGCGTGTGTGTGTGTGTGTGTGTGTGTGGTGTATATATGTATGTATGTGTGTGTGTATGTGTGTGGTGTGTGTATATAGTGTGTGTGTTGTAGGGGAGAGACACCTGGGCAGGACATTTCTAACTTGTCACCGGCACTAACAGATTCTGCGTGATATCCTGCCATCTGCTACACATTGGGACCTCCATGCTGGACTCAAGAGACATGGATGTTTCTCATCTTTTGTGTTGGGTGGAGTAAACGTGAGAGAAAGGTCAGTCCACTGGTCCTTTTGAACACTTTATGAGGCTTGAGTCCAGAATCTGTCATAGTCACCTTTCGTTTCTGCTCTATAGCTCCGTAGGTGGAGTTTCCTCTCATGAATCTCAAGCTCTTAGGAGAACAGAGCCTGACTTCTAACTTCCAGAGGCAGAGCATTTCTTCCTCTGTTAACCATTTCTAACAATATATTGGAGCCCAGAACAGGGATGCCGGGGAAAGTGCTCCTTGGCTGTAAAGTGCAATCTAAAATTTAGTTGGGATTTCCATCCTTTTCACTTAGTGGCTCAAAAATATTTATAGAAAAAGGATACTATGATGGCTTCTCTTTTCAAAGGAAAAGCAAGCTCATGGTAGAACATTGCCTTAGTGTGACCAGAAACCTAGGTTAGAACTGCAGCCTTTCCCACTTACATGGTATATTATCTATCTAACTATCTATCTATCTATCTATTTATCTATCTATCTATCTATTGATCTATCTATCTATCTATCATCTGCACACACACACACACACACACACACACACACACACACACACACACACCTCCTGTAACAACAGTCATATTGGTTATGAAGAACTAGGGCACCAGCCTGCCATGTTTATTTTTTTTGGCTTAGTTCCTTCCATTGAGATGGAGAAAGCAAGGCTCAGAGAAGCTAACTCACACTCTGACTCAGCCAGGACCTGAACCCACTCACATTATTTCAAAAACCACTGCTCTTGTCTGTTTTAACGTTTTCCTTATCTGCTCAACTTCAGCTCTGCTAGTTTTATGGGGGTGACCAAGATGAGCCATAGGACCCAAATAAGTGGCCTGCTTTATAATTCAGTATCCGGGGTACACATCGAATGGCAGGTGAAGTAAGGGAATGGCAATTTCAGGGTTATCTCCTAATTAGTAATAAGAAAACACACCCATGCTTGTCAGTTTTATGGTAGGTGGGCAGGTAGAATTGATCATAGTCCTCTCACATTCTGCAAAGGAATTTTTTTTTTACCTCTTCTAAGATGGAAGTCCTTTTTTTTTTATTTGCTTCAAATGTTGGGACAGCATGGTGGCTAAAACATACTCATGATAGGCATAGTCATGAACTCTGTCTGCACTGCACAGCTCTGGCTGTGGGTGCTGCACTGTGGCTAGAGTGACTATCACAATTCATTCATACATTGTTCCTCTGGGAATCAGCAGTTTCCATCACTGGGTTTCCAAGGTACCCAGAAGAGCACCTGCGTCTGGAGGTGAGCAAGGTAATCGAGACACTCAGAGGAAGAGCTTAAGTTAGTTGACCACCAAAGTAGAAAGAGGACTTAGTGGGTTGAATCAGGACCAGAGCTGAGACAATTACTCAGGATCTAGGAGCCTCTTGTTTTGAGTGGTGGAATCAGGCTGTTCTGGGTGTATGAGGGCAACTGGGCTTAATTTTGTTCTAGTTGCCCACCCTTTGTACCACACAGCCCCACTTCAAGCCTTGTTGACACTATCTCTGACTCAGGCTCTGTGCCTGTTGCATGTAGAGGGATGCACAAAGCATGTAGATATCACGCCTTACTCTATGTGAACACTATCCTTTCAAGGTGCCCTGCCCCTGGAGGAGGACTCCACAGTTGAGCAAGAAAGAGAAAGCGCTAAGTGCTCTCCCTTCCTTGCTCCTTTTGAACATTTTCCCAGATATATTGGCACCACACAGTTCCTGAAAAAAATTGTACTTAATGTAGGAACTGAATTAATGTAACAATCTCAGAGTCTTCCAATGTTAACTGACCACAAAACGTCTTTCCTCAACTTCTATTGTACCAGTTACCTGTCTCACTGCTACAACACAATATCCGATAAAAGCAACCCAAGGGTTTGTTTGTGCTAAAATTCTGATGGGAACCATCTGTTTATTTAACATGGACTGAGAACTTCATGCCTTGCCTGCCTCATTGCACTTCCTGTTCACTACTCATTATTCCCTCAGGTCTTCAAACGCATCAGGCACACCTGTGAATCACTTCAGACACATGGTTGTTCTGAAGGAGACTATATACAGAGCAAGACTGTTGTGCTTTGATGCTTTTTTTTTTTTTTAAAGAGAGCAACCAAGAAATATTTAAAAGGAACGTAGGGGACCCTTTTCATTCTGCACAAGTTAGAATTTTCCACAGAAATAAAAAGAAATCTATAATTGACTAGTTTGTGGGGGAAGAGAGAGAGAGAGAGAGAGAGAGAGAGAGAGAGAGAGAGAGAGAGAAATGTATAGCTGTGGTGGGATTAAGTGGTTGGAGTTAGATTCTGACTAGTACACAAACTTAATAAGTAATGAGTAAAGATCAAATGAAAATCTCATGCTTGGGTCTTACTGGAGGCTGTTGGATCAGACCAACATATTTTGAACATGGGATGCCCTCCATAGGTACCTAGGACCCTATGTCTAAACACTTGATCTCCAGATGGTGATACTATAAGAAGGAGCCAAATTGAAGCCATTTTGAATAAAACTTTTGCATAGAGATCAAACAAAGTTTAAATTCCCAAGACCTCCCTGGATGAACAGCATCCTGGTTGGCAAGTTGAGACATGAATGCTTGGCAAGTCACTCTGCCGTGGTTGAGCAAACCAATCAGTGAGAACAGGATAAGTGTACCAAGTGTACCATAAAGAAATGTGCTCCTAGGAAACTCCCCTATAATCCTGATTGGTGGAAAACATAACTGTAACTCAGCGCAGATGATTATGGCTTTTGTGATTTTTGTGTTTGAAAGCTTTATAGCATTCTGGCTTAGGGATGCAGTTTAGCTCCTAAGTATCAGCTTGATTGCAGTAAACTTTTCTTTTCTGCCTTGACTTGGTGTTTGAGTTATCTTGGATCCAAGCTGAACTCATAACAATACTAGGTTGGTAGGTTGTGGAACACTTAGAAGCAGAGCCTAGCTGGAGAAAACGGGTATCTTGGAGGATAGACTTTGACGTGTAGCTTGGATCTGGTGCCATTTGAGCCTTCTGCTTCCCGACCAAGTCAAATGTAATCATCTGTGTCTTTTGGCTTCCCCCACCACAGCCCAGAAGCTTTAGCCACCATGTCTTTCTTTACATGATACTGAACATTCTGAAACCACAAGGCAAAATAAAAATTTTCCTTCTTTAAGTTGCTTCTGTCGGATACCTTGTCAGGATCACAAGAAAAGCAACCAACAAGGGGGACTCTGAACACATGGTACAAGAATTTGAGTGTCTGTAAACAGTCCTTGGAGGTTCTGATAAGCACCCTGGCTTGATGGATGCTGGGGTAATGTGAGTGGGTGCCTGCTAAAAAGCTGTGTGAACTGCTATCATCTCATTTTTCATCAATACAGCTCTGTCCTTCTTTATCCTAACTCATAATCCAAGTTTAGCATCAGTTCATAATCCACAAAGACTATCATCTTTTGGCTGAACTCACATCCACGTATCTTATTCACAGGCCTAGGTATTAAATACTTGTCCAGGAGGCCCTGGGGATGGCCTTTTTTTTTTCAGCTGAAATCCAAGCCAGTGCTCTACACAGACATTTCTGAGCATAGAAGATAATCAGATTTTTCCCCCTCAGCTGTCTCAAGGGATACGCATTACTCTCATTAGAGTTCATAATTTTTCCGATGATGGGAACATCATGTCAACTCTCATCAGATTTAAAGAGGTCATGTATTAACCAGCATTTTTTTTTTTTTTTTTGCCCCATATAGTATAAAAGTTGTGGTGAAATGCCTCCTATGTCTGTCAGGAAATAGCTGAGTATTTGGGTATATTCTCCTTACATTTTCTTCCCAGGGCTTAAATAAACAGTGCTGACCCCCTTTTGTCATTTTCTTTCACTAACAACTCTAGTAGAGAAGAGCGGCATGTGTCTCCATCTCTGCTAGCAAGCAAATAGGGCAGAAATACTAAAGGCCACTAAACATAAGAAACCCTTGGCAATGACCCTCACCCAAACGCTGCATATAGGATTTATATTTTTTGAGGCCAGTGAAGTAATTAAAAGGGATTTTAATGGTGTTTCAGATACCTTGTCAGAACCACAAGAAAAGCAACCAACAAGAGGCACTCTGAACACATGGTACAAGAATTTGAGTGTCTGTAAACAGCCCTTGGAGGTTCTGATAAGCACCCTGGCTTGATGGATGATGGCCTAATGTGGGTGGGTGCCTGCTAAATAGCCATGTGAACTGCTACCATCTCATTTTTCATCAATACAGCTCTGTCTCTCTTCATCCTAACTCATAATCCAAGTTTGGCTTGGCTATCTTGAAGACCAACATTACAGGCCTGTGTTAGAGCCTAGGACCCCTTTGTAAAAACCCCCGTTGATCTTTACCTTCAATCTCTCTCACCTCATGGGTGGTGCAGATGCTAACACCCCTTAAATCCCAAGACTTTCATCAACTCCCAACCTTCTGCACTGTTCATGTTTATTTTCTTTTGGTCTTCCGTTTAGACCTCTGGGCCTGTTTCCACGGTCACATTCTTTAACATTTTAAAATTACGTGTGTGTGTGTGTGTGTGTGTGTGTGTGTGTGTGTGTATGTGTATTCCTGTGCCTCAGAGCAATTGTAGAGGTTAGAGGTTACTCTAGAGTCATGTCTCTCAAGTCAAGTGGGTCCTGGGAATTGAAGTCAGGTCTTCAGGCTTGGTAAGAAGTGAGTACCTTTTACCTGATAAGCTATCTCATTAACCCAAGAATTTCAGTGCTTACCGTTGCTGTTTTGTGGTACCGGGAACTGAAATTAAGGCCTCATATATACTAAGCAAGCATTCTACCATTGGGATATGTTTCCAGCTCTATGGTAATAAAATATCCTTTATATTCCATTGAGTTTTCATCACAAATCCACTGGAACTACAAAACAAACCAGAGTCCAAATCCTGAACAAATTAAAAAGAAAGAAAAAGAGGGAGGATGAGGAGGTAGAAGAAGATATAGAAAATGAGATCATAGCCATGTTATCTGGAGATGACCATCTGCATCACAGATACCAGCCCTCAGGCTTGCAGGTCAATAGTGTTCCTACAATCTTCATAGGGTAACACTGATGGTGTCTGACCTTGCTTTTCTTATTAGGAGCTTCTTTCTGGTGTCTCTCTCTCTCCTCACTCCAGTCCATTATCTACCCATCCTGGTGACTCATTTTGTCTATCTATGCAGTGGGCTGATGTCACCAGGGACTCAGTGTGTCTGGCTGAATCATCTCATGTTGAGCTTAGCGTATGCAAGCTCATGCAAATGCTGGAAGAGAGTACGTGGCTGGGCTTCGTGCTTCTACACTCACATTCTCAATCTTGGTTGTTATAGCCAGAAAATCCTGCTCTTACTAGGACCCTTTTCTACTCTTTCTTCTCAAAAAAAAAAATTACACTCTTCACATGTAGAGTAAAATAGTTTTAATGTAATTTTCTCCCAACAATTACTATCATAATATGAATGAGTCATCATGTGAGAAAAGAATGGCCTGATAAAGTAAGGACATTGTCCCATGACAAGCAGATCTACAGAGAGGAAATGAGTCTTTCTCTTAGGGAAATAAAATGTGTACTTACCTCAAGGGTCTGATTTTGTGTTGCTGTGTACCAGATACCATTCTAAGTGCATTCTCTCAACTGATACTTCTAATGAACAATCTTGTAAAATTGTTATTTATAATCTTTCTGTTGCACTGATGTGGAATTCCAGACTCAGAGCTCTTAAGTAATATATTAGCTATTTTTTTCATTAATGTAACAAAATATCTGACAGAAGAAAATTAAGTTAGGTGGTCTGGGTTTATAACATTAGTGTACAGTTCATGGCTGTGGAAGGAGTGGTGGCCAGACCATGAGATAGTTCTCATATTGCAGATGTCGTTAGGAAACAGGGAGAGAAATTTCCCCTTTATTTTTAAAAATTGCATTAAACATTTTTTTTATTTACTTACTTGACATCCCAATTATAGCCACCTCCCTCATCATCACACTTTGACGAGGATATTAGCTACTTCATACAGGATAACCACACTACAATACACAGACCCGAAGAAACTAAATAAACTGAGGGACCCTATGTAGAATGCTTCATTTTTACTCAGAAGGACAAATAGAGTCGACACTGGAAGCAGTTGAAGAGAAAGAACAGGACAGGAGCCTAGCTAGCATAGAGGTCCGCTGAAAGACTACACCCAGCAGGGGATCCAAGCAGATACTGAGACTTACAGCCAAACTTCTGGATGAAGCACAGGGAGTTTTATGGAAAGGGGGGTGGGCTGAAATAGAAGGACCTAGAGAGGTCAGGAGCTCCACAAGGAGACCAATGCAGCCAACAAATCTGGGCAGAGGAGGGAGGTGCTGCAGAGACTGATGCACCAACAAAGGACCATGCATGATGGGGACCTAGACCCTCTGCTCAGATGTAGTCGATAGGCAGCTCAGTCTCCTTGTGGGTCCCATAATATGGGGAGTGGGGACTACTTCTGACATGGACTCTGGTCCCCACATGTTGATCACTTCTGCCTGGTGGGCCGACCTTGCCAGGCCACAAAGGACGAGGATCCTTTCCCCTTTTATTTAGTCTGGGACCCTAAACCATGGAACGATGCCCTTTGCATTCTACCCAGACCACCCTGTTTCAGCTAAACACCCTTCAAAACACCTTCACAGATATATTCAGAGGCTAGTCTTCTGCCTCAGCTACTGTTCTATTGCTGTGATAAGATGCCACGATCAAGGCAAACTATTCTGTAATAGTTTATTTGGGGCTTACAGTTTTATAGGGTGAGTACATGACCATCATGCCAGGAAGTGTGGCAGTAGGTAAGCAGTTATGGCACAGAAGAACCAGCTGAGAGCTGTATCTCCCATCCACAAGCTAACTGGGAAAAGCATGGGCTTTTAAAACCTTAAAGCTTGCCCCTCCTCTTCCAACAAGGTCACACCTCCTATTTCTTCCCGAACAGTTCCCCTAAGTAGAGATCAAGTCTTCAACCATATGAGCCCATGGAGGCCACTCTCATCTGAACTACCATATCTCCTGTGAGATTTGAAGCCCCATCAAAATTAGCCATCTCAGGTAACTTTCCCCAAACCACTCAGATGAGTGATGGAAGCAGAATTTAAATTCAAGCAGTGGAGGAGCCTGTACTAGTAACCACTATACAACACATTCCCTACTAATCCAAGAAGTAGCGTATTGGATTGTACCAAAATAGTTATGTACAATATCCCATGACTAAACTGTCTCTGTAGTATCAAAAAGGAAGGAGAGATGTGGTAGCTTACTTCTGATGGGGAGGGAATTGAGACCAGATTCTATTGCACATACTATCATCTTTTAATACTAGGTTGGTTGGAGAATTTCATTTTAAAAGACAAAAAAATTAATAATAAAAATAAAAATCTTTCTATCTACCTACAGGGATGGTTCCTTAACTCTTTCTTTTTTTTTTTCTTTCAGAAAAATGTCTTCCATTTCTCTTAGGTGAGTCACCCACCTGTGTTTTATTCCCAGCCTCCCCTTATATGACACCATGTGATGTCAAACAGTTTTGTTATTCTTCATAATGCCTCAGTGAGGAGCCTCAGCATATGACTAGAGTGACCAATGCTCAGTACTCGAAAACTCAGTACTCAGTAGCTTTCCATAATTACAAAGCTAGTCAGTGTTAGGACCCAAATGATACTGAGATCTTAGAGAAGGCACACTTACGGTGACCTTTATTTCTTCAAAAGAGAGTTCCTTGAAAAGTTTTACACTGACTAATGTCATAAATATGGATCTGTGTGATTAACTTTGTGGGCACCCTCTTTTATTTTCAAAGACACCACTCACAACTGCTTAAATGGATATACCAGAGGTGCCAAGCAAGTGGAAATTTTTCATTCTGTGAGCTTTCTCCATTTAAAACATACCATCCAGAAAAGATGATATCATCCAGATTACACAAGTCCTCAGAGAATGATTAGCATGCTTACTGTGAGTGAATCACCTTCCTCTGGATGTCAGAATCAGGCAAGATCAAATCTAATAAGCACTGATAGGCTGGAAAGAATGCTAACATATTCAAGGAGGTCAAACAAGTCCAATGCCCGAGGCAAAGGAAGTAGAAACCAGGATCTGTTTCTCTTCTGGCTAACCTTGAAACTTTATCTTAACTCATAATTTTAATGCATTAGAATATATGCAGGAAATAGAAAATAATAAATAATGTCATGGGGGAAAAGAAATATATCTCTAAGTAGAGCTTAAAAGATGGCTTCATTTCTTTCTTTACCCTGTCTTGGAAATGTAAATTGTCACCACTGGATACCAGACACGTGTCACTGGGGGAGCGCACCATGCTTTTCTGCATGATGCCAATCATTTAATCAATTCTTCAGTCACATTAGTTCAGGCTTCAGCTGTGCCTCTGTGGATGCACCGCTCTCTCACAAAAGGTAGCAGTTTTGTAGGGAAACTGTTTCCTTCATTTGTCTGTATTCACTTTGTTCATATACTTGATGTATATAGAGCATTGATGGTTATCAGGTGTATAGATCTTCATGGAGTCTAAATGTTTTGTTTAATTTGGTTTATGTTTGATGTACCAGGGTAGGTTGGTATCTATGTGGGCCTTGGCCCTGGAGGGGGGTGGGACAGGGATGCAAAGGTGAACCAGGGAGGAAGGGAGGGAGGGGGCTGGGATCAGGCTGTAAAGTGATTAAATAAACACATTAATGAAAAAAATCTGTTTTTTCAAGACATGAAGATACATCTTGTGTCAAGACATATGTGCATCTGTGCACCCCTACCCCAATTTAATGCTCAAAAATTCTTAAACAGCATACCAGAAGTGTCCAAACATAAGCCCCCAGAACAGAGTGAAGAACCTCCCAGATAAGTCCTTTTTTAAAGAGTCACATCATAATTTTAGACATTTATGACTTCTCACATCTGGTTACATACCATCCATGACCTTTTCCCATGCAGAAACAAGAGACACAGGACTTGTTTGCTTGTGAGCATCCGATAAACAGACTGTTTCATTATATCCAATGCTTCTTTCCATGTGGGTGCCAATACCAAGAGCTGCTTCCCATGTAGGTACATGACACCCAGGACCATTTCTCATATGGGTACATGACATTTAGGCCTTCTTCCTATTTGTGTGCATAGTATCTATGACATTTTGCTATGTGGGAACAAGGTATACAAGACTTCTTCACACATGGGTACCCAATATACAGGACTGCTTTCCCCTGAAGGTTAATGATATCCAGAGCTTCTCACGTGAGTACTAATAACAAAGTCAGCTTCACACACAGGAACGTGATTTTTCAGGATTTTGTCATAGGCAAGTACATGACAATAATGACTGATTCACAGGCGGGTCCGTGACATCTCTGACTTTTTCCCCATGCCGCTATGTGAAATCCAGAGATGCCTCCTATGTTATTGTCTGATATCCAGGACTGATTCCAAGGCAGGACGTCATATCTAGTACTACTTTTGGTGTGGTTACATAATATCTAGGTCTACTCCCATGTTGGTAAATGATATACAGATTTTTGTCCTGTTGTGGATGCAATATATCCAGGACTGCTTCCATGTGGGTACATAATATCCAGCACTGTTTTCCAAGTGGGTAAATGCTATTCAGGACTCCTTCAGATAACAGAACGTCATACCTAGGACTTCTAACCATCCATGTACATGATATGTGGGAGGGACTAGTACACATTTGGATGCAAGATATCCTGGAGGTCATCCCATGTTTGGGTACCACATACCCACGTATTCTTCCAGTGCTGGAACATAACTGCTTCTAATGCAGGTACATGAAATACAAATTTGCTTCACATGATGGTACACATCACGCAGTGATGATTCTTCCAATTTGGATACTTGATAACCCAGCATTTTATCCCACGTGGGTACCAATGTACAGGAATGTTTCCCATATTGGTACATGATATCCAGGTTTTCTTCATATGTGGACACATTAACACAGCAATGCTTCCCATGAGGTTATACGTTACGGAGGATTCCTTCTCATGTGGGAACAACATAGTCAGGGCTGATTCCCACGTGGTTACATAATGTCCAAGAGTCCTTCCAATGCCAACCCATGACATCCAGATCGTTGCATCATGTGGACACATGATATCCAGGACTTTTCACTATGAAGAAACATGATACCCAAGGCTGTTTCCTATGTTTATATACACAGCAGCCTGTGCTGGTCAGATGGTGGGGGAAGAGCACCTCACTGGTCAGAGGTCTAGGGGAAGGGAACAGGGCAGAAGAGCAAGGGTGGGTGGGAATGGGAAGACTTAAAACAAGGGGATTACAATTGAGACGTAAGGCAAATAAATTGTAATCTACCAAGTAGCAATGAGAAAACCCAAAGTAATCTAACTGAATTTCCCAATTAATTTTTTTTTGGAACTTTGAGACACATTTTAAATTAAAAAACTTTAAAATATACTGATTATAATTTTTTTCTTTTTCTTTTTACGTTTCATTTTATATCCTGATTCCTGCCTCCATCTTTTCTTCCCAGTCTGCCCTCATCCAGCCTATCCCCATACAATCTCCTCTTCTTCCCCCAGAATGGGGAGGCTCCCCATTGATAACAACCAGTCCTGGCACATCAAGTCACTAAAAGACTAGGCATACCCTCTTCCTCTGAGGCCAGGCACATCAGTCCAGTTATGGAAAAAGAATTTACAGAGGACAACAGAAGCAAGGACAGACAATGCTCCAGGTGTTGGGGTACCCACATGAAGATCAGACTGCGCATTTGCTATAAATATGACAGGGGAGCATGTTCCAGGCTACGCATGCTCTTTGGTTAGTGGTTCTGTCACTGTGAGCCCGCAAAGACCCAGCTTAGTTGACTCTGTAAATACTGATTTTAAGACTGTTTTCTGAATGAAGACATTGAAAAAATAGAAGAAAGTATATACAAGTATCTTACTTATTCATAATATCTAGCCATGAGACAACTAAGTCAGTAATAGCCTTAATTCAAATATGGAGAATTGAGCTTGAAACCAAAATCCAAATGAGGAAAAACAGTTTGTTTGGTGGTCACACCTGCTTGTACTCCCTCCACTGGGAATATAAAACTGCAAACAGTTGGGTTTCTTGAAGCTCACTGTCATAATATATTACATATGGTGATGTTTAAAACTCCATTTTTAAATAAATTTGTAGAACAGAGTAGTATATGTTTTAGGTAGAGGGTTAATTGGTAGTATAATAACATGTATTATCTTAATATATTTTTACAGGTTGAGACATTAATTGCCTTAGAATATATATTGACTTATTAAAAGGTAGTTAAGCCTAAATCACACCTAACAAATAATGCAACAACATAACATTCTGACTGTGTACAGGTGAAACAATGATTTATTTTTATTCTTATGAATGATTTACAATATCATGGACTTTCAAAAAGTCTATTAATATGTTTTAAGTGAAATACATATGAAAATTTAAAATTTTTACTATTTTATTTAGGGCCTTCCATTTCCAGAAATGTTACTATGTAGGAAATTTAAACAAAGAGTTTAAAACCTTATATGCAAATCCTTCAACTGTGGTTTTTTTAAATTTTTTAAAATTTTTTATTAATTTATTCATATTACATCTCAGTTGTTAGCCCATCCCTTGTATCCTCCCATTCCTCCCTCCCTCCCACTTCCCCCCTACTCCCCTCCCCTATGTCTGTGACTGAGGGAGACCTCATAGGGTATCGAGTCTCTTCTTGGTAACCTATTAGACTTCCTCTGAGTGCCATCAGGCGTCCCCATCCAAGGGACATGGTCAAATATGGAGCACCAGAGTTTGTGTGAAAGTCAGATCTTCTCCACTTAACGGTGGAGACTGTCCTGTCTCTCGGCTAGTCTGGGTAGGGGTTCGAAGTTTACTGCTTATATTTTCCTTGGCTGGTGCCATAGTTTGAGGAGGACCCCAGGGCCCAGACCCGCCTGTAGTTTTCCAGGACCCACTGGATCCTTCTATTTCCTCATTCTCCCATGCTTCTCACACCTAAAGTCTCAATAGGATGTCCTCTCCTCTGACTGACTTTCCTGGTAGGTAAAGTTTTTCATAGGGACATACCCTTTGGACTAGTGTCTCGATATAAATGAGTATATACCATTTAACTCTTTTTGCTTCTGTGTGAACTCACTCACTATGATAATTTCTAGTTCAATCCATTTGTCCACAAATTTCGGAAATTCCTTGTTTTTAATAGCTGAGTAGTATTCCACAGTGTAGATGTACCACAGTTTCTTTATCCATTCTTCTACTAAGGGACACGTAGGCTGTTTCCATGTTCTGGCTATTAGGAATAAGGCAGCTATGAACATGGTTGAGCATATGTCCCTGTTGTGTGGTAGTGCATCTTCTGGGTATATTCCAAGAAGTGGAATAGCTGAGTCTTGAGGAAGTCCTATTCCCATTTTTCTGAGAAAGCGCCAGATAGATTTCCAAAGTGGTTGTACTAGTTTGCATTCCCACCAGCAATGAAGGAGTGTTCCTCTTTCTCCACATCCTCGCCAGCATGTGGTGTCGCTGGAATTTTTGATCTTAGCCATTCTGATGGGTGTAAGATGGAATCTCAGTGTCGTTTTGATTTGCATTCCTCTTATGACTAAGGAGGTCGAGCATTTCTTTAAGTGTTTCTCAGCTATTTGATATACAGTCCTTTTTTCAAAGAAGATGTCTATTAACCATCGATCTTCTTCAGACAGTGTTGGGAGTTTATGACCATGTCACCGAACAATGCTGGGATTTTTTTAATGTCTGAAGTTGTGATGAATTATACATGCTCTCATGCTGATGGGGGTTCAGATGTAAAAAATCCAACCTGAGTCCAAAATACCAGTTTATGTATATTTATCCTGAGCTTCTGGCTCTCAATTTTTTTCTACTACTCTTCTTGATGATCACAAAGCCTTGGGGGTAATTGGATATACTAAATGCCACACTATAGTTAATGTGGGTTACTTCGTTCTTTCAATAGTCTGTATGACACCATCTATCATTATGAAAGTTAGCCACTAGGCTTGAAGTTTCCATATCAACACCAACTTGATTTTTCCATGTACTATGTCTCAAGCAAATACTATCTGGAATTACAGGGTCTTAATGTTAAGATCTAGAAGTTAATAAAAGAGTTACAATAACCTGAAATGTGTGGGGGGTCAATGATACCATTGTGACCAACAGCTCCCAGAACAGTTACTTACTTTTGGTAATAAGGTTTACACTTGCCATCCTGACATGTGCACTAAAGGCATTGTCTCCTTGTGATAGACTATTTTATTTAACCTATTTGTTTTGTTGATTGTTTAGAAAAGCCCAATATCTCAAATGATAAGGCATTGATTCCTGTGTTGGTAGGTTTAACTGGTTGTTTTTTTTGTTTTGTTTTGTTTTTTATTTTAGAGCCAGGGTTTCTCTGTGAAACATTTTTTATAGCCTGTTATTCTGAGGAAATATCTATCTTTGTGCTGATATATGTTTCTTGTAAGCAGCAGGATCAATAGATCCTATCCTCTCATGGTTTCTGCTTTGCTTTGTCTTTTTATTGGGGGGAGTTGAATCCATTGATATTAAGAAATAATGACAAGTGTTTATTTATTTGATTTTGAAGATGTTGTATGTTGTATGTGCCTGTGTGTGCTTACATTTTTGGTGTGGAATTATCTCTTTTCTTTTCTTCTTTTTCTTCTTCTTCTTCTTCTTTTTCTTTTTCTTCTTCTCCTTCTTCTTCTTCTTCTTCATCTTCTTCTTCTTCTTCTTCTGTGTAGTTAATCTCCTTTGGTCAGTGTTTTCTTTTTTTTCTGTATGGCTGGCTTTGTGGATAGATTTTTTTAAATTTCATTTTATTTTGACATATGTTTTCTAAATTTATGGTGATTGAGAGTTTGCTGGGAGTAGTCTAGGTCAGCATCTGTAGTCTCTTATGGATTACAAAACATCTGTCCAGGACCTTCTAGCTTTTGTAGTCTCTGTTGAATAGTCTGATGTTATTCTGATAGAGTGTATGTATCTTGGCCTTTTTCTCTTGCAACTTTTACTATTTATTCTTCTGTAGATTACTGTTTTGATTATTATGTGTGGGAAGATTTTCTGGTCTGGTTCAGTCTGAGTCATGTTTTGTAAGCATCTTGTAGGTTTATAGGCATTTCTTTCTTCAAGTTGGAGGAAATGTCTTCTATGGTTAATATTTTCATATCTTCATATCTTTAAGTTAGGCATTTCATAGTATCCCAGATTTACGTGTCAGAAATTTTTTAGAGTTAGTAATTTCTTTGACTGATGTATCAATTTCTTCTATCATGTCTTCTATGCCTGAGATTTTCTTTTCCATCACTTGTAATCTTTTGGTGAAGTGAATGTCCATTGTTTCTGTTCTCTGCTCCAGGTTTTCCATCTACCAGATTCCCTAAATTTTGTGGGTTTTGTTTTTTTACTGTGTCTACTTCTATTTTCAGATCTTGAATGGTTTCATTGAACTTTTCCACCTGTTTAATTGTGTTTACTGTGTTGTTTAAGGGATTTACTACTTTCCTCTTAAATGAGTTTATAAGATTGGCTTTGAGATCATTCTATTGTGTTTTGTTTATATTAGGATATCCAAAGCTTGCTTTGGTAGGATCTTTGTGCTTTGCTGGTGCTATATTGTCTTGGCTCTTGATGATTTTGTTCTTATACTGTTCTCTTTGCATCTGGTTGTCTCTGAATGTTCCTGTTTGAGGGCATCTGGATTGGATACCTCAGGTAGAGCCCCTGGATAAAGTTTGGATATACAGTTTTCTAACTGTTGAAGTTGGGATATCCAACTTGATGACCATATGCCTGACCAATGGAGTTTGGGGAGAGCTCTCATCTCATGAAAGCTTAACGTATCCCTGGACTGCTGGTAGAAGAGAGACCTAGGATGGGGGATGAACTAACCTAGATGAAACTGGTGATCCAGCTTGTTGGACTCTGGGGAGAGCAGGACAATGGGGGTAGGCACAGTGGGCAACTCAGGGCCACCAGTGGTAGAGGAGGGTCTAAAAAAATGGATGGACTAACCTACATGAAACTGGGATATCCTGCTTGGTGACCATGTGACATATCAAAGGAGATCGTGGACAGCTCAATGTAGTTAAACATATCCCTGTGCTGCCTGTGGAAGAGTGGGATAGAAGGGCCTGAATGACTCTGTGGAGCTGGGCTACCCTGCTTAGTGGCTTCGGGGAGCCTCAGAAAATGAGGCTTGTAACAGAGTGTGTCAGGGTAGCTGAATGTGTCCCTGGGTCCCTAGTTGAAGAAGGGCTTAGAAGGGAGTTAGACTAACTTGGATGAAGCTAGGGTATCTAGCTTAGCAAACATGTCCTACCAATGGAGGTTCTAGAGTGCTCTCTGTTCAGGGCACATGAACATATCCCTGGGCTGCCTGTAAAAAAGAATCATTACAAAAATTTTAAGTGAGGAAAGGATGAAAAGTATAATAATTATGCTGTCAAGGAGTCATGGCTTAATAGTTATCTTGAACTCAACAAATTGTATTGATGAGAATGAGGAGGACTTCAAAATTCTTTTTGAGAGGAAGAATGTTTGAGATAAATATTTGATCTGCTTCAAAGAATTTAGAGTTTGTTGGTTTTCTTTAATATTGATTTACTTTTGTTTTATATGCATTTTTTATGTCTGTGCATCCCATTTATGTATGTTATGCATGTCAGAAATGGTATCAGATACTCTGGAAATGGTACTATAAATGAGTGTTAGCCATGATGTGGTCTCTGGGAATCTAAACTGAGTATGTATGATGAGCACTTCATTCTATCAAGAGCTGAAAAATCTCCAATTTGATATGAGAGTTTGAGTTTGAGAATGGCAGAGAGTACATGTATGAGTTCTATATTTGTCTTATAATTGCTAATGTTTGGCTGAGACTGAATAAATGCCTTGTAAATTTGTTTTATCCACAATAACAAATGCTTCTTAGCCTAGGTCTCTAAAATAGTAAACATTTCTTATGTATCCAAATGAAGATTTAGCACTGAAAAAGATACTTCCATGGAATAATTTAAACACCAAACTATGGACATAATATCTGTTATTTTTCATTTCCTAAGAGGGAACAATTAAAAATAAATTATACCTATATCAAGTCCTGTTGTCTTATGAATGACTAGTGATACATTTAGCGCGAAAAATGGCCAATGCAAAATGCAAAAGTGAAAATGTGTTTTACTATCTTAACAAGGCTACAGAGGAAATCCTTCTAGAGAAGGAACATGGCAAAAAGATTATGCTTTAGAGAAGGTGGAAATCTTTCAGAGTTTCCAGGGAGATACTCAGTTTGAAACCATAGACATGTGATTATGATGTGAAAGGTGAATATTGTCCATCTCCATGTTATCAACCTCTTAATGTAAAAGTGGGGGAACTTCTCCCACACCCATATTTTGCTTCCTTCTCTTTTCTGAGGAAATTTAAACCAAGACATATAACTCCTGAAAAAGAACTACAGTATTCTATGCAGAACAGGAGAAATGGTCATCTTAAGAAGAGTTCACAGAAAATAGTTACCCAAGATCCAATGATCAGTCCTGGAAATATACATGAAAGTATAACATTATGTGAGTGGATCAGATTGTATTATTATATGAATATACGTGTGTGTGTGTGTGTGTGTGTGTGTGTGTGTGTGTGTGTTAAAACCATTAGAGAAAAATAGGTGTTATATTTAAAAGAGTTAGCTGGGTACATGAGACTACTTTGATGAAGGAAAGTTAATGAGAATCTCATATATAATTATATTATATTATTACATTACATTATATTTTTATATGTTATAATAATGAAACACAATTTGTTTTTAAAAATGGTCAGAAATGTGGATTAATTTGATCATCTGAGTTGGGGTTTTCATAAGTCCAGAGTTTCAGCTACTTAATTGTCAAGTGTTTGTGTGTGGCCCGAAAACCCTGAAGCAGGAGAATCAATATGAAAGAAGAGTAAGGTCAAAGTGTGTTCAATCCTTCAAAATCATATCCTGAGACTGGAAACTTCCTCCCTGAACTGGGACTTCACCTCTCAGTGCCTATTGCTTTGTGACCCCCCTCACCTGAAAATCCCATAAGGTAATCACATATCCTGAATCCATATTACAGGTTATATTTTCTCTCTCTTTATAGGAAAATGTCCATCAAGTACTGAGCATTACTCTCCATGCAAATGAAGAATTCCCACAATTTGGCCACAGCCAGTGATATACACTCTTAAGACTGCTACTCAGACCTCATGGTACATATAGCCCTTGTCCATCTCCCCTATCCCCATCCCCTTAAAGAGAACTAGTTCACTGTAAACTATCCTTTGAGAAGGCTCGTTTTCCCACACCTACACTGACCAAGATTGTGTCTAAACAGCCTGTCATGGCTAATCTTTACTCCATTCTGTCAAGCATTATGTGTAACGTACCTAAATACCCCAAGAAGAGAAGCAGATCAGGAGAAGCATGGTTATAGGGTCATAGAACATAGAGACAGACGAAAGAAATGAATAAATCCTAGAGAGAACTACAGAAAATGCAATCAAATGGGAAAAAGAAATGAAAGAAATTTTAAATAACTATAAGACATAAAAAGTGAACTAAAATCAATAAAGAAAACACAATCTGAGGCAATCCTGGAGTTGCAAAACATAGGGAGGAGAGCAGGAACTGCAGACACAAACAACAACAACAGAATACAAGAGATGGAAGAAAGAATCCCAAGTGTAGACTATATGGTTGAAGTTATTGATATATCAGTCAAAGAAAATGTTAATATTAAAAAGTTCCTGACACTGGGGGTTTTAAGTTGGTGGAACTGAACACATACCATGTTTAATCAGCAGGACAGCTACAATTTATTCAACAACCTAAGGACTGATTTGAAAACAACAAAATACCAGTACTAACAACCCACAGGTGAGAGGGGCCCAAACTGTGTGTAGCACTATTGTGTCTGGCCTGAAGTCACACTGCAAAACAACAGAAAAGTCACTGGTTTCTGCAGAAGCTGGCAGACAGCCTCTGAAAGATACTACCACATGCCTGGCTAGCAGACAGCTTCTAAACTTCTAGAGCTGTGAAGAGAGCAACAGCTAGCAAAACCAGCAGAGCATGTGGGTTCTAACACCTAGAATACACCACAGTCTGGAACACAAGTCGATCTGACATCAGGCCACCCACAAAAGCCAGAGAAAGCTACACTCCAGTGTCCAAGTGGTCGCTGGGAGCCCATGCCACTCCCTTGACTGACAGGAAGCTCTTGAACTCCTGGGTGTGAAATGGAGCCTAGGATTGCAAAAACACCAGCTCCTGTGGGTCATATCACTGAGCAGACACAGCAATCTGGAACATAAGTGGATCTGATCTAAGGTCACCAAGAAAATCCACAGAAAGTTACAGAGTACAAGCCAGCACTCAGCACACAGTCCAATCAGAGACATTCCAGTGGGAAGAGTTCAGGGTAAGAACACAAGCAACAATTCCCAGGACCATTTGATGCAACCAAGACACCACAACAATCCCTGGAGATACTATCACATCCGACACATGAGAGAAGGATGTCAAATATGAGGTTATGAAAATGATAGAGGCCTTAAAGAAGGAAAATAAATCCCTCAAACTAGAGCAGGAATGCACAAAAAAGGTGAAAGAATTGAACAAATTACTTAAAGAAATTTGCAAATGGAAGGAAACTACTATCAAACATGAGAAGGAAATAAATAAAAGAATTCAAGAAATAAAAACAGAGATAGAAGAAATGAAGAAAGCACAATCTGAGACAATCCTGGAAATGGAAAACCTGGGGAAGAAGACAAGATCTACAGACACAAGCTTTACCAACAGAATTCAAGAGATGGAAGACAGAATTTTAGGGGTAGAAGATATGACTGAAGGAATCATTACAACAGTCAAAGAAAATGTCAAATCTAAAAATCTTTTGACATAGAATATCCAAGAAATATGGGACATTATGAAAAGACCAAATCTAAGAATAATAGGGATAGAATAAAAAGAAGACTCATAGCTACAAAGCCCAGAAACTATTTTCAAAAAATCATGAAAGAAAACTTCCCTAACCTAAAGAAAAATGCCCATAAATATGCAAGAAGCCTACAGAACTCCAAATAGATTGGACCAGAAAATAAAATCCTCCCACCACATAATAAGTGGGGAAGGGACTAGAATTCATTGACATGAGAGACAAATTCCTAAACAGAACATCAATATCTCAGGCTGTAAGATCATCAATTAATAAATGGGACCTCATGGAACTGAAAATCTCTGTAAGGCAAAGGACACTGTCTACAGAACAAAACAACAGCCTATTGAATGGGAAAATATTTTCATCAACTCTACATTTGACAAAGGACTAATATCTAAAATATATAAAGAACTCAAGAAACTGAACAACACCAAACCAAATAACCCGATTAAAAATGGAACAAAGATCTAAACAGAGAATTCTCAACAGAAAAAGATCAAAGTGCTAAAAAAACACTGAAAGAAATGTTCAATGTCATTCATCATCAGGTAAACGCAAAACAAAATGACTTTAAGAATCCATCTTACACCATCAGAATGGGTAAGATAAAAAACTCAAGAGACAGCACATGCTAGTGGGGATGTAGAAAAATAGGGAACACTCCTCGATTGCTACTGGGAGTGCATATTTGTATAACCACTCTGGAAATCAATCTGGTGCTTTCTCAGAAAATTGGGAATAGTGCTATCTCAAGACTCAGCCATACCACCCCTGGGCATATACCTATAAGATGCTACACAACACAGCAAGGTCATTTGCTCAACTATGTTCATAGAAGCCTTTATTCATAATAGCCAGAGTCTGGAAACAATCTAGATGTCCCTCAACTGAAAAATGGATAAAGAAACTTTAGTGATTTTACAGAATGGGATACCACTCAGATATTAAAAACAAGGAAATCTTGAAATTTGTAGGCAAATGGATCACATTAGAAAAGAGCATCCTGAGAGAGGTAGCCCAGGCCCAGAAATACACGCATGGTGTATACTCACTTTCAAGTAGATATTAGCCCATCATAGATGTGATCTAAGAGATTCCACCATTGTGTGGTTGGCCCTGATGTTCATACAACCTGCTGGACTCTGAGTGGAGCACTGAGAGTTGTATGCATGAGTGAGGGGAGAAGAAGTACCCTGAGACTTCAGGAGACCTACAAGGAAATCATCACAGATGGTGGATCTGGACACAAGGGTGCCTGCACTAACTGTTGTACCAACAAAGGACAATCCATACAGTAAACATAGATCACCTGTTCAGATATAGCTAATAGACAGCTTATTTTCAATGGTTGTGGGGACAGCATGTACTACTTTTTATGTGAACTCTAGTGCCCCCGATTTGATCACTTCCCCTTAGTGGGGAGTACTGCTGGCACACAGAGGAAGGAGAAGAGGCTCCTTGGATGAGGCTTGATATGCTTTGGTCACATTGTGATGGAGGAGGTCCCCGTCTCCCATAGGTCTAGGGGAGAAGAATAGGGCAGAAGAGAAAGGTGGGAACAGGAAGATACAAGTGAGGGGATGGCATTCAGCATGTAATCTGAATACATTATAATAACTTAAATTTTAAAATGTAAGTGGCATAGAATATAATAAAAACATATTAAACTACTAAATTTTCATAGGTCCTGAAAACAAAGTCATGAGGACGAATTCTTAAAAAGGTCAGCCATTTCTGACTATCCCACAAGAAAATAACTCATTTTTAAATTAATTATTCTCTTTACATCCTGGTCATAGTGCATCTACCCTCCTTTCCACCGTTCCTGTATTCTCTCCCTGTCTCCTTTACCTCTGCTCTCCTTCTCAGATAAGAGTAGCTAGCCTCCATACCCACCCAATTCAGCATATCAGGTGACTTCAGGACGTTCTCTACCCCTCTTGTCTGTCAAGGTGTCCCTGCCAAGGAAAACTGATCAAAAAGAAGAGAGTAGAGTCCATGCTGGAGTTTGCCTCTATTTCCTTTGTTAGAGTACCCATATGAGGGTCGTGGAGCCTGTTGGTTACATCAGTGTAGGGAGTCAAGTCCAAGTCCTAGGTCCTTGGTTGGAGCTTCAATCTCTACAGGCCCCACTAGACCATCGTGTGTTGGCTCTGTTGATATTTTTGTGCTGCTCTGTCCTTTATGAATCTTTTATATTTCCCTCTGCTTTTCCTGAAGACTTCTTGCATTCCACCTAAAGTTTGGCTGGTCAACTCTTCATTTGTTTCTATCAACAGCTGTGTGTAGCCACTCAGAGGAGAGCTATGCTAGGCTCTCATCTTCTAGAATAGCAGAATATCATTAATAGTATCAGGGTTTGGCTGTCTCCCATGGAGTGGGTCTCAGTTTGGGCCAGGTATCTGTTAGACATTTTCTCATCCTCTGCTTTATTTTTGTCCCTACATCTTGTAGGCTAGTTAAATTTGGGGTCGAATTTTTTTGAGTGGGTTGAGTTGTGTCTAGTTGGAGGGTGGCCTCTTCAGTCTTCACAGCTCCTGCTACTAGGAGTCTCAGCTAGAGTCACCCTCACGTCTTCTCTGGATCCTACACTGCTGTAGGTCTCTAGTGTTTCACAGAAAAGCTCATGACAAAGGTGTCCTTTCTCACTGCAAGCCCTCTGTCCTCACACTTCATTCTCACTAGGTCTGTTTCAATTATCCTTTCTCTCCAGGCTGCCTCTTTCACCATGTTCCATTTCTTTTTTTTATTTTTTATTAATTTATTCTTGTTACATCTCAATGGTTATCCCATCCCTTGTATCCTTCCATTCTTCCCTCCCTCCCATTTTCCACCTACTCCCCTCCCCTATGACTGTGCCTGAGGGGAACTTCCTCCCCCTTTGTATGCTCATAGGGTATCAAGTCTCTTCTTGGTAGCCTGCTATCCTTCCTCTGAGTGCCAATGGGTCTCCCCATCCAGGGGACATGGTCAAATATGAGGCACCTCTATTCCCACTTCTTAGTGAGATTTAGGCATCCTGCCATGGGTACTCCTTGTCATATATCTTATTTGGGTCTGTGAATTGTAGTGTGGTTATCCTGTAATATATGGCTTAAAATAAGCCTATAAGTGAATTCATACCATACGTGTCTTTCTGTGTCTGGGTCACTTCACTCAGCATAATCTTTTCTAGTTCCATCCATTTGCCTAAAAATTGCATGACTTTATTATTTCTAATTGTGTAAATGTCCTAAGTCTCTTCTTACATCCATTCTTTGGTTGAGGGTCATGTGGGATGTTTCCAGCTTCTGGCTATTTTGAACAAAATGGCTATAAACATAGTTGATCAAATGTCACGATTGTATGGTGGAGCATTTTTTTTTTGTTCCCAGGAGTGATGCAATTGGGTCTTGAGATAGAGCTAGTCCCATTTTCATGAGAATGTTCCATATTGAATTCTAGCATATTTGTACAAATTTTCAAAACCCTTGCAAATCAAATCCAAAAACACAACAAATATATCATCCACCATGATCAAGTAGGCTTCTTCCCAGGCATGTAGGGATAGTTAAACATATGAAAAACATTAATATAACCCCTCATATAAACAAACTGAAATGCAAAATCACATGAACATTTCACTACATGAAGAAATGCTTTTCACAAGATCTTACACCTCTTCATGGTAAAAAGTATCTGAGAGATCAGGGATATAAGGCCTATATCTAAATATAATAAAGCCTATATACAGCAATCTGATAGCCAACCTGAAAATTAATGGAGAGCAATTCAAAGCAATCACACTAAAATTAGGGACAAGACAATGCTTACCTTCTGGGTATATTCCAAGGAGTGGAATAGCTGGGTCTTGAGGAAGCCCTATTCCCAGTTTTCTGAGATAGCACCAGATAGATTTCCAAAGTGGTTGTACTAGTTTGCATTCCCACCAGCAATGAAGGAGTGTTCCTCTCTCCCCACATCCTCTCCAGCATGTGGTGTCGCTTGAGTTTTTGATCTTAGCCATTCTGATGGGTGTAAGATGGAATCTCAGAGTTGTTTTGATTTGCATTTCCCTGATGACTAAGGAGGTTGAGCATTTCTTTAAGTGTTTCTCAGCCATTTGATATTCTTCTGTTGAGAATTCTCTGTTTAGTTCCAAGCCCCATTTCTCAATTGGGTTATTTGGTTTGGTGGTGTATACCCAGAAGATGCACCAGCACACAGCAAGAAAATTTGCTCAACCATGTTCATAGCAGCGTTATTCATAATAGCCAGGACCTGGAAACAGCCTAAATGTCCCTCAGTAGAAGAACGGATAAAGAAACTGTGGTACATATACACTATGGAATACTACTCAGCTATTAAAAACAAGGAATTCCCGAAATTTGTGGACAAATGGGTTGAGCTAGAGATGATCATAATGAGTGAGTTAACCCAGAAGCAGAAAGACTCAAATGGTATATACTCACTTATATCTGCATACTAGCCCAATGAGCATGTCTCATGAAAGCCTTCCCTTACCAGGAAACTGGGACCGAGGGGAGGACATCCTATTGGAACTCTTGATGAGAGAACAATGGGAGAATAGCAATGTAGAAGGATCCAGTGGGTCCTAGAAACCTACAAGTAGAACATTATGATAGGCAGATTTGGGTCATGGGGTCCCGCTCAAACTAAGGCCCTAGCCAAGGACAATACAGGCGGTAAGATTTAAACCCCTACCCTGATCTAGCCCATGGACAGAACAGTCTCCACACTTGAGTGGAGAGAGGGATTTGACTTTCTCAAGTACTCTGGTGTCTCACATTTGACTATGTCCCCTGGCGGGGGAGACCTAGTGGCACTCAGAGGAAGGACAGCAGGTCAGTGAGAAGAGACTTGATACCCTATGAGCATATACAGAGGGAGGTAATCCCTCTGAGGAACAGTCATAGGGGAGGGGAATAAGGGGAAAATGAGAGGGAGGGGAGAATGGGAGGATACAAGGGATGGGATAACCATAGAGATGTAACAAGAATAAATTAATTAAAAATAAAAAAAATTATTAAAAAAAAAAAGACAATGCTTACCACTATCTATCTCACTTTAATCTAGTACTAGAAATTCTAATG
The DNA here is from genome assembly GCA_907169655.1 of Acomys percivali. Taxonomy (NCBI): domain Eukaryota; kingdom Metazoa; phylum Chordata; class Mammalia; order Rodentia; family Muridae; genus Acomys; species Acomys percivali. Next base: position 48,449,781 of record OU015756.1, on the reverse strand, counting down.
AAAGCAATAAGACAACTAAAGGAGAGCAAGTGGCTACAAATCAGAAAGGAAAATTTCAAGTTATCACTATTTGGAGATGCTATAATAGTATACATAAACAACCACAAAAATTGCAAAAATAACTCCTACACCTGGTAATCACCTTCAGCAAAGTTGCCGGTTACAAGATTAATTTTTAAAAATTAGTAGCTCTGTGTTCTCTTAGGGTTTGCAGAACCTCTGTCCAGGCCCTTCTGGCTTTCATGGTCTCTTGGAGAAGGAGATCTGACTTTCACACAAACTCTGGTGCCCCATATTGGACCATGTCCCTTGGATGGGGAGGCCTGGTGGCACTCAGAGGAAAGATAATAGGTCACCAAGAAGAGAGTCGATACACTAGGAGCATATACAGGGGGAGGAGGTCCCCCTCAGTCACAGACATAAGGGAGGGGAGTAGGGGGGGAAGCAGGAGGGAGGAAAGAAAGGGAGGATATAAGGGATGGGCTAACAATTGAGATGTAATATGAATAAATTAATAAAAATAAATAAATAAAATGAGTAGCTCTCCTATATACAAATAAAAAAATGGGCCAAGAAAGAAATTAGGGAAAGAACACCCTTCACAGTTGCCTGAAATAATATAAAAAATCTTGGTGTATCTCTGACCAAGCAAGTCAAAGACCTGCGTGACAAGAACTTTAAATATCTGAAAAATTTTGAAGAAGATATGAGAATATGGAAAAATATCCTATGGTCATGGATTAGCAGGATTAAGGTATTAATAATTGCCATTCATGAAACACAACCTCCATCAAAATACCAACATGATTTTTACAGGCTTTGAAGGAACAATTCTAAACTTCATATGGAACAAAATAGCTAAATCAATCCTATACCACAATAGAACTTTTGTATGATTCTCCACCACTGATTTAAAGCTATACTACAAAGTGATTGTAATAAAAGCTGCATGGGATTGGCATAAAAGTAGACTGGTTAATCAATGGAATTGACTCAAAGACTGAGAAATAAACACAAACGCATATGGACACTTGTTTTTTTGACAAAGGATCTGAACTCATACAATGGAAAAAAGAAAGCATCTTCAACAAATGGTGCTGGTCTAAATATGTCTACATGTAGAAAATTGAAAATTAATCCATATATATACACACACATACATATACATATATATGTCTATATCATCCTGAATAAAACTCAAGTCCTAGTGGATCAAAAATTTCAACATAAAGCCAGATATGTGGGCCTTTGTCTGTAGGTGGAAAAGATACTCCCTCCTGGTAAGCTTGATGCTAGGAAATAGGTGAGTAGATCCCCTGCTGGCACCAGTTCACCAGACCAAAAAATCTTAAAAAGCTAGCTCTTTGCAGGGACACTTCCAAAGCCAACTGCACAGACCTTAGGCCAAAAGGTTTCAAAAGCTGGTTCTTTGAAGAAACACATATCAAAGCTGCCCTTCAGACAAACCCCAGGAGGGGGCTAAGATCAGAATATAACGTGAATATATAAATAAAAATTAAAAAATGTAAAAAGCAGAAGCTGAGAACCTATTAGCTGATCAAGTCACAAAAGTGGATGCCTCTGCAGGTCCAATATGATGGTGAGAATTTTTAATGTTCCTCAAGAATTGTGAGGAGGGCTGAAGGAATCACTGCCAAAAAAAAAAAAAAAAAAAAAAAAAAAAGGTAGATGGTCAGGTGAGCAGCACTGCTTTATTCTAACTCTCTGCATCTAGGTCACCATGATAAGACTGTGGTCAGTCTGAGGAACTGCCTTCTGCCTGCAAATGCCTTGTTAGACCTGCTCAAAAGTGCTTCTGGAAGATTAGGTTGTGTACCTCAGAGTTGTCAAAGAGGAGGAGGACATACTCTGCCATAGGATGAGAAGTGGTAGCTCCAAAACATCTCCAACAGAGGCCATCTGGCCAGAGCCCCTACTGAAGTCCATTGTACAAAGACAACTAAAAGACCACAAAATGTCCAACTGGGTGATGGACAGGGCCATGGTCAGATCCATTAGTATGAAGGAAGGTGCTCTGGCCTGCAGTTAAATGAGGCATAGAAGCCACTTTACTTAACTGAAGCTTCTATTTTCTAATACCCTATATAAGTAAAGCACATTTATTCTAAAGCTAAAATAATAATTTGATAGGCTGCCATTCTGTAATCTTCAAACAATTTGTCCCATCGCTACAATGGTCTTCTAGATTCTCTTCATACTAGCAAATGTGCACAGACAGTTGTAGTCCAATTCTAAGTCATGTAGATCTCCTCAATAAACTGTTAGTGGCTCAAAATCCCTGTATGCATTTGAGCTACTTAAGACCCCAATTACTATGATTTTAGCACATGCCAACAATATTCATGTGAGATACAGAAAACACATCATTCTGAGAACTGGTCTGTGGCTTGTAGTTCTAGAACAAGTTCATTGTACACTACTGCTTGCATACCAGAATCATTTTTTTCGATGATCTCTGCAAATTTATTTTTAATATCACATGCTGGGTGATTTGAAGGAAAAAGATGCATCAACAGATAAATAAAACTTAAGAAAGCAACAGAGCTAGCAATTCATTAACAAGTTGGTTTAGTTCAAAGAGTCTTCAGATGAGAAAGATGTTTTAAATCAAGATGTTTTAAAAGTGTTATCTGAAAATGTTGTCATTTATGAGATATCTAAAACATTGTTTTTGGTATTAAGTTTATTTTAATTCATCATTTTAGTTCCTTAAAGCTTGTTTCATGTAAGCGTGGCTTTCCTGATTGGCAATTTTAACAATATTTTAATCTACTTAAAACTTTAAAATTTTTATTATGGTGTGCTTTGTGTCCTTATATAGTACCCTGTGTTGCGCTTTTTATGCTATGCATATGTCCAGTCTTTGTTATCTCTGTCATTTGTCATGTGAGGACAAAAGATTTCATGCAGCACAGGTTAAAGCATGATACTTGAGTAGATGTAATAGTTATTTTTTAAAGATTAAGTAGTACAGAAATAAAAAAAGAACACACCAATCATGTTACCAAAGATTAAATACCCATACTTCCCTATGGCAATATAATTTATTCATTATAGATCAGTGAAGTACTTTAGCCTTATCTTATGTGGAATTTGTGTGTCTTTCTATTTGGGTCAGTTGTTAGGTAGTAGATTTTATTACATCATTTCTGTTCCTTGAACATTAGCAGTTTGGATGAAGTATTAATTGTCATTGAGAAATAACTTTACTTAGTGCTACTGGTACTTGATGTGCCAGGGAAGGTTGGTACGCATCAGGTGCTTTCCATTCTCTGAGAAGGAGAAAGGAAAATAGGGAAGGAATGTGAGGATGGGACTGGGAGGAGAGGAAGGAAAGGAGCTGAGGTCAGGATGTAGAGTGAATAAATAGATGCATGAAAAAAAATGAGTTAAGCTTTGATTGTTTTAGTAAAGAATCTCTTATGTTCCTCTGTCAGATTTTAAGATGTTAATGTCTGTTAAGTTTCACAATTTCTGGCCTTCTTTTGTTGACATTTCCCTATGACAGATTGGCAAGGTCTAAACATTGCCAAGGGAATAAGACCAGGTCTGGACCTTCTTCAGAACATAGTGAATATACAAGGGAAGCTCGAGTTGGCACTGATTTTCTTTGTATTTAGGTAGTAAGACATTAAAGTGTACAATGCCAGAGAGGCATTTGGAGTATGGGAGGATTGACAAATGCAAGAAGATGAGTATCAAGATATTACATTAATTGGTGACCCATAAGATATCAGTAGTGTAAGATTTGCACTGATATTGGTGTTAATAACATTTACTCTCACCAAAACAAAACAAAACAAAACACACAAGCATTTCAAAGTACATGATATATACACTGGAACATGCCAATCAAACTAGAAAGTTGAATAAGAAACTAATAAGAGAAAAAAACCTATCCCTGTTGCTTAGCAAATACATGAGAGGAACTAATGAGGAAAGCCATTTGATTGTCTTGGTTCATATGAGCCATGATTTAAAGGTTCTTTTATCTAAGGTAGGTATCTATTCCTTTACTTTTCGGCACTACTGTTTCTGTTGAATTGGGGTAGATACAGTTGTCTCTTGCTGGAACAGGCAGGTATTTCTGTGGCAGTCCATAGGATTTCCAGATAACAAAGATTTGCAGTAAATATTCAAGGATGAAGAAGAGAGAGTAGGATTTCTCTTATGGCATAGTGTCAAGTGGTAGTAGTTTTTGTTGGCCACTCCCACAACTTCTGAGCCACCCTAACCACAGCATTTCTTGTAGGCATGACATATTGTAAGTTAAATGTATTGTTCCTTAGTTGGTGTTCTTATTATTCCACTGGAAATAATGCCTGATTATGGGAGATGTGTCTTTCAGGCTCCATATCATCCACTGTTAGGAGTCTTAGCTAGCTTTACTCAAATTCCAGGGAGTTTAATTGAACTAGGAAACTAGCTCTTCCCTGATATGTCCCCTTGGATCCAGTTGTATCTCCCAGTACACTGTTTCTTCCATCCTCCTCTGACCTAATCCCACTTGTTTGCATACCCATTGCCCACCAAAACCCACCACTCATTCACCAGTGACATCTATTTTATTTACCATTTACCATTAGATGTATGCACATCTCCTTGAACCATATTTTTATTTAGCCACTCTGTTGAGTAAATGGTATCATGGCTACCCTTTACTGTATATAGCTAATGTCCATTCATATGTGAGCACATATGATGTTTGCCTTTCTGGATCTGTGTTACCTCATTGTTGATGTCCTTTTTTCTAGTTCCATCAGTTTGCCTGCATATTTCATAATGTCACTGTTTTTAATAACCAAGTAATACTTCATTATTGAAATGGACCATGTTTTCTGTATCCATTCTTCAGTTGAGAGACATCTAGGTTGTTTAAAGTTTCTGACTATGGTTTAAAAAGTTGCTGTGAACATAGTTTAGCAAGTGCCTTTTACATTATGGCAGAGTACACTTTGGTTATATGGTCCAGAGTCGTTTAGTTGAGTTTTGAGGTAAATCAATACCCAGTTTTTTGAAAAACATCAACATAGTTTTACAAAGTGGTTATAATAGTGTGCACTCCATCAATGTAGGGGACTTTCCTTTGCTCCACATCTTCACTAGTATGCACTATCATTATGTCATGTTAATCATTCTAACAGGTATAAGAGGTATTGGTGGTATTTTAATTTTTAATTACATGATGGATAAGGATGTTGAGCTGTTTTTAAATGCCTTGACATTCCTCTCTTGAGAATAATGTACCCCATGTTATGTCTGTATCTCAATTTTAAATTGGATTATTTGGTTTGCTGAGTCCTGTTTACATTTTGGATATCAGTTGTCTGTCAGATGTGGTATTATTGAAGTTTTTCTTTCATTCTGTAGGGTAACATTTTGCCCTATTGACAATGTCTTTTGTCTCACAGAATTTTTTCAGCTTTATGAGTCACATTTATTAATTTTGTACCCTAGTTCTTGCACTATTGGTTTTATGTCCAGGGAGTTGTCTTATGCATTAAATAATTCAAGGCTTTTCATCAATTTTTCTCTCACATATCTTTTATCTGATTTTATGTTGAGGTCTTTGTTCCACATGGACTTGAATTTTGTGAATATGTGATATGAACCTATTTGTTTTCTTCCACATGCAAACATCTACTTGAATCAGCTGCATTGAAGATACTTTCTTTTATCTATTGTTTAAATTTGAATTCATTCTAAAAAATCAAGCATTCTTTTGTGTGTTCTTTGTGTGTTAGTTTTCAGTCCTCAATTTGATTCCATTGATCAATTTCTCTGGTTTTGTGTCAACACAATGGGCGTTATAGTAAATCTTGAATTCAAAGGTTGGTTCATGTGTTTCATCTTTTTGGAACATCCAGGGCTTGTGGCAGTACAAAACCTGGGTTCTGGCAATGACACATAGCCCTGGATGTTCCAAAAAGATGAAACACATGAACCAACCTTAAATCCAACGATATGACATTTATAGAGATCTTTAAAGAACAAATGAGTCAATATCTTAAAGAAATCAAGGAAAATGCAAACAATCATGTGAAGGAAACCAATTTAGCTTTTCAAGCCATAAAAATGAAAATAGAAGAAAGGAAGGAAACACAAACTGTAAAATTGTAAAAGGATAATGTACATAACCAAACAGGAATTTTCAGTGCAAACATTACAAACAAAATACAAGATATAGAGGAGAAAAGTCTCAGAAAATAAAGATAAAATAGAAGAAATTAATATATCAGTCTAAAAATGTTATATCTAAAAAGATCTTGACACAAAACATCCAGGAAATATGGGATGCTATGAAAAATTGAAACCCAATAATAATAGTAATATCAAAGGATCAGAAAATATTTTTAACAAAGTGTAAAGGAATTTTTTCCTAACCTAAAGGAATAGATGTTTATATGAGAACATTAGAGGACACTAAATAGATTGGAACAAGAAAAATGTCAACCTTCTACATAATAATTAAAACATTAACTGTATAGAATCAAGAAATATTACAGTCTGCATGGGGAAAAGTCCATGTAATAAAAAGCCAGGCCTATTACAATTATACTACCCTCCCAACAAATAATCCAAATGCCATAACAGCATGGGAAGATGTGTTGCAGACTAACAGATCACAAATGCCATCCCAGACTACTATGCCAAGGAAAACTTTCAATCAAAAAAGCTGGAAAAAATCTAATATTCCTTGACAAAACCAGATTTAAACAATATCTACCCAAAAATACAGCCCCACAGAAGATATTAGAAAAAAATCCAATGCAAGATGGTTAACTACACCCAGTAAAACAGAGAAAGTAAATAACTTCACATAATAAAAGTGAAAAGAAGGAAAGAAAACAGATAGACAGACAGACACACACATACACACACACACTACTGATGCCAACATTAAAATAAAATAAATTAACATTCATTGGTAATTAATATCTTTCAACATTAATGTTCTCAAATATGAAAAGACAGACTGACAGAATGGATGCAGAAACATAAGACACACATCATCAAAGATATACAATACCTCAGAGTCCCGGGCTAAAGAAGGGCTTTTCCAACCAAACAAATTCAAGAAACCAGCTGAACAATCCATTAAAATATCTAATAAAATAGACTTTAAATCATAATTAATCAAAAGAGATGAGGATGGACACTTCATTCTCATCAAATGGAAAATCCATGATGATGACATCTGAATGCTGCATATCTATGCCCCAAATACAAAGGCACTCATATTTGTGAAAGAAATATTACTGAAGATTAAATCACACATTGACCCCACACACTAATAGAACTTCAACACCTACTTTTACCAAAGGACAGGTCATTGAAACAGAAACTAAACAGACAAACGCTTAAAGTAGCAGATGCGATGAATCTAATGGACCTAGCAGATATCCACAGAATATTTCATCCAATACAAAGCAATATACATTCTTCTTAGCACCTCATGGAACCTTCTCCAGAATTGGCCATATACTTGAGCAAAAAGAAAGCCTCAACAGAAGCAAGAAATTTAAAATAACCCATTGTATATTATCAGACCACCATGGATTCATGCTGGAATTCAACAACAACAGAAACAGCAGAGAGTCAACAAAACCATGGAAATTGAAAAACTGTCTTCATAGTGATCACTGGGTCAGGGAAGAATTAAAGAAAGAAATAAAATACTTTCAAGAATTCAATTTAAACAAAACCACAATATACCCAAACTCATGGGACACAATGAAAGCAAGGCTAAAGGGAACATTCTAGTAATAAGGGCCTTCATAAATAAATTGCAGATTTTTCCTACTATCAAATTAAAAGCACACTTAAAAGTTATAGAACAAAAGTGAACACACACTCAAGGGCAGTAGATTGAAGTAAATAACCAAATTCAGCACTAAAATCAATTAAATAAAAACAAAGAGAAGAATACAGAGAATCAATGAAACCAAGAGGTGGTTATTTGAGAAAATAAATTACATAGACAAAACCATAGCCAAATTAACTAAAAGACAGAGAGACAGTGTCCAAATCAACAAAATCTTAAATGAAGATGGGTGCATAATAGCAGACACTGAGGGATCAATAAATCTTATTTCAAAATCCTTTATTCTACCAAATTTGAAATTCTAAGGAAAGTGGAAATTTTCCTGGATAGATTATCAAAATTAAATCAACAACAAGTAAATGGTTTAAACATTCTTATAATCATTAAGGCAATAGAAACAGTGATCAAATATTTCCTATCTAAGAAAACCCCCAGGGCCATACAGTTTTAGTGAAGGATTCTAATGGAATTTCAAAGAAGATCTAATACCAGGACTCCCCAAACTATTCCACATATTAGAAACATAAGGCACAGTGAAAAACTCATTCTTTGAATCTCTAGCCACCCTGATACCTACATATACAAAATTTCAATAAATAAATGAAATCTCTTATCTATCACCCATATAAAATTGATCAATAAAATGCCCACAAGTAGAATATAAGATCACATCAAATATGCCATCTACCATGATCAAGTATGCATCATTCCAGTGATGCAGGTATAGTTCAACATATGAACATCTATCAATGTAATCTACCATAGAAACAAGCTGAAAAATATCACATGAACATCTCATTTGCAGAAAAAGCTTTTTTAAAAATCCAGCAAAATTCCTGATAAAATCTTTGAAAGATCAGGAATATGAAGACCATACCTGAACATAATAAAGGCTATATACAGCAAGATGATATCCAACATCAAATTAATTGAACAGAAATTCAAGGCTATTCCATGATAATCAGGGAGTAGAGCAGACTGCCCACTCTCTCTATACCTCTTCAATACAGTACAGGCATCCTGAGCCAGAACAATAAGACAGTTGAAGGATATCAAGAAGATACATTATGGAAAGGAAGATATAAAACTATTCCTATTCACAGATGATAAGATAGTATATAGAAGTGACCTTAAGAGTTCTACCAGCAAACTCCTACAGATGACAAACACCTTCAGCAAAGTGAGTGGATACAAAATTACATAAAAAACAGTATCCATCCTGCATACAAAAGACAATCATTTTGAGAAAGAAATTAGGGAAAGAACACCCTTTACAATGGCCACAAATTATATAAAGCATCTTGATGTAACTTTAATTAAGGAAGTGAAAGACCTGTATGACATGAACTTCATGTCCCTGAAGAAAGAAATTCAAGAAGATTTAGAAGACGCCATGTTCTCCCATGGCCAAGAATTGGTAGGATTAATATAGTAAAAGTGGCCAGGTTACCAAAAGCAATCTATAGATTCAGTGCAATTCCCATCAAAGTACCTACACAACTCTTCAAAGACCTTGAAAGAACAATAATGACTTTCATATGGAAAAACAAACAAACAAACAAAAATCTAAGAATAACTAAACCATCCTATCCAATAGTTTCTCCTTCCCAGATTTCAAGCTGCATAACCAAGCACTAGTAATAAAAACTGCCTTGTATTGGAATAAAAAAGAGATTGTTTTTTCAATGTAATCAAATTGAAAGCCCAGAATTAAATACCCACTTATAGATCCTTTATTTTTGACACACTTACAGACCCATTGTATTCCATTTTGCAATGGAAATACAAAAGCATTGTCAACTAATGGTGCTCCTCTAACTGAATATCTGCATGTAGAAAAGTGTAAATAGACCCATATTTACCACTCTGAACAAAACTCAAGTCCAAGTGCATCAAACACCTCAAAATAAAATGAGATACACTAAATCTATTAGAAAAGAAAGTGGGGAAGAGATTTGAACTCATTGGCATGAGAGGAAACTTCCTGAACAGAACACCAACAGCTCAAGATATAAGATCAACAATTAATAAATGGGACCTCATGAAACTGGAATGTTTATGTAATGCAAAAGACACTGTCAACAGTACAAAAAAGCCTCCTACATATCTAAAAAATATTTTTACCAATTCTACATCTAACCTCTGCTGCCCACTTTTTACAATTAGCCCTTTGTCAGATGTAGAGTTGGTGAATGCAAAATTTCACAACCACTTTGGAAATCATTCTTTTGCTTTATCACAAAACTGAAAATATTACTACCTCAAGACCCAGCATATAGCGTTTGTTCATATACCCAAAAGATGCTATGCAATACCACAAGAACATTTGCTCAACTAAGTTTTTAGCAGCTCTATTCATAATAGCCAGAATCTTAAAACAACCTAGATGTCTCTCAAGCAAAGAATTATTAAGAAAATATGGCATATATAATTGAATTCTACTCTGTTATTAAAAACAAGGAAATCCAAGTGAAGGACTTGTTTGAAAAATTTTTCAAAACTCTGAAGAAGGAGATTGAAGATGACATGAGAAGATGGAAGGATCTCCCTTGCTCACGGATAGGGAGAATTAACATAGTAAATATGGCCATCCTACCAAAAGCAATCTACAGATTCAATGCAATCCCTATCAAAATACCCACACAAGTTTTAAAGACATTGAAAGTTCAATTCTGAACTTCATATGGAAAAACAAAAAACCCAGAATAGCAAAAACGATCTTGTACAATAAAAGGTGCTGTGGAGGAATCTCCATACCTGATCTCAAATTGTACTATAAAGCAAAAGTAATTAAAACAGCATGGTACTGGCATAGCAACAGGCTGGTTGATCAGTGGAATCGAATTGAAGACCCAGATATGAATTCACACACATATGGTCACTTGATTTTTGACAAAGAAGCCAAATCCATTCAATGGAAAAAGGATAGCATCTTCAACAAATGGTGCTGGTCTAACTGGAGGTCTATGTGTAAAAAAAATGCTACTGGACCCATATTTGTCACCTTGCACAAAACTCAAGTCCAAGTAGATTAAAGACCTCAACATAAAACCAGAGACACTAAGTCACTTAGAAGAAAAAGTGGGGAAGAGCCTGGAACATATTGGCACAGGAGACAACTTCCTGAACAGAACACCAACAGCCCAGGCCTTAATGTCAACAATTAATAAATGAGACCTCATGAGGCTGAGAAGCTTCTGTAAGGCTAGAGACACTGTCAAGAGAACAAAGCGACAGCCTACAGACTGGGAAAAGATCTTCACCAACCCTACATCTGACAAGGGTCTAATATTCAAATTATATAAAGAACTCAAGAAATTAAACACCACCAAACCAAATAACCCAATTGAGAAAAGGGGCTTGGAACTAAACAGAATTCTCAACAGAAGCATATCAAATGGCTGAGAAACACTTAAAGAAATGCTCAACCTCCTTAGTCATCAGGGAAATGCAAATCAAAACAACTCTGAGATTCCATCTTACACCCATCAGAATGGCTAAGATCAAAAACTCAAGCGACACCACATGCTGGAGAGGATGTGGGGAGAGAAGAACATTCCTTCATTGCTGGTGGGAATGCAAACTAGTACAACCACTTTGGAAATCTATCTCCGAAAACTGGGAATAGGGCTTCCTCAAGACCCAGTTATTCCACTCCTTGGAATATACCCAGAAGATGCACCAGCACACAACAAGAAAATTTGCTCAACCATGTTCATAGAAACCTTATTCATAATAGCCAGATCATGGAAACAGCCTAAATGTCCCTCAGTAGAAGAATGGATAAAGAAACTGTGGTACATATACACTATGGAATACTACTCAGCTATTAAAAACAAGGAATTCCCGAAATGTGTGGATAAATGAATTGAGCTAGAGATGATCATAATGATTGAGTTAACCCAGAAGCAGAAAGACTCAAATGGTATATACTCACTTATATCTGCATACTAGCCCAATGGGCATGTCCCACAAAAGCCTTCACTTACCAGGAAACTGGGACCGAGGGGAGGACATCCTATTGGGACTCTAGATGAGAGAACCATGGGAGAATAGCAATGTAGAAGGATCCAGTGGGTTCTAGAAACCTACAAGTAGAACATTATGATAGGCAGATTTGGGACAAGGGGTCCCGCTCAAACTAAGGCACTAGCCAAGGACAATACAGGCGGTAAAATTTAAACCCCTACCCAGATCTAGCCCATGGACAGGACAGTCTCCACACTTGAGTGGAGAGAGGAATTTGACTTTCTCATGTACTCTGGTGCCTCACATTTGAATATGTCCCCTGGAGGGGGAGACCTGGTGGCACTCAGAGGAAGGACAGCAGGTCACTGAGAAGAGACTTGATACCCTATGAGCATATACATGGGGAGGTAATCCCTCTGAGGAACAGTCATAGGGGAGGGGAATAAGGGGAAAATGGGAGGGAGGGGAGAATGGGAGGATACAAGGGATGGGATAACCATAGTGGTGTAACAAGAATAAATTAATAAAAAATAAAAAATAATAAAAATAAATAAAAATAAAAATAAAAAAATAATAAAAATAATACAAATAAAAAATAAAATAAAATAAAATCTCTGAGCATAAAAGAAAAAAAACAAGGAAATCACTAAATTTGCAGAAAAATCGATGGAACTAAAAAGGGTCATCCTGAGCAAGCAAATTCAGACCCCATAATACATATGGTATATACTTATTTATCAGCAAAAATTAGCCATATAAAAGAATAACTGTACTACAAAACACTGACCCAAAGAAGCTAAGTAGCATAGAGGGCCCATTGGAGGACCCCCTTGAATTTCACTCAGATTAGGAAATATACAATGGAAGGGAAGTAGAGAGCAAACTGGACATGAGAGTGTGCGGGGAGGAAAATGAGTAAAGTTGGTCAGATGTCAGGTGAGTGGGTAGGGTAGCATTGAAGGCCTGGAGAGAAAAGAGAAACAAAAGGTGAGGACATCACTGAGATAAGCTGGAGACCTGTGGCAGTGTAGGCTAAAGGTAAGAGGTGCATACATCTCTAGCTGAGACTCCTACTGGTGGGACACACAAGACTGAGCAGGCCATCTTCTACCCAAGCAGAAAATATAGTGGTGGCAGTGGAAAACCAGCACACCTACAAATCCTTTGAAACAAAACTTACCCAACCTACAATATGTGCAGACATAACGATATAGTAGAGACTGAGGGAATGACCAAACAATGCCTTGCCCAACCTTAGTTCCACTCTATGGGAGACAGCCAATCCCTGACACCATTAATGGTACTCTGCTATGTTTACAGACAGGAGGAAAACTAAACCATTCTCTGAGTGATCCCCTAGCTGCTGATAGAATCAGAAATTGAGACTCACAGCCAAGAATTAGATAGAGCTTGGGGGGTTTCCTGTGGAAGGATGAAATAGGTATATAGAAGGACCCAGCAGGGACAACCATGCTCCAAAAAGACAATAGATTCAACTCACCTAGTGCCATGAGGCTTCCAGAAATGGAAGCACCAATCAAATTCCATGCATGGACTGGACCTAGGCCCCCCTTCACATATGTAACTGATTGGCAGTTTGATCTTCACGTGGGTCCCCTGGCAAGTTGAGTTGGTGCTAGACTTGACATGGACTCTGTTGCCTCCTTTTCTTCACTGCACACTAACAAGGCTGCTTTGCTAGACCTCTGAGAATGAGGAGGAGCTCAGTCCTAATTTAATTCATGTCCTCACTGATAGTGGCCTCATTGAAGGAACCCCTATGCCTGCTATCAACAGAGACAACCAGATGACTAGAGGACAGTGCAAGAAGACTAGCAACAAAACTGAGAGCCACATAACAACACAGGAAGCCAGTGATCCCTAACACAGAAAGCCCTGGAGGTATTGAACACCCACGAAAGACAAAAAGAAGACTTTAAATCTGAGGTGATGAAAATGATAGAAGCTTTGAAAGAGGAAAATAAATACACCCAATCATCTGAAGGAATTAGGTAAATCCTATAAAATACATGCAAAGAGATGAAGGAATTGAAAAAATTCTATAAAGAATTACAGGAAAATTAATCAAACAGGAGAAAGAAAAGAATAAGACTATTAAAGACCTAAAGAGGGAATTAGAAGCAACAAAGAAAGTACAAACTGAGGCAATCTTAGAGTTGGAAAATCTAGGGAAGAGAACAGGAGCTATGGACATAAGCCACGCCAACCAAATACAAGAGATGGAAGAGAGAATCTCAAGTGTGGAAGATATGATCAAATCTATTGATACATCAGTCAAAGAAAATGTTAAAACTAAGAAGTTCCTGCCATAAAACACCCAAGAAATCTTGGACACTATAAAGAGGCCAAATCTAAGAATAATAGGAATAGAAGAAAGACAAGACTCCAAGCTCCAAGGCCCATAAAACATTTTCAACAAAATTATAGAAGAAAGCTTCCAACTTAAAGAAAGAAATGTCCATTAGTATACAAGAAGCCTACAGAACTCCAAATAGATTTGACCAGGAAAGAAAATCCTTCAGCCATCTAATAATCAAAACATTAAATGTGCACTATTTCCTCATCAAAGGAAAAATACACCAAGATGATTTTTCAATTCTGAATATCTACACTACAAACGCAGAAACACTCACATTTGTAAAGGAAATGTTACTAAAACTTAAGCCACACATCAAACCCCACACATTAATAATAAGAGACTTCAATACCCCACTTTTACCAATAGAGAGGTCATCAAAACAGAAACTAAATGGAGAGATAAGGCAACTAATAGACATCATGAAACAAGTGGATTTAACTGATATATACAGAACATTTCACCAAAACACAGAAGAATACACCTTCTTTTCAGCACCTCTTGGAACCTTCTTGAAAATTGACCACATACTTGGCCACAAAACAAACCTCAACAGATACAAGACATTTGAAATAATCCCTTGCATTTTATTAGACCACATAGATTAAAATTGGAACTCAACAACAAAAGAAACAACCAAAAGCCGACAAACTCACAGAAAAGGAACAACTCTCTCCCCAATGACATCTGGATAAGGGACAAAATAAAAAGAGAAATTAAAAAATTCCTAAAATTCAATGAAACAGAAGGCACAACATACCCAAACCTATAGGATCCAATGAAAGCAGCGGTGAGAGGAAAGCTCACAGCACTAAATGCCTTTATAAAGAAACTGGAGAGGTCCCATACTAGCAACTTAACAGCGCCCCTGAAATTTCTAGTACAAAAGAGAGCAAACACAGTCAAGCATAGTAGATGGCTGGAAATCATCAAATTCAGGGCTTAAATCAATAAATTGGAAACAAAGAAAACAATCCAAAGAATCAATGAAACCAGAGCCAGTTCTTTGAGAAAATCAGCAAGATTGACAAACCTTTAGCCAAACTAACTAAGAGGCAGAAGAAGAGTATTCAAGTCAACAAAATCAGAAATGAAAAGGGAGAAATAACAACAGACACTAAGAAAATACAAAGAACCATCAGGTCTTATTTCAAAAGCTTATATGGCACAAAATTAAGAAACCTAAATGAAATGGACAGTTTTCTAGATAGCTACCAACTACAAAAGTGGAATCAAGATCAGGTAAACAAATTGAATAGTTCTATCACACCTGAGGAAATAGAGGCAGTCATCAAAAGTCTTCCAATAAAAAAAATGTCCAGGACCAGAAGGATTCAGCGCAGAATTCTACCAAACCTTCAGAGAGGAGCTAACATCAATTCTCTTCAAACTATTCCAGAAAAAAGAAACAAAAGGAACATTACCAAACTCATTGTATGAGACCAAACTCACCTTGATATCTAATCCACAGAAAGACTCAGCAAAGAAAGAGAATATCAGACCAATTTCTCTTATGAACATTGATGCAAAAATAAAATACTTGCAAACCAAATTCAAGAACACATCAAAATTATCATTTACCATGACCAAGTAGGCTATATCCCAGGCATGCAGGGGTGGTTCAATATATGGAAATCCATCAATGTAATTCATCATGTCAAGAAAGTGAAAGAAAAAAATCAATGAAAATCTCCTTATATGCTGAAAAAGCATTCGACAAAATCCAACACCCATTCATGTTAAAAGTCCAGGAGAGAGCAGGGATACAAAGAACATACCTAAACATAATAAAGGTAGCAAGCCTATAGCCAACATAAAATTAAATTGAAAGAAACTTAAATCAATTGCACTGAAGTCAGGGACAAGACAAGGCTGTCTACTCTCTTCATATCTCTTCAATATAGTACTTGAAGTCCTAGCTAGAGCAATAAGACAACTAAAGGAGATCAAGGGAATAAAAGCCAGAAAATAAGTTAAAGTTCCACTATTTGCAGATGATATTATAGTTTATGTAAGTGACCCCAAAAATTCTATCAAGGAACTCCTACAGCTCATAAACACCTTCAGCAAAGTGGCTGGATACAAAATCAGCTCAAAAAAATCAATAGCCCTTCTATATACAAGTGACTAAGATGGCAAGAAAAAGTTAGGGAAACAACACCCTTCACAGGACCCACAAACAATATAACGTATCTTAGTGTAACTCTAACCAAGAAAGTGAAATATTTGTATGAAAAAAGTCAAATCTTTAAAGAAATAATTTGAAGATTTCAGAAGATGGAAACATCTCCCATGCTCATGGATCAGGAGAATCAATACAGTAAAAACGGCCATCTTACCAAAAGCTCTACAAATTCAATGCAATTCCCATCAAAATACCCACACAAAATTTGAAAGATAATTCTCAACTTCATATGAAAAAAAGAAATCCCAGAATAGCTAAAATGATCCTCTACAATAAAAGATCTTCTGGAGGAATCTCCATCCCAGATCTCAAACTGTAATATAGAGCAACCATAATAAGAACAGCACGGTGCTGGCATAGAAATAGGCTGGTTGATCAATGGAATTGAATTGAAGACCCAGAAATAAATCCACATACCTATGGACACTTGATTTTTGACAAAGAAGAAAAAATCCATAGAATGGAAAAATGAAGGCATTTCAGCAAATTGTGCTGGTCAAACTAGATGGCACATGTAGAAAAATGAAAATAGATCCATATCTTTCACCCTGCACAAAACTGTAGTCCAAATGGATTAAAGGCCTCAAAACAAATGAGACACACTAAATCTGTTAGAAGATAAATTGGAGAAGAGCCTTGAGCTCACCAGCACAGGAGACAACTTCCAGAACAGAACACCAAAAGCTCAGGCCCTAAGATCAACCATCAATAAATGGGACCTTATGAAAGTGAAAAGCTCTGAAAGGCAAAGGACACTTTCAACAAAACAAAATGACAGCATAAAGACTTGGAATGATCTTCACCAATCCAACATCAGACAAAGGGCTAATATTCAAAATATATAAAGAACTGAAGAAATTTAACACCACCAAATCAGATAATCCAATTAAAAATGGTATACAGAACTAAACAGAGAATTCTCTATAGAGGAATATCAAATGGCAGAGAAACACTTAAAGAAATGCTAAACATCCCTAGTTATCAGGAAACACAACTCACAACAATTCTGAGATTCCATCTTACACCTACCTGAATGGCTAAGATCAAAAACTCAGGTGGCAGCACATGCTGGCGAGGATGTGGAGAAAGAGGAACACTCCTCCACTGCTGGAGGGACTGCAAACTTGTACAACCACTTTGGAAATCAATTTGGTCTTCTCAGGAAACTGGAACTAACTCTACCTCAGGACCCAGCCATACCACTCTTGAGAATATACCCAAATGCTGCTCCACCACACAAGGACATTTGCTCAACAATGTTCATAGCAGCTTTATTTGTAATAGCAGAATCTGTAAACAACCTAGATGTCCCTCAACCAAAAAATGGATAAAGAAACTGTGGTACATCTACACAATGGAATACTAGTCAGCTATTAAAAACAAGTAAATCTTGAAATAGGCAGACCAATGGATAGAAATGGGAAAGATCAT
Organism: Acomys percivali; assembly: GCA_907169655.1. Classification (NCBI taxonomy): domain Eukaryota; kingdom Metazoa; phylum Chordata; class Mammalia; order Rodentia; family Muridae; genus Acomys; species Acomys percivali. The sequence goes on along the minus strand of OU015756.1, from coordinate 48,431,973 downwards.
CCAGAGTGAGGTACCCAGACACAGAAAGACATGCATGGTATATACTCACTCATAATCAGATATTAGACACATAACACAGGATAACTACACCACAAAACAGAGTCAGAAACATCAACCAAGAACCATGTATGATTTGGACATAGACCCACTGCTTGGATGTAGTAGCATAGTCTCCTTGTGGATCCCATGTCTGGAGAGTGGATCCCATGCACTCTGACCACTGAACTTAGATCACTTACCCCAGGCAAGAGGGGCATGCCAGGCTACAGAGGAAGAGGTTACAGCTAATACAGATGAGACTTGATAGGCTGAGGTTTATTTTCATATATATATGTATATTACCAAAAGTAATTACATCTGACATTGGTGTGAATTGCTATTTTCTGGGTACTGACCAACTCTGATTGAGCAAACTTCCTACAGAATCTTATTGAAGATGTACTATTTGTTATTCAGATGAATTAATCCCTGATTATTGAATTTCTGATTTGATTCAAATAGTTTTAAAAGTTAAAGTTAGTTTATGGGTGTAATAAATACCTTTGTGGGCCTCCAGATGCCTCACTAAGGATAGTCTAGTAGCAGATTTGTGCCTCAGATAAGCCTCCACTGCAGATGGCACCACGAATCCTGGTATTTCACCATAAATATAGGCAAGTTTGTTTAAACTTCACATGAATGAACAAAGTTACCTAGAGATGTCTGAATTTACTCTGTTTCTTAGAATGAAGGACAGATAAAATTATTGTCCTGAGCTCATAATGAACTAACAGATAGCTGGATAATATATAGTCCGGTCCATCCTAATTGGTAAGTCCTATACTCTTGTAGGCTTCAGACCCTATTAACCTTAGACCCTGTCAATCTTCGTCATTCTGAACTCACCATGAACTTATGTAATGGATACATAGATAAGACATGCTTAGATTTAAAACGTGTAACCTGTTATATTTTAGAATTTATCTGGTTTTGCGATTAATTGTACTCTTCTGACTATGAGGTAATTCCCTTTTCTCAGATGTATAAGTACAGTCTTCTACAGTAAATGGGGCTGGGAGAAATGGGAAACTTAACTTCAGTTGAAGTTAAGATGTCTGACTGCATCCACCTCCTCTCTCGATCCGTTTCTCTTGAATGTATGCGCTGAAAATTGGGAAACCTGACTTCAGTTAAGTCAAGATGCCTGATCTCATCATCTTTTCTCTTGAATGTATGTGTGTGAGTGGTTTACTTTCTATCTCTCTCTTACTTCTTATTTCTCTGTAGATTTGCAAATAAGTTAGCAGACTCAGGGCCGTCAGCCTTCTACTGCTAATGTAGCCTAAGTTTACACCAACTTATTGGAGACCTCTGCAAAGAGGCCTATCAACAGACCAAAGATCCTCCTTTTACGATCCCCTTGATGTTTCTAGCCAGAAGCTGCTTTTACAGTCTCAGACAGAGGAAAAATGTGATCAGTTTAAGTTCTCCTCCTTGGCCACAGTACAGACAGTCCCCAGAGAAGAAACCTTGGGCTCTTTTCCCCCTTCCCTCCTTTCTCTTTCAATCCTGATCGGTTGCCTGAGCCATCAGCTCTGGCCATCCAAGAGGTAAAGTGACCTGGAAGGGCATCTGCATCCAGCACCAGAGACCCTACCCTGGACCTCTCCAGAGCACCAGCTGGGCATTAACAAGTGAAGAAATCCAAAGAATCTACTCTAATTTTCTGATATAAATGGTTTATAGTAGATCACTATAACATTCATGTACTCACACTTTCTCTTCAAAATGTCTGCCCAAGGACTAACATAGGATAAGTAAATCTATTATCCCAGAACTTACTGGAACAAATTTCTATCTATAGAAAATTAGAGGTGTCTGGACTAGAGACTTGTCTTGGTGGTTATAAGCCCTAGCCCTTCTTTCTGAGGACCCAGATTCAATTCCTACCACCCACATGGCATGTAAGCTCACAGATTTCTGTAAATCCAGCTCCAGTTCCAAGGATTTGACATGTATACACAGGCATACATATGGCCAATACACCAATGCACTAAAAATAAAAGTGAAAAAGGATATGAGCTATAACTAGATAATACTTGTGTTAATGTCACATGTGTTCTACCAGCTATTTCCTTTCATTATTGCCATTAAAATCATTATAAGATGATCTTCTCTTGTTACAAAATATTTTGTTGCTCTTAGAAAGTGTATACCATGTTTAGTCTTTCCTATACTCATGTAGAAAAATCTCCATGTGGGGGTCATGCTCATCTTTATGCACAACACATATTCTCATTTGTTTCCCTAAAATTTTAATAATCTCTATTCACCCTATCTATGAGTACCAGATTACAGATATTGCAAACATGTCACAGTGAAATATTAACAGTACTTACTACTTTTAAATAAATTACAAGTTGATTCTCTCTTCCACTATTGGAGTTTTCAAAACAATTATGCCAAGATCTTTTTTTTTTCCTAATACAACAGACTTGGCAGTTTTGCTAACTTCAATAACATGTGAAATTTATCCATTATTCTAAATCTTATCCTCTGGTCTTTTGGTGTTTCTCATCATTTTTCCAAGTGGTGCCTCATTTAGACTGTCATATTGCACAAGTATAACTTTAGGTGATAGTATAATTTTTCAGTCATTGAATCATTGTGGACATGAACAGTTTTTTTTTTTAATTCTAAAGTTGAACAGTTTAAGTTTCCAACACCCAAGATGGTGTTACAGTTTCTTATCTCACATTTCCCCACAGGTACCAATATTAACTGTGGGGTTTTTTTTGTGATTTTTCTTACTTTACATTACTACAAATAATATCTGAAAACACACGGGACATGAAGTTATACATGACAATGACTTGAGTTTGATTCAGGGCCAACAATATCAACTCCACTCATACTACTAAGGATCTCTTGTCCTTCATGTAATTTCACAATCAAATGACTCAACAAATGTGCTAGCCACTTCTTTTCTTATTCATAAGATGTCACAAGTCTTGTATGCATGAGGGGCATATAAAACAGTGAGAAATATGTACAGGAAACTAGATATCTGCAATGACTTCACAATGAATCCAGAGATGCTTCATAATGGCTCACTGGCTCAGAGATAATATTTTGACAATATATTATGAATATCACTACAACAATTTTTGTTTTTAAAGAATAAGTTAGGTTTTGATAGTTAAAGCCTCAGAAAAATAAAAGACTATTGTTACATAAAACAAAAAGATTACAAAAATTCAGATCAAAATGACTCTGAGATTCCATCTTACACCTATCAGAATGGCTAAGATAAAAAACCCAAATGACAGTACATGCTGGCGAGGATGTAGAGAAAGGAGAACACTCCTTCATTGCTGTTGGGAATGCAAACTTGTACAACCACTTTGGAAATCAATCTGGAACTTTCTGAGAAAATTTGCAATAGGGCTTCCTCAAATCTCAGCTATTCCGCTCCTTGAAATATACCTAAAAGCTACTCTATCACACAACAAGGACATTTACTCAACTATGTTCATAGCAGCCTTATTCATAATAGCCAGAATCTGGAAACAACCTAGATGTCCCTCAGTCAAAGAATGGATAAAAAAAACATGGTACATTTACATTATTAAAAACAAGGAAATCTTGAAATTTGCAGGCAAATGGATGGAACTAGAAATGATCATCCTGAGTGGGATATCCCAAACATAGAAAGTCACACATGGTATATACTCACTCACAATTGGATATTAGCCGAACATGGATGTCCTCTGAGAGTGTTCACTCAGTAGGGCATTGGGACAGATTTTGGGACTTGCTATTGGACTCTGGATGAGACTAGTATAGAAGATTGGTAGGTAGAAGGACCTAGAGGGTCCAGGAATCCCAAAAGATGACCATCAAGGCTGGGGGACCTGCACAAACTGTTGCACCAACCAAGGACAATGCATGAAGAAAACGTAGACTCCCCCTTTTCAGATCTAGCCAATGGACAGCTCATTTTCTCTGGTTGTTGGGAGAACATGGGCTGCCTCTGACATGAACTTTGGTGCCCCCTATTTGACCATTTCCCTTTGGTGAGGAGGCCTGGTGGCACTCAGAAGAAGAGGAAGTAACTACCTGGATGAGACCTGATGAGCTGTGATCATTTGGTGGGGGAGGAAGTCCCCTTCTGTCCCAGCTTTAGGGAATGGGCATAGGGTGAAAGTGGGAGGAACAAGGGAAAGGGAAGATACAAGCAGGGGGATAACAATTGGGATGCAATCTGGGTAAATTACTTTTTTAAATTAAAAATAAATAAAAGCAAAACTAAAACCAAAAAGAATATTGTATTGCCTATACTTATGTTCAAAGTAACTCCCAGAAAACATTTTAAATGATATTAACACTTGAAAGTAAAATAAATTAGAATTGAGAAACAAAGCAATTCAGATTCATCTGGATCAACACAGAAAGAGCACTCAGTCAGTTCACTGATAAATTTTATATTAATCACACTCTTCCTTGACTTGAAATAAGACTTATTTTGACATATCTTGACCTCTAAATTCACTCAAGTGATAAGGCGCTAGTAAATGTTTCTGGCCTGGCTTCACACTCTGATGTTTGCTTAGTTTTACTAATCTGGTGTCCACATTGTGATTAACACCAGAATTTTGACTTTCACCAAAATAACTCATCCCAAACCCAAAATGAAACAAACAAACAAACAAAAATCAGTGTTACAGGGGATACTGCTTTCTTCCCCTTAAAGACCACTGGTTAGTAATGATGAACTTGTATATTATGTATCAGAAACAGACTTTTAAAAATTTGTCTTTCAATTAACCATAATATACTTGTTGGTTGCATCTTTTTAAATTACTTTTCTTTTTACATATATATTTATAATATTACACATATATACAATAAACTACCTACAACAACATAAACCATGAAAAATCACAAATTATATAAATGTTACACTCATAGTGTTTTGGTTATTTTATTTGGCAACCTTGAAGAAAATATCTTTCCCATCTTAATACATCTAAAATTTGGAATGTAAATCAATATCAATGATACCTCATCTCTATTACCTTAAAACATCTATCTAGACCTAGAAATATCTTGACGTCAAAACAACTAGCTTAACTGTAAAACTAAACTGTCTGGTTTTCAACCCTATCAGTGACTTGAGAAGGAATAAAATTATCTCTCTAAGTTGGTTCTCTCTTAATGGTTACATATATCCAGCCCTCTCTTTCCAGTGTTAACTTAGAGATCCATCAAACAAATAAACACCTGGGAAATGTAGGTTAAGGAATCTTCTCTAGAAGTAAAGAAGCCTGTGATACTAAGCACAGGTGTGAGCACATGTCATCCTTACTCATGTTCCCACTAAAATGACTACTTGCTATTTTTGGTAAATGATACTCCTCAGATAGCAAGAAGATAAATTAAATTATTATGATATTTTTGAAAGTTTCTTTTTACTTATGAAATGATTAGAAGGGAGCAAAGAGGAGATCACTTGATGATAATACAGATAACCTGATGAGTATACAGACAAACTAGACTCATATTGCAACACACCCAGGGAAAGGACAAATAGGTATTGTCTCATCACATTATCCACCTATTTTTCCATTCTTTTCTCTGAATTTTTATAAACAGCCTGTGTATTTTCTTACAAAATTAAAATCTACATCATTGTAATATGAGCAAGGGTTGAATAAATTCCTTTATTTTAACAATTTCTGTCTCTTATTTTCTTCTTGAATACATATAGAGTAAAATACAGCTATGCAACTGAATCCTGGTAACAATTGTGTTCAGCTATGTTGGGGGAAAATTTACAGTAAGTCAACTATGGTGCATAAAATAGAAGAGGTTATGCCATGCTGCAAGTAACTTTTTACCCCTTTCTTACTGTCACAGAAGTCATCTGCCTATAAGAAAAATTCTTATTAAAGTGTAAGTGTCAAAGCCTTAGATATAAAACATAAGTGTTCAAGCCAACTACTGTTTCTAAGGAAGGAAAAAAGAACCCAAAACATAAGGATATATGGCATTGTGAAAAGCCAACATAGAAGATGCAGATAATATACTCTGGTGACATCTAGGTCTCTTTTCAGATAAACACTTGGGATTTAGAGTAAGCAGAGTGAGACCATTAACTTCTCTATAGATATGTTCATGTTCTGTGCTGCCATTGGAGAAATATCACTGCCTAAGCTGTATTCTGTTTTAAAGGTTGTCTGGGAATATGTTAGAATTGGGTGTTGTACCTCCCTCAGAGCCAAGTCCTTTTCATAGCACGGAGGCTGCAAAATTTCCTTCCATTTGTTAATCACATTTAAACAATGATAACCAACAGGGTCTCTGAGTCACTTGGTAATAGCAGGTGCTATAACAAATTGTCTTCACTGAATTTTGCACAGTTATTTTTTACATATTAGATTACCAAATTGTAGGTGGTGATTCCTGTGGACCTTTTAAATTTGTAGACATTTTCAATATTATTTTTACATTTCTATTATATTTTGTTTAGGTATGTATTTTATTAAGTCTGTTCAATGTGCTGGCATGTAAGAAGAATTCTGAGTGACTGGTCCTTTGTGATAAGTATTTGAGAGTACATCATAAATGCTCCTTCTTTTTGGGATAATCATTCTTGTGAGTCATATTTTTGTTAAAAATTTACTATAATCATATTCCATGGTAAGTTTCATATCTTTAACATCTTCTCTGCAACATATTATGTGTATACTTGTGCACTGCTTGCGTATGAGCATTTCAAGGAAGTTTTGTAGCTTCTACCTCTCCTAAATACTGTTTACTTAGTGTCTTTATTTATCTGAAAATCAATGTATTTATTCATCAAGGAAATACAAATCAAAATGATTCTGAGACTCCCCTTATACCCTTCAGAATGCCTATAATCAAACATTAAATGACTGTACATGCTGGTGAGAATGGGGAGAAAGGGGAACTCTCCCCCATTGCTTGAGGTACTCCAAACACAACTACTGTGAAATCAATCTCACAATATCTCCATAATTTGGAAAAAGCTCTACTTCAAGACAAAGCTATGCCACTCCTTGTCATATATCCAAAATATTTTCTACCTTACAACAAGTACTTTTCATCATCTATCTTTATATCAGCTTTATTAGTAATAGCCAGAACCTGTAGACAAATTGGATGTCCATCAAAACAAAAACAAAAACAAAACAAAAGAATGGATAAAGACAGTGTGGTGCATTTACACAATGAAACTACTCAGCTATTAAAAACAAAGAAATCATGAAAGTTGCAGGCAAATGGATGGAACTAGAAAATATCATCTTGAGGGAGTTATCCCACACCCGGAAAGACACAAGATAGTATCTTCTCACATATAAATCAATTTTAGCCATATAGTACAGAATAAACATACTACAGTGTACAGACTCATAGAAGACAAGTAACAAGGAGCATCCAATGAAGGATGTTTAACCAACACTCAGAAGGGGAAATGGAATAGACAGAGGTTGTGATTGAAAGGAAGGAACAAAGTAGGAGAGGAGACATAGAGAGGCCTGAGAGGCAAGAACAGAACTGGGGAGATTGACAGGGGGAGGACAAAAGGCCTGTTGAGTAAAGAGTAACTGTGGGCAAGGACAACTCTGTGACAAGCTGGAGACCTAAGTCATGGAAACCTCCCAGCAGAATATGAGAAGGAGTCTATCAGATAATTCTAGTAGCAAGGGCCATAGAGGCTTGGAAGCACAACCTCTAACTAGGAAAGAATCCTTAGAGACATGGGACACTAACACACCAACAAGAACCTCCACGCCAAAGTCACACTGCAAACAAGATGTGCAGGGATAAATATAGAGCAGATATAGCTGAGACTGAGGGGTGGTCCAAATAATTTCCAGGTGATCCCAAGTCCCAACTCATGAGAGAAACAATCCACAATGTTTTTAAGGATGCTTGCAAACAAGTGTTAGGCAGAGATGGCTTCTGAAAGGATCCGTGAAGCAGTGTTTCAAAACATACTCAAAACATCACAGCCAATAATGGGTGAGGCATTTTCTTTTGGAAAGGTGGGAAGGAGAAAAAGACCTGGAGGTGATAGGATCTCCACAAAAGACTAAAAGTTCCAACTAATCAGTGCCCAGAGGTATTTTCTGAGACTGAAGCGTCAAGCAAGGACATGCTTGGACTGGATCTAGTACTCTTCAATAAAGTAGCCAATGGGCTACCTAGTCTTCTTATGGGCCCTGTATTAAGGGGAGCAGGGATTGTTCCTCACATGAACCCTTTGCCAGCTATTTTGATCACTTAATCCTGGCAGGACTGCCTTGACTGGCCACAGGAGGAGAAGACATTCTTAGTCCAGAGGTAACTTGATAAGCCTGGGTTGATAGGAAAGGGAAATCCCCTTTCCTGAAAAACAGGAAAAAGAGGATGAGGAAGAAAGTGGGACTGGGTGGAGAGGAGGGAGTGTGCTATGACCAGGATGTAAGATGAATAAATAAATAAATTTAAAATAAATAATGATGCAAGAAGAGGCTGAATAATTGTACCAAACTCACAGATAGATTCACAACTTGAGAAGAAATGGAGTTCTACTGTCCTTGCTTTCCTGCTCTTTTTCTTTTTTTTTTTTTTAATTTTTTATTAATTTATTCTTGTTACATCTCAATGGTTATCCCATCCCTTGTATCCTTCCATTCTTCTCTCCCTCCCATTTTCCCCTTATTCCCCTTCCCTATGACTGTGACTGAGGAGGACTTCTTCCCCCTGTATATGCTCATAGGGTATCAAGTCTCTTCTTGGTAACCTGCTATCCTTCCTCTGAGTGCCACCAGGTCTCCCGCTCCAGGAGACATGGTCAAATATGAGGCACCAGAGTTCGTGTGAAAGTCATACCCCACTCTCTACTCAACTGTGGAGAATGTCATGTCCATTGGCTAGATCTGGGTAGGTGTTTAAAGTTTACCACCTGTATTGTCCTTGGCTGGTGCCTTAGTTTGAGCGGGACCCCTGGCCCAAATTTGCCTATCATAATGTTCTACTTGTAGGTTTCTAGGACCCTCTGCATCCTTCTACTTTGCTATTCTAGCTAGTAATGATCATAATGAGTGAGTTAACCCAGAAGCAGAATGACTCAAATGGTATATACTCACTTATATCTGCATACTAGCCCAAGGGGCGTGTCTCATGAAAGCTTTCACTTTCCAGGAAACTGGGGCAGAGGGGAGGACATCCTATTGGGACTCCTGCTCTTTTCATTGTCTTAGTATTAAACTTTTTTTTTACATTTGTAAACATTTCATTTTGATTTTTTAATGTATGTTTAATGACTGACATTTTCTATAGTTTTTTGTTTCCATCTCTAACCTCCTTCCTTTTTCCCTCCCTTCCTCCATTCCTTCTTCCCTTTCCCCTCCATCCTTTCCATCATTCTGTTGTATTTTTGTCTGGTTTTTCTCTTTTCTTTCTGTCTTACTTCCCTCCCTCCCTCCCTGGCTCTCTCCATCTACCCATCCATCCCTGCATCCATCTCAGCCTCCCACCCTTCTTCCATTTCTCTCCCTTTGTCCTATCATTCTTAGGTGCCTTGGCCTGATTTTGCTATCAGCACACTACCAGCATTGTAGAATATAATAGCGGTGTTCATTTCCCTTTTATTTTATGAACAGGTTTGAAATTCATTGGCATTAGCTTTTCTTTACAGGTTTCATATATTTCAATAGTAAACCTTGCCATCCCTGTGCTATGTTTTTGTTTTGCTGTTGTTGTTGTTGTTGTTGTTGTTGGGAGTCATTACTGCCTCAAGCTCAATTTTTATTATAACATTTATTTAAGTTGTTCTTGTTCTTCTTTTATTTTGGTAAATATTTTTTCTGGAAATATATTCATTTCCTCTAGATTTTCCATCATTATGCAATGTAAGTTTTCCAATTACCGCCTACAGACCTTCTAGATTAATTCCAAAGGTATTTCTTGAAATGACCTCCGTTTATATCTAATTTTTATTAATACACATATTTTCTCTTGCATTTCATTAATTTACCAAGGAGTTTGTACTCATATTGGAAACAGCAAACTTCATATTCATTGACTCAATATATCATTCTTATTTTTAGATTCTTTTTTTGTCTTAGGATCATTTCTTATTTATTTCACATCCCTACTAAATGCTGCTCTCTAAGGCCCTCCCTCTCATGTCTCCTTCTACCATCCTCTTTTCCTTCCTTTCTCCTCATGAGAGGGAGACCTCCCATGACATCAATCTGCCTAGGCATTTCAGGTTGGAGAAGGACTAGGCATATCTTCTCTAAATTGCCTAACATATTTTTGTTTTGTCCATTGATTCTAGATATCTAAGGAACTCTGTATACCAAAGAGATCTCTATCTCTGAAGTATCATGATACTTTTTTTCCACCAACTATATTTTATTCTTGTGTTTACATAGTCCTTTGTTATTATAATAATAGATGATGTTCGTAGGTTTATAGGATCAAATAACATAAAAGGCTATGATTTTATTGAAGCAGAAGCAAAATGACTTCCAGTCATAGTGCATGCAACTTCTAACTATATTGGACCGATTGGATTTTCAGTGGAAAGAGACATTAATCAATCCTGATGATAGTAGTTGACTTCTTTTGGTCAACATCATGGTGGGCATAATGTCTAATGATCTGGCAGATAGCATTCATAACAAACTTTTAAGTGAAGAAAGAAGAAAAAGTGTGATTATTACAGTGGTGATGAGCCATGGCATGATAGTAGTCATGTACTCAGTAAATTGGAATAATGAGACTGAGGATGGTTTAGATGTTCTTTCTGAGAGGAAGAGCAGGCAAGGTAATGAGTGAGGTTGAGATTGGAGTTTAGTACTCAATAAATGTGGAGGTGTTGGTTAATTTAATATTGATTTACTTTGTTTTATATGTGGGTTTTTGTTAGCTTGTGTGTTTGTACATCCTATTTGTGTACAATTATGGAAGTCAGAAAGGGTTATCAGAAACCCTAGAAGTAAAACTATAAATAGTTGTTAGCCACTACATTTCCTTTGGGAATTGAAATTGAGTATGCACAATAAGGATTCAGTGCTACATGGAGCCGAATAATACCTGAATTTGGGTAAATCATGTGGTAACAAGAACGCACTTAGAACATCACCTGTAATGAACAAATTGCTTGAGAGAGAGAAAAAGCAAATCTAGCTTTAATGAAGTGTGAGTAGTACAGCATGCAGTGGGAAGGGCAATGGGAAGAGTTAGACTTGGAGAAAAATAATAGCAACTGTTTTTATTGAATGTTAAGATGTGTTCAGGAGTTCTAATTATATAAAAAAAAAAAGAGAGCTAAGGTTTTATATGTTAACAAATAAATGCGAAGTGGGCAATAATGGAAGATGGTGACATCATAGATATGTGCTAAGTACAATGTTATGGCAATTTGTGTGTTAGTGTATTAACTTGTCCATGGGCCATGCAAAGGGCTAAATCATCAAAATAAATGGTGAGTTGATGACACTAAAATAATGATGTGCTTATATACAAGTTCATTTTAGACATAAACCATATATGTTTGTTACTATTGTTAGTGTGTTTGGATGTCCCTTAGACATATGAAATAATGTAAAGTATCAAACTACCTTGGTTGACAATCTCATGGAAACTATCAAGGAGATCTCATTTAATTCATCTACTATTTCTATTCTACTCTAGTTTCTCATAACTCCACATCCAGCATGGGAAGGGAAAGAGATTGTCAGAATTTTAAAGAATGCTATTTAGCTGATATGTCATCTTCTCTTAATCAAGCAACCAGATAATAAAAACAACCAAATTGCAATTTTCACAAACTTAGGACTTCTATATTCTTCACTTAATAGCATGTCTTGCTGCTAGATGAAGTCTGTTTTAAAACTCAAAAGCACAGTTTCATGATCATCAAAAGGCCATCTAAAGAAGCCACATTGTAACACTAGTCCTAAGGCGCTCATCTGAGACAGGTGTACTGAATTGTGGGATGGATTGCATAGCAGTAATTAGTGTTTAACAGAGTAGCAGGATGTATTAAGACAAATTAGTAGATAATTTGTTTTAGATAGAGAGTAAAACAATTGCATCAACTATTGAAGATAATATATTTAACCCAACTTTGTTGCCATTGGAATTTTGTTAAGAACAATGATGTTAATCAAAAGATGGTTGGAATGAATTTTCCCAGAAACAGAGATAAGGTTTACTTAAGAAATTATGAAATAAGTCGAGACAGAAAAATAGCAGTAGATGAAGTCCCAGAGAGAGATTAAAAACCTGAGAAGGAATAGCAATTCTGTTCTACTTGTTTTCCTTACATGTTTACCATTGTTTTGGTTTGTAAACATTTTGTAAGTTTGTCAATATTAATTTGGTTTTTTATATTTGTTTATGAGTGATATTCTATACAAGTTTTTTCTTTACCTTCCTTCTTTCCTCCCTCCCTTCTTCCCTCTCTTCTTCAGTCTCTCACTTTTTCTATTCTTTCATCCCTTCATTACTCTGTTTTTTCCTCGCTTTGGTATCCACACACACCTAAGTTGTAAAATGTGATAGTAGTGTTCCTGCCCCATTTGAGTTTATGAGTTGGTTTGAAGTTCATTGGCACTAGCTTTTCTTTAAAGTTTCACATATTTAAACAGTAAACCTTAGATCCCTGTTCTATTTTTAAATATATTTTATTAATTTATTCATATTACATCTAAATTGTTATTCCATCCCGTGTATCCTCCCATTCTTCGCTCCCTCCCATTTTCCCCTTACTCCCCTCCCTCACGACTGTGACTGAGGGGGAACCCTGTTCTATTTTTTGACGGGAGACATTGTATTAATGCTTCAGACTCAAAGTTTATTATGACATTTATTTAATTTTCTATCTTTCTTTGATTTCAGGAGGTCCTTTGTGTTTGGCAATGTATCGCTTTATTTTAGGTTTCCCAACATTATGCAATAAATTTTCCAATTATTTCCTGCTGATAATCTATATCAATTTCATTGGCATCTCTTTTAATTATCCCCCTAAATTTTATTACTTCAGATATTTTTGTTTTGTTTTATTTGCCTAGGAGTGTTGCAATATATTGTATCTTTGTAAAGAACAAAATTCACTTTCAATGACTCGATATATTATTCTTATTTTTAGATGTTTTTGTTTTAGAATAATTTTTATTTGTTTTATATCCTAATTCCATCTTCCCCTCCTTGCTCTCCTCCATGTCTCTTCCTCTCATCTCTCCTTTTCTCATCTCTACCCCATTCTTCTGTTCTCCAATTCTTTTTTTAAAATTTATTTTATTAATTTATTCTTGTTACATCTCTATGGTTATCCCATCCCTTGTATCCTCCTATTCTCCCCTCCCTCCCATTTTCCCCTTATTCCCCTCCCCTATGACTGTTCCTGAGAGGGATTACCTCCCCCTGTATATGCTCATAGGGTATCAAGTCTCTTCTCGGTGACCTGCTGTCCTTCCTCTGAGTGCCACTAGGTCTCCCCCTCCAGGGGACATATTCAAATGTGAGGCACCAGAGTACATGAGAAAGTCATATCTCACTCTCCACTCAAGTGTGGAGACTGTCCTGTCCATTGGCTAGATCTGGGTAGGGGTTTAAATTTTACTGCCTGTATTGTCCTTGGCTAGTGCCTTAGTTTGAGCGGGACCCCTTGGCCCAAATGTGCCTATCATAATGTTCTACTTGTAGGTTTCTAGGACCCACTGGATCCTTCTACATTGCTATTCTCACATGGTTCTCTTATCTAGAGTCCCAATAGGATGTCCTCCCCTCTGTCCCAGTTTCCTGGTAAGGGAAGGCTTTCGTGGGACATGCCCCTTGGGCTAGTATGCAGATATAAGTGAGTATATACCATTTGAGCCTTTCTGCTTCTGGGTTAACTCACTCAGTATGATCATTTCTAGCTCAATCCATTTATCCACAAATTTCGGGAATTCCTTGTTTTTAATAGCTGAGTAGTATTCCATAGTGTATATGTACCACAGTTTCTTTATCCATTCTTCTACTGAGGGACATTTAGGCTGTTTCCATTTTCTGGCTATTATGAATAAGGCTGCTATGAACATGGTTGAGCAAATTTTCTTGTTGTGTGCTGGTGCATCTTCTGGGTATTCCAAGGAGTGGAATAACTGGGTCTTGAGGAAGCCCTATTCCCAGTTTTCTGAGATAGCACCAGATAGATTTCCAAAGTGGTTGTACTAGTTTGCATTCCCACCAGCAATGAAGGAGTGTTCTTCTCTCCCCACATCCTCTCCAGCATGTGGTGTCGCTTGAGTTTTTTATCTTAGCCATTCTGATGGGTGTAAGATGGAATCTCAGAGTTGTTTTGATTTGCATTTTCCTGATGACTAAGGAGGTTGAGCATTTCTTTAAGTGTTTCTCAGCCATTTGATATTCTTCTGTTGAAAATTCTCTGTTTAGTTCCAAGCCCCATTTCTCAATTGGGTTATTTGGTTTGGTGGTGTTTAATTTCTTGAGTTCTTTATATATTTCGGATATTAGACCTTTGTCAGATGTAGGGTTGGTGAAGATATTTTCCCAGTCTGTAGGCTGTCGCTTTGTTCTCTTGACAATGTCTCCAGCCTTACAGAAGCTTCTCAGCCTCATGAGGTCCCATTTATTAATTGTTGACAATAAGACCTGGGCTGTTGGTGTTCTGTTCAGGAAGTTGTCTCCTGTGCCTTTTCTCCAATTCTTATCAGAAAAGGGGAGGCGTCTTGTGGACATCAGTTGTCTTGGGATATTCAGTATGATTAGAACTAGTTACATCTTCTCATATTGCCTAATGTGTTTGTGTTGTCTTTTTATACTCTAAGATAAGTAATGAGCTCAGTATCTCTTAAGGATGACATATTCCTTTACCGTCTTTCACTCTTATGATTTACATAGTTTCTTTGTCATCACATTTAAAGCTGATATGTCATAGGCTACAGGATCTTATAAAATAGTAGGCTTTGAATTCATTCCAGAATAAGAAAAAGGACTTCCATGCAGGTCGGATTCAGCCTCTAATCCTATTGGATGTGATGAGCTTTTTGATTGAAAGAGAATCATTGATACTGATGGTAGTAGTTGACTTATTTTAGTAAATACCTTTGTGGTATTTACACAAATAAGGTGATGAAAGGAGAAAAGTGTGATGAT